>CM061542.1:122432253-123032253 GCA_030864215.1 Capsicum pubescens
ACCTTTTGATCTATAACTGATTCCTTCAACTTAACCAGACTGGAATCCCTATATTGATTCTCCTTCACTTTGTCAACCAAAGAATATTCTGAACTATTTTGAACCCATACACTACCCTCAGCTGAATCCACCAACCGTACACCTAATCTAGCAAGCTAATGAACCTCCCTGACTAACTACTTCTTATCATCTTTTAAATAAGCAACACTACCCATAGACAATCTACTAAGGGCCTTTACCACTACATTGGTTGCTCGAATGATACAAAACACTCATATCATAATCTTTCAATAATTCTAACCACCTTCTGTGACAAAGATTTAAATCTTTCTGCAAAAATACATACTGCAAACTTCTGTGATTAGTGAACACATCAATATGAACCCCATACAAATAATGGCTCTAAATTTTTAAGGCAAACACAACAGCTGTCAACTTAAGATCATGGGTAGCGTAATTCTTTTCATGGGATTTAAGTTGTCTAGAGGAATAAGCTATGACCTTACCTCTTTGCATCAAAACACTATCCAAATAAAAAATAAAAGCATCAGAGTAAACAACAAACCCATCTGAACCATCTGGCAAGGTCAAAATTGAGGTTGAGGTGAGTCGAACCTTCAACTCTTAAAAACTCTTCTCACAAGAATCTGACCACTGAAACTTTACTTTCTTATGAGTCAATATAGACATGGGTGATGCAATAGATGAAAACCCTTCAATAAACCATCGGTACTAACCAGCCAAACCCAAGAAACCACTAATATCTAATAAAGAAATGGGTATAGGCTAGTTTTTTACTATATTGGTCTTTTGAGGGTCAACTCTAATGCCATTACTGAAAATTATATGGCTAAGGAAAGCTACTAATCTTAGAAAAAATTTGCACTTACTAAATTTGGTGAATAATTGATGGGCTCTAAGAGTTTGCAATACAATTCTGAGGTGGTCTGCATTATCATTTTCATTATGGGAATAGACAAGAACATCATCAATGAAGACTATGATGAATATGTCCATGTACTTCTTGAACACTATATTCATCAAGTCCATGAAATATGTTGGGGCATTCATTAGTCCAAAAAACATAACTAGAAACTCAAAGTGGCCATACCAAGTTTTGAAAGCTATTTTAAAAGTTCACATTCTCTGACTCTGAGCTGATGATAGACGAATCTGAGGTCTATCTTAGAGAAATAAATGGTACCCTAAAGTTGGTTGAATAAGTCAACAATTTTGGGAAGTGGGTACTTATTATTGACTGTGACTATGTTCAACAGATGGTAATCAATACACATCCTAAGAGAACTATCTTTCTTTCGTATGAAAAGGACTGGATCACCCTATTGGGAAATACTGGACCTGATGAATCCCTTATCTAAGAGGTCTTTTAACAATTATTTCAACTCCATAAGCTCCGTTGGATCCATTATATAAGGCAGAATAGAGATAAGCTGGGTATCTAGAAGAAGGTCTATTCTGAAGTCAATTTCCCTTTAAAAAGGAACTCCGGGAAGATCTTCAGGGAACACGTCTGGAAATTCACTTACTACTAAAACGGACTCAAGTTTGGGAGTCTCAGAATTAGAGTCTTTGACTCAAACAATATGGTAAACACACCCCTTCAATATCATTTTTCTCGCTCTAAGGTGCAAAATAAGATAACCCTTAAACGCTGACGTACTACCCCTCTATTTAAGGACTGGTTCATTTGGAAACTGAAAATGAACAACTCTGTTTCTACAATCAACTGAATCATAGCATGAGTAGAGCCAATCCATGTCGAGAATGACATAAAAGTAGTTATCTCTAACTTCACAAGGCCTACTAAAGTGACTTTCTAAGATACTATAATTGGTCATATTCTGTATACCCATCTGGATAGAATAGATTTACCCACCGGGGTAGACATTGAGAAAGGCTCTACTAAAGTTTTTGGACTAATACCAAAATTAACAGCTATGTAAGGGGTTACAAAAGAAAGTGAAGCTTCGGGATCAAACAAAGCATAAATATGTAAATGAAAAAACTGTAACGTACCCGTAACCATATCAGGAGAAATTTCCTGATCCAGTCAGGACTGGAGTGCATACAGCCTGTTCAGGTGCTGACCAATGGTTGCACTAGAAGAAGCACCCTACTGAGTTGGGCGACCGGATGGAACTGGGAGACGGCTGGACTGATCCTGCTGACCACTCTTTAGGTAATACCTGACTCTGTGGCTTGTCTTTCCACACCTAAAGCACATATCACTGCCGGTTCTACACACACCCTGATGATTTTTTCCATATTTCTAGCAAAGAGGATTAGTACGACTGTTGTTTACACTGCCCTGGGACTTAGAGCCTAGTGTTATATCTCGATTATCCTTTCTGAACTTTGGCATTGGAGCACTATCTAAAGACAGAGATGGGGATAAATATTTCTGATGAAATTGAGGATGGTTACCACCCTCTGACCTTATTTGAGAAAAGTTAAAGTTACCTGTCCTAGTCCTCTTATTCTCCTTTTTTTTCTCCTTGACCTTCTCCTCCTCAATCGACTAAGCATGGACCATAAGCCTAGAAAAGTCCATCTCCTTAATCAACATTGTGGTCCTACCCTCCTTGACCACACTATCAACTACACCATACATAAACTTACTCATCCTAGACAAGTTGCCATCCACCATCGAAGGAGCATACCTGGCCAACTTGGTAAACTTTAGTGAATTCTCCCTCACTCATGTTACCCTTTTTAAAATTTATGAACTCCTGCACCTTAGCTTCTCTCAACTCTAAAGGGAAGAACCTGTCTAAAAAGATTGTGGAGAACTCTTCCCCTCTACAAGACCTGTATATATTCCTCTATCCCCTTTTCACTGCTTATACCAGGTATGAGCTACATCCAGCAACTAGTAAGCAGACAACTCTACACTCTCACTAGATGTGACACCCATAATGTCAATCACCTTCTAAACCATGTCAAAAAACTCCTGTGGATCCTCATCAGACTTGGATCCCAAAAATAAGGAAGGGTTCATTCAGGTGAAGTTTTGAATCCTAGCTGCGGTGGTATTAGCCACTGAATTAGCTAGGATAGTAGCCTGATGATTATTATGAGTTGTTATCGAATGAGATAAAGTAGTGAAGGTAGCTCTGAACACGGCGTAGAAGACATGATCATTCAGGGGATCTTCCTGAACAGGCGAAGATGTAGGGTGATTTTTGTTTCTTCTTCCATTGTTCTTTCTAGGAGGCATTTTCTATAAATATGAAAAGAATAAATTAGAAAGAGATTTTAACTAGAGCTCTTGCTCTTTCACACGACATGAAAACTGAAAGAAGTAAAACTTTTCCTAAAATATCTTGTAGCCTCTTGTCCATAAGTGTGGCACGCTTCACACCCATGCACAAGACTGTACTTAACGCAACTTTTAGACTCCCTAGGTCACTTTAAAACTGTAGACTCTGATACCAAGTTTTATCATGACCCGAGGCTACCCCCTAGTCATGACAATGGTGCTTACGGTCCCAAAAGACCACAAGCTAACCCATGAACGGGTACCTGCTGTGAGCATTGAATAATATGGTAATAAAATACACATGTGCAGAAATAACTGAATACTTCCAAAGGTTTTAAGTACTGAAATTAATATAAAGAAATTCTCAAGTCTAAAATATAAATGAACATAATAAATCTGTCTGAAAAGATTAACCAACCAACTGACTGTCTGAAGTGTTTGAAAGCAACTGACTAAAAAGAGTTGATGGGACAAGCCCTAACTAACTCCAAATGACAACTGAAAGAAAACATTGAAATACTAAAGTAAACTAAAATAAACCACCATGTCATCAATAGATGAGTACTCACCACGACTACTGCTGCTGATAGGCTCAACTGTCGACGCGCGATCAGGAGACTAAGCATCCAAACCTATGATATTAAACATCATAGTGCAAGAAAAGAGTATGTGATCAGTAATTTGAAAGTACTGATATAAGAGATAATGTTAGGTAGATATACATGGGTTCATGTGCATGAATAATAACTTACTAAATGAATAGCATGAGGTAGCTGAATATAAATGCATGAAAACTATAAAATCTCAAATGCATGACCAAGAATATAATATGATTCCAAGATAATCTATAAATTGAAATATTGAAATACTGATAACTAAATAACTGATAACTGTATTCTATGGTCAAACAAGCCTGAAACTGAATTCTATACTGAATACTGGACTAAGATTGTGGGAGTTATCATCTATCGACATGCCCCGATCTGAGCTAATTGGGGTCCAACCTGTGACCCTAGTTGGAAGGGTGTCAGTATCGTGCCACGGGTACTAATAATGTTTTGTGGATCCACTAAAGTGAAGTCCCGAAGGACTAAATAGTTACTCTCTACTGGCAGGTGCCCTGGTGCGATATGTGTTAACCCTCAACTGGTAGGTTAACATCCGAAACCTACACTATCTATGTAGTTCTGGAACGTAGGGATTGCTACTAAGAGTCACACCCTCTATTGGTAGGTGAGCCCCCATCCCTGGGTTTGATCGATGCTAAATCCTACTTCCAACTGAACTAACTCGGATTACTGAGCTGATCTAAGATTAACTATTATGATAACTAACTAAATGAATAATGCTCATACATATCTGAAACCATTATGAAAGATACTGAGACTAAGTAAACAACTAAGTTTTGGGTATTCATACCCCCCAACACTGAATAGAAGTATCAATAAGGACATATAGAGCTTTACAAATCATAATAAGGATCATTGTTCAAAATTCATCTTTTAGGCATTTCATCAAACACATGAGGGTCATGAGTTAAAGCATAGGAATAGTTAAAACATATGATAATAGCATAATTTCAATAGTAAAATCATAGGTTAAGGATTTAACATGCGAATAATCATCAATCAAATGTGTCAAGGGATAGTTGCAACGAAATCACACGGTAAACATGATTTAAAATCAAAGTTCATATGAGCATCATGGACATAATTCATAATATCATGTAAAAACCATAATTTTAAACTTAGAAATGGATTCTTGGACTCGATAGGTAAAAAGGGCCCATGGATGAACATCAAACATACCTTAAAGCTTTAATCTTGAAAGAAAATTAACTTTTCTCGAATGTGCTTGGATTAGGAAGCACAATTTATTGGTTTTCTTGAAGAGAAGATGCTTAAAATTGATAAACTTGGGGAAGGGTTAGGGTTTAATTTAGAGAGAAATTGATGAATTTGGGCATATAATTCCTTAACTGAAGGTTAATCCTAAGTTTTTACGGATTGGGGTGATGGGTAAGGACAAGACTACCCCTCTGGGATTTAAATTTGTAACTAGACACTGAATTGAGCATCACCACGATGCAATAAACCCCTCATCGCCATACCCACCACAACACGATGCAATTACAATGAGGTTCTAAAAATGAAATACAAATATGCCTCAATCCTCATCCAAAAAATTCAAAACTTCTTCGAGACATGATCCTTACACCCCTGAATATAAATTAACTCAAAAACTTACATCTCGGGGTTGGAAAGTTCACTTTAAAAATCATTGAAGTTAAGAGGCCAAAAATAACACTAAGTTCCCAACACTTAGCTAAATTTTCAGGTTCTAAGCCTCTTATGCATGCACTATGAGATGAACTAAACTAAGAATAATACAGGGTATTCCAAGAACTCCGCTATTAAAAACTATAATCTTTCATGCTTACCTGTGTTTGATATAATTCAAACTTCAACGCTTGCAATCTGTCTTCCATTATTCCTAATTTTTCTAGGAGTTTGGTGTTTTCTTATAGCAAGGCTTCATTTTTACAATTTTGTCTTTTGAATGCTTCAGTCATAGATGAGCAATGGTCATAAAAGATAATTTTTCCTGTGTCTTTCTAGATATTGTACTGTGGGGTATTTTTTGGGTTCTATCTGGGGGACGGAGAGATATAGTAATTTGGTCCCAGTATTCTTCTCACATATTCTAATGCTTCAGTAAAATCATTAAAACCTTTGAATATTGATTTTTGCATTCTTTTTATTGAGTCTAAGACTTTTATCCATGTCTGAAAAATATCATTTGTTTTTTCATGCACCACTACTTAATACTTGAACTTATTTTTTTTTGCTTTTGTCTGTGAAGTACTGATACAAGGAATTTACAACTGCTATAAAATATTTATTATCTTTTTTATTATAGGCTATTCATAAATTGTCTACTAAACATTTTTATGGTATATCTATTATACACTCTGGGAGTACTCTGAATGATAAATTTGATAGGGGAAAAAATATTAAATTATGTTGTCTGAAGTATATTTTTTCTATTGTGTTTACTATTACTGCCTGTGGTCTAAAATGAATATTGCCTAATACTGTCGGTGCGTATCAGTCTGAAGTTGATATAACTCATTTGCCTTGTCTACAGGCTTTGGACCTATTGGTCTCATACTGAAAAAAAAATATTTTAATTACTTAGTTTTTATGTTTAATCTTCTTAATTGATCAGCCAGGTTATTATCTTTTCCTTTAATATATTCAAAAATAATATTTTCATAAGTCAATATTGTATCTATAAAATTAAGCCATCTTCTTCTACTACTTGTTTTTTCATTTACTTTTTGATGGAATTTAATAGTTGCTTCACAATCTGTTCTTAATGGTATTTCATTTTTCTTTAGAATGTATAATCTAAAACTATTTGATCCGTATACTACTGCTAATATTTCTGCATCTATACTACTCATATTTTCTTTTTCTTTATATTTTCCACTTTGGTAAGCACAAATGTTTTCTTTATTTTTATTGCTATATTTATTTGATCTGGCTTTCAATATTGCCCCCATCCTACGAAGCTTCCATCTATTTTGATAATTAAATAATCTGTCTCTAGAGGTATATTTAAATCAGGGATATTTCTAATTTTTTCTTTAATCTTTTGTACAAACCTGATATGTTCTATATTAAAATAATTTTGTTCCTTACTTCTAGTTTTAGAGTACAAAGGTCCTGCTATTTTTTCTAGCTCTTGAATAAAATTTCTTGTGTAGTTTATTAGTCCTAGAAATTTTTGTAATTCTTTAGTATTTTCTAATTTGTCTGGCATGTCTAAAACCTTTTTAGCTATGTGAGGTTGTAATTTTATTTTTCCATCTCCTAATATTATTCCTAAAAAGTTTATATGTGTTTTACACAATTTCATCTTCTTTTTACTTATTATATTATCATTTTTTACAAATAATCTAAACACTCTTTGAAGATGTTCTAAGTGTTCTCTAATTTCTCTACTGAATACAAGAATATCATCTACGTATACTAACACAAATTTCTTATATTCTCCAAATATAGTATCCATCTTTCTTTGGAAAATTGGTGGTGGTGTTTTTAATCCAAAAGGAATTGCTAACCATTCAAAATGTACTTCTGGGCAAGTAAATGCAGTCCATTCTATGCTTTCATCATGCATTTTTACCTGTCAATATCCTGACTTGTAGTCAAATTTACTAAACAACTTTTTTCCTTGTATTCTATTGATTAATTGATTTTTATCTGGTAATTTGTATGCATCAGTTCTAGTATTATCATTAAGTCTTTTGTAGTTTATTACCATTCTTGCTTTTCCTCTTACTATTTCACTATGATTTCTTTCCATGAAAGCTGACGATCTATGTTTTGATGTAGACCTCGTTATTACTCCTAAGTTTAAAAGTTCTTTAATTGGTAGATTAAAGTCTTCCATATCTTGATTTGTAGCTTCTATTGAGGCTATTTTTATTACATACTCTGGATTTATAATATCTAGCTTACATACTACTTTATTTGTCTCCTAATATTTTAATGGTTGCTCTCCTATTATCTCCATTTCATTTAGTATTCTTATTATATCATCTATGTCTTTAGGGTTTTTTATGATTCCTATCCTATCAATTCCTATTCTAAAGTTATAAAACTCTGTCTCTATAGCTATCAACGTATAGTCTTTGTCTCGTATATAGTTGTCTTCTTCTTCATACATATCCTCTTGCTTTTTACAACATACATAATTGTTCTCACAATTTTTATAACATGCTTGCAGCTTTCTATTGTGTTGTGATCTTGTGGATATAATTTCTGTTTTACCACTAGTGTATCTTCCTTTTGTTTCTATTTTTATTATTTGTACTAAGTAGTATTTTTGAAGAATAACTCCCCATCTCTTGTAATTAAACAACTCCCATTATTATGTAATATAAATTGTAATCCTATAACTAGATCTACATTTATATTTAAATCACTTACCCATATTCTATCTATGTTATATGTTGGTTTGTAAAATTCATTACATGTATTTATAAAGCTAATTTGGATTTTATCTATATAATACTGGTATATATTGTGAGTTCCACCCATTTGCATTGCTGCAATTGGTCGGCCTAGGATTTTTATTAGATTTGATGGTATTATTTTTTTATTTATTATACATCCTGTGTCTAACAACGCTAAAATTTCTATCTCTATATATTTTATTTTAATCTTGGAAAGTATTTTTATTGTAGTGAATTTTTTATCCTCATTACATATTAGGTTTTCATAATTTTCTATATTCATTAGTTCTGCCTCTTGTGTGGTCGTTCCGTGAACCCTGTGGAACCTCCAATCTTCTATGTTTATTGGTTTTGTCGTTTGTAAAGATTCTACCTTTTGTTCTTCTTCTAGTTTTTTTTCCTTTCTCTAGTTCTTTTACTCTTTGTTCTGATTCATTCATTCTGGTTTCTAATGTCATTATTCTTAGATTAGTAGTCTGACTACTTACCTCTTTATATTCTTCTTCTTTTTCAACTTTTACTTTTAATACCCTTTTTATACATGTAATACATTCTTCCAAATAATACAACTTACATTTTTTCCTTTTTTCTTTGTTGGGATACCATTTACATATAGCGCATTGATTATTATCTATTCCTTTATTCCTTTCAAATTCATGACTACATTCATGTGAGATATTCATCATTGTACTTTCTTATATTTCTTCCAACTCTAAATCTTTTATTTCTAATCCTATTTCATTTACTAATCCTTCTTTTTCTGAGTTTGATGAATTTGACTATAATTTTTCTACAACTTCTATTCTTACTATTGAATCTATACTTTCATTGTCTAACATATATTCATCTACATACATTAGTGTCTCTTGAAAATATTCTATTAATCGTGAGTTTTTGGTTCTATTGTTATTCCTTTTAGGGCATATGTTTGCCAAGTGTTCTATACTTCCGCCACCAAAACACTCTAATTTATTCTTGTAATTTCTATCATTTTTATATTTTCTAACATTCCTGTTTTTGTTTAAATATAGTTTTCTAGCTGATGACTTCCTTAAATAGTATCTTCTTCTTTTATATGTATTTTTGTAATGCATTTTGTGTCTCCTATAGCGCTTCTTTTTATTATGGTCCTGATCATAACTTTGAGTTGTGTATATTATGTTTTTACAGAAACTCATTTTATTTTGTTTTAATTGCTTCTGGATCTATATATTCGTATATTTCTCTTGTTAATATTTCCATTACATGTCCTTTTTATACCACCTTTCTTCTATTTCTCCTTCCAAAGCTCCTGATAATTTATTAAATAACTTCTTTTCTAGATCTTCATCAAATGAATTTCCACTAACTGTACAATAATAGTAATAATCTTTTAAAAAAAATTTAATATGCAACCAACTTGTAATACTTAATTGTTCTAATTTTATTAAAGTATTTCTTTCTAATATTACTAACCCACTATTTGGGTCATCTCCTATAATTAGACTATGTATTTTATTTGTCAAATTATATGGATTTGTTCAAATCTATATTAAGGCTTGGAATTCTTGTGGAAAGTTAGACTTATATGTCTCCCATAGGGATTTTGTTAATTCTCCTAGAAACGTTTTCATCTATTTATACATTGTCTCTGCATCTGTATCTTGGCAGGTTTCTATATAATCTGTCACTAATATTCTTTTTCAAAGATCTATAACTGTATTCCATATTTGGGGGTCATGTCCAGCTATATTTAATATTTTTCCTTTATTACCTTCTTCTTTAATCTAATAGGCTCTTCTATTGGCATTGTTTTCTCCATTGATTTTATGTTTTCTGTTACTACTTCAGGATTTAACCTGAATACTCTTCTTCTTGGTATATTTCTGGTACTTATGTGTACTGTATATTGTTGGGTTATTTTTGAAAAGGGCTTGAACTAGTTGATTCCATGAATTATTTTTCTCTTATAATTAAATTTAACTTTACTTCTTCATCACTATCGTAAGTTTTCTCTATAAGTTTGTCAAGGTTATCTAATTTTTTCTGTTACTGATATTGTTCTCTGTATCCTAGGTTGTCTTTTCTAAATTCACATGTTTTGAAATATTTTTCGGTCTCCATTAGATTCATTCTTCCTATCCTACATTCCTTGCATTTAAATGTTATATTATTTCTTCGTATAGTTTTGTTGCTTCTTCTATGGCCTTATCTACTTTATATCCTTCCTGTATTATTTCTATATTCATTAAAGCACCCTTTACTTCCATGGTTGTCTCTGTTTTGTCATAGAAATTCCTTTTACGAAGTATAATTGTAGTCGGTGAATCTTATAGATGTTTCTCTTTTAGTATTAGTATACATTAAATGGGATTCTGGTTCAAATACATTTTTCTTATTGAATTTTCTAGATTCCATTCTAACCCTTCATATTCTTCTGGATTTATTTTTATTGGCTTTATTAATTTTATTTCTTTGTTTCCCATTAGCTCAACTATATCGTCTACTTTGATTTTAAATTTTGTATTACTACTTAAAGTTATTTTTCCTATAAATCCTATACACATTAATAAATTATTTTCATTATTCATTTTTTCAAATCCTTTAGTCTGTATTCATATCTTAATGTTCTTTCAAAATTCTTTTAGATTTATCATAAAGTCAGGGCTAACATAAAATATGCGTCGATTATTAATCATGTCTCCTTCTGTTATACCTATAATAGATTTCTTCGAATCTGACCATCTATCATCATATATTACAACCAATACTTTAGTTCCTAAATTCTTTCTAGTTAAACCTTCTAGTCCTATTATAATTAATCCCAGATGCATTAATCTCATTCTATTATTTATTATTCCTTTTAATGATTCGGGATTAACTAGATTCATTATTGTTATATCTTTTCCTATAGATGATAATTGTTCTTCTCTATAGTGTCTATATAGTTGGTTGTCTTAAGAGAAATATTTTGTGTCATACAATGTCTTAGGATTAAGCAATTTTAACTGGTTTTGTTCAAAAAAATTTAAATCTCTATTACTTGATTCAATTCTTGACTTTGTTGGTCGTCTTGTTTTTTGCGTGATAATATTCTTGTTATAAGGTTATTTCCTACACTATTGTCTGGAAAAATTACTCTTGGTCTTTCTTCGACTGCTCTTATCCTACCTGAAAGAAAGTCCATTGTTGAGATTTTCTTGTTATTTTTAGTCTCTCTTTGTGTGGAGTTATTTCAATCTTTTTTAATTAGTTTATTAATTCATCTACTTCAGTGCTTCTTTGTTGGTCAATTGTATTTGCCTTTTCCTTAATAATTTTATCTATTTTTTGTGTTTAATTCTAACAGTAATGCTATTATAGTGTTATTTTGCTTAATAATAACTTGGTTTGACTTACTTTTGGGCAAGTAGTCTAACAATTCCTGCGGATCAGTTTGAAATTTTGATGTAAGATTTAACGCTTTTGCATAAATTGGGTCTAAATCATTCATGAAAGAGAGACTTTTTCTAACTTTGATATTATCTTTTTAAATTCATTGATTTCAGCAGTTACTGTCTCTACTTGTCTTGTTATTTTTGTTACTAATTAAGTCGTTTTAATTTCTAATTCTTTAGGTTTTTTGTTATTGTCTCGATTAATTTTTCTATTTCGGTTTTTGTAGGTATCTTTTCTAGATTGAACTTATTATTCAAATATTGGATTTTTATATCTATTGCAAACTCTTGTGATTTTAAGAAATTAAAATTTTCGTCTAGTCTTTCTAATATCTTTTTGTTTTTGTTTTGAGTATCTTCTATTAGATCTAGTAGTCTTGTTATATTTTATGATGTTCTTGGGTATTTTCACTAAAATTTATTATAAAATCCATTAACGTATTATATTGTTTGTCTTCGGAATGTAAAGTATGTTCTCCTTTACTAAAGTTACACTTTATAACTATATTTTCCTTTAATAATCTGTATTTCTTTTCAGGGTGAATTCTTAAGTCTAAATATTCTAGATACTTTAGAGGATCTATTGTGATTAGTTTTATCCTAAAGGAATAGCTATCTTGCACTGTTCTCTTTAAACTTTTATTCTTCTATTGTAATGTTCTATATCGCTTCTGATACCTTGCAATTCCCACCTTAGTGCACTTATATGGTTTGGATTTATAGATTTTATTAATTTTAAGTTCTGTACTCTTGCTGATAACTCCTCAGTTTCTAATATTTCTACATAAGTACTCAATGCTTTTTCTATTTTCAACAATTCTTCTCGTTGTTTTATTTTCCTATATAAAAACCAATACTTTAGTCTTATTATTTTAGCAAATCTTTATGCTCTCATAAATATCTTTATAAACTATTTCTGGATTTAAGATGTCTTATCAATTTATATTCTAATCTAGATATTATACTAATTAATTAATCTAGTCGTTTATTATCTTCTTTCGTGTTATTTAGTCTAATATTCGTGGATATAGGTTGCTTAATTCTTGTTTAATTTCTAAATATGTCTTTGTATTTTTTAAAGGTTTTCTCATTTAATATAGGTACCCAAATATCTTCAGGCTTTGATACCAATAATATAGGATGATAATATTAATAATATGTATGTATATATATGTGTGTATATATATTAATGAGCCTATGGGGAAAACTGATTTAGTCCTAATTGGGCTTTATTTATCCGAATAGAAAGTGTAACACCCCAAGAAAACACCCTGGGCATCACGCAGTGCTTACAGTCCCGAGGGACCACAAGCTAACCCATGATCTGGTACCTGTTGTGAGCACTGAATAATATAATAACATACGCGGAAGAACAATTGATAAGCCATAAGGTTTTATCAAATGACAATAATACTGAATCATGAGTCTAGAAAACAACTGTCTGAAACTAATAAAATAAAGATAAACTGACTAACTGTCTGAAGTGTTCGAAAGCCTCTAAACTGACTGAATAAGAGTTGATGGGACAGGCCCTAACTAACCATGCCTAGCTACTAAACTGAAAGCATGAAAATTAATAGTTTGTCCTCGAAATATGAGGAATCACCACTATTGCAGTTGATAATCTGGAAAGTCTATGCGTGACCTGGGAACTGCGTGTCCGAATCTATGATATGATACATAATAGCGCAAGAAAATAATATGTGATCAGTACTTTGAATGTACTGGTATGCTAAATGAGGTAGGATGATATGCATGGTTTCATGATCATGAGTGATAATTGACTAAATAAATCGATAGCATGAAATACCAAATAGAACGTATGAAATCTTTAAATACTAAAGATGCGTGAAATCTGTAAATACTGAGGATGCATGAACAATCATATAACATGTTCTGATTATAAGCTGTAAATACTAAAATACTGAAATACTGAAATTTAAATACTGAGTAGTTGATATCTGTATTCTATGGTCAAGCAACTAAAACTGAATTACTGGACTGAGATTATGGCAGGTATCATCTAACCGACATGCCCCAATCTAAGCTAATTGGGGTCCAACCTGTAACCCCAGTTGGAAGGGTGTTAGTACCGTGCCACAGGTACTAACGCTGGCTGTGTGGATCCACTATACTGATGTATTGTCCCGAAGGACTAAGGGTGTCAAGCCTAAACTTATGTGACCCCTGTGAGGTAGTCAAGCCTAAACTGTCAGGTGACTCCTCATATCCTTCGTTGGCCATGTAGTTCTGTAGTATAGGGACTGCTACTAATGACTCTGCCTATATGATAGGGAAGTCATCATCCCGACACTCGCTCGATGCTAAATCCTACTCCCAACTGAACTGACTCAGAGTACTAGATTGTTCTAAGCTTAACTGATTATGAGAACAGACTGAACTGATAATGCTCAAAACATATTCTGAAACCTTTCTGAAGATACTGAGGCTAAGTAAACAACTATTTTTTCGGGTACTCATAACCCCCAGGACTCAATAGCAATAATAGTAAAATAGTACTAAACTTTAGGGACATAACATGAGAACATTTATTAAAATCCATTCTTGTAAGCATTTCATCAAACACTTGATATGCATGAATTAGGCTAAACATGGGAATAGTTTAAACTTGGAGTAATAGCATAATTTCAATATCAATAACGCTTAATCATAATTTAATTCAATCAATAACAGTATTAAAATATATGGGGTTTGATAACAACAATAATTTCTTGTAAGTATGCTGTAGAATTACGATTCATGGACTTTTCATGGTTAAAATCACAATTAAAATCATAATAACTTATAAAGATCATAACTTTGTATTTAAAATTGGATACTTGGGCTCCGGTGCGAAATTAAAACTGAGAAAATCCTGATTTTTGGCTTCGGCGCGATGCGGTACAATCACGTCGATCCACTGAAAAACTGGCAAACCCCATTTTGCCCAGCGGCGGTGCAATCACATTGTGCCACTGAAACAGACAATCCCCAACTATACTTTTGGCGCTACGCGATGCATATTGTGATACCTCACTGGAAATTGACAACTGTGAAAATGCCCCTGGGCGTGATGCGGTGCTTATCGCAGTGACACACTAGAAAAGGACAAATGGCATTTTTGGTGTCACCGCGATGCGGTGCTGCTCGTATTGAGCTACTGCTTTCACTAAAAGTGCCATAACTTCTCACCCGAGTATTGAATTTGGGTGAAATTGGTATCATTGGAAAGCTAATTCAATTTCCTATCATTTGGTGGGTATTGATCTAGAAAGTTATATGTAGAGGAAAATATATGCTCATTTGAAGTAGACTAAAGCAACATTCTTATACAAAAATTCAATCGGTAAGGATTATTTTGGTTCATCTAATGGCTGGGAGTTATTTGAGGATTTAATATACATCAAACCAACTCATAAAACCATAAAAGAACTATGATGCACTATGCATGAGCTTGAAACACGATGCTAACACTAGTTTGGATTTTTGAGGTATTACAATATCTCCCCCTTGAGAACATTCGTCCTTGAATGAGACTGGTTAAGCTGAAAACACTGAAGAACTAAGATTACATACTGAATATATGTGATGAAAACATAATCACATGACTGAGTCTGAAATATGATTCATGACTAAACTGGTTCTGTAAATGCATGACTGACAAGAGAATGATATGCAGTTGAAACTGAGCATGGAAAAGAGAAATTCTAAGAAGATTGTTACCCTAATATGAGTCTGAGTTTACGGAGAAAATATGAAGGTACTTACCCTAACCAATTGGAAATCTACATCTCCTTCCATATAGAGCCTCAAACGGAGCCATCTGAATACTGGAATGATAAATGTTATTATACGTGAATTCAATCAAAGGCAAATGATCATCCCAACTACCCTTAAAGTCGACAACACACGTTCTCAACATATCCTCAAGGGTTTGAATGGTCCTCTATGCCTGACCATCTGTCTGAGGATGAAAGGTTGTACTAAGGTGAACTTAGGTACCAAGACCCTTCTGAAAAGTTTCCCAAAAGTGAGAGGTAAACTGAGTACCTCTATCTGAGATGATAGATAACGGAATACCTTACAACCTAACCAACTCTCTGAGATAGAGCCTGGCATAGTCCTCGGATGAATAGGAAGTATAGAATGGCAAAAAATGGGTTGATTTGGTCATCCTGTCCACGATGACCAAAATTGAATCATGCTGCTGACAAGTACGAGCAAACCTGTTATAAAATCCATGTTCATTTCCTCCCACTTCTATGTGGGACTACTGAACTCCTGCATAGACCCACTAGGCTTCTGATGTTCAATCTTAACCTGCTGACATGTGGAGAACTTAGCTACAAACTCTATAATATCCCTCTTCATCCCACTCTACCAATAGATTTCCCATAGATAGTTGTACATCTTTGTGAATAGAGTAACGCGCACCATGTGCTTCTACAAGAATTTATTGTCTTAACTCATCAACATATGACACACATAATCTACCCTAACAACGCAAAACCTCATCTCCTCCTTGGGAGAAAACCTCTACTTTCTGACCTCTGACTGACTCTTTTAACTTTACTAGACTAGGATACCTATCTTGCTTTTCTTTTACTTCAGCAACCAAAGAAGATTCCAAACTATTCTGAACCCAAACGCTACCCTCAGCTGAATCAACCAAATAAACACCTAATCTGGCAAGATGATGTACTTCTCTAACTAACTTCTTCTTATCATCCTCAACATGAGCCACACTACCTATAGACAATCTATTTAGGGCATCTTCCACTATATTGGCCTTTCCCGATTGGTACAAAATACTTATATCATAATTTTTAAACAATTCTCACCATCTCCTCTAACACAGATTTAAATCCTTCTGCGAAAACATATACTGCAAGCTGTTATGATCTATGAACACATCAATATGCACCCCATACAAATAATGACTCTAAATATTTAAGGCAAAAACAACAGTTGCTAATTCAAGACCATGAGTAGGGTAATTCTTTTCATGGGCTTAAACTGTCTAGAGGCATAGGCCACAATCTTACCCTTCTACATCAAAACACATGCCAACCCTACTCTAGAAGCATCACAGTACACAACAAACCCATCTGAACCATCTGGTAATGTCAAAATTGGGGTTGTGGTAAGTCAAGTCTTCAACTCCTGAAAACTCTTCTCAAACAAATCTGACCACTAAAACTTAATTTTTTTAGACAATCTGGACATGGGGGATGCAATAGACAAAAATCCTTTAACAAAGCATCGATATTACCTAGCCAAACCCAAGAATCCTGATATCTGATAGAGAGATGGGTTTGGTCCAGTTTTTCACCACCTCGGTCTTTTGAGGATCCACTCTAATACCATCACCGGAAATAATATGGCCAAGGAAAGCTACTTATCTTAGCCAAAATTCACACTTACTAAATTTAGCAAACAATTAATGGGCTCTAAGAGTCTACAATACTATGACGAAAACTATGACGAACATGTCCAGGTACTACTTGAACACCCGATTCATAAAGTCCATGAAGGTTGCTGAGGTATTAGTGAGACCAAAGAACATGAATAGAAACTCGAAGTGACCATATCGAGTTCTGAAAGTTGTTTTTTGAATGTCACATTCTCTGAATCTGAGCTGATGATAGCCAAGATCTGAGGTCTATCTTAGAGAAATAATTGGCACACTAAAGTTGGTCGAACAACTCATCGATTCTAGGAAGTGGATACTTATTTTTTATTGTGACTTTGTTCAATTGACGGTACTCGATACACATTCTAAGAGAACCATCTTTATTACGCATAAATAAGAATGGTACGCCTCACGGGGAGACGCTGGGCCTGATGAATCCCTTATCTAGGAGATCCTTCAACTGTTCTTTCAATTCTTTGAGTTCGGATGAATCCATTCTGTATGGCGGAATAGAGATAAGATGAGTCTCTAGAAAAAGTTCTATTCCAAAGTCAATTTCCCTATAGTGAGAAACTTTGGGAAGATCTCCAGGGAACACATTTGGAAATTCCCTTACTACTAAAACTGACTCAAGGTTAGGAGTTTCAGAATTAGAGTCTTTGACTCAGACCAGATGGTAAATACACCCCTTGGATATCATTTTCCTCGCTCTAAGGTATGAAAAAAGCTGACCCCTAAGAGTTGTAGTACTACTCCTCCATTCAAGGATTGGTTCATTTGAAAACTAAGAATGAACTACTCTACTTTTACTATCAACTGAAGCATAGCATGAGTGGAGCCAATCCATACCGGGAATAATGTCAAAATCAGTCATCTCTAGCTCTACAAGATCTACTGAAGGGACTTTCTGAGGCACTGTAACCGGGCAGTTCCTATATATCTGTTGGTCTATAATAGAGACACCCGCTGGGGTAGACACTAAAAAGGGCTCTGATAAGATTTTGGGACTGACTCCGAAGTTGACAGTTATATAAGGGGTTACAAAAGAAAAAAAAGCTCCAGGGTTTAATAAAGCATAAACATATAAATGAAAGACCTGTAACGTACTAGTAACCACATTAGGAGAATTTTCCTAATTTTATTAGGACTGAAGGGAATATAATCTATTTGGATACTAACCACTGGTAGCACTGAAAACGGCACCCTACTGAGTCGGGCAGACGACTGGAACTGATGACTGATGGGATTGGCCGTGTTGGAGAAAATCCCTACCTTTCTGAGCAACTACCTAACACTCCCGAATCTGATGGCCTGGATTGCCACACCCAAAGCATACATCATTATTAGTTATACACTCACCCTGATAGTATTTACTATATTTCTGGCATAGAGGATTTGTACGACCACTGATTACACTTCCTTGGGACTTATAGCCTGTCACTCTATCCCTATTATCATTTCTGAATTTGGGTACTAGGGCACTAGCTGAAGATGGAGTTGGGACTGAAGATTTTTTATGAAACTAATGATGATTACCACCTCCTTACCTTGGCTAATAAAAATTAAAGCTACCTATTCTACTCCTCTTATTCTCCCCCTCTCTCTCTCCTTAAGATTTTTCTCCTTAATCTGTTGAGCATGGAACATCAACCTTGACAAGCCTATATCCTTAATTAGCATTGTGGTCCTACACTCCTTACCATACTTTCAGATACACCCGATATAAACTTACTCATCTTATACCTGCTATCAGCTACCACATGAGAAGCATACCTAGCTAACTGAGTAAACTTGAGGGAATACTCCTTCACACTTATGTTGCCCTGCCTTAAGTTGATGAACTCGAACACCATGGTTTCTCTCAACTCTAATGGAAAGAACCTATCTAAGAAGGCAGTAGTAAACTCTTCCCATTCTATAGGCCATGCATCTGTGCCTCTATCTACCTTTCACTGCTTAAACCATGTATGGGATACATCTTTTAACTGGTAAGCAGCAAATTTAGCACTCTCACTAGAATTCATCCCCATAATATCTGTTACCTTCTATACTATGTCTAAGAATTCTTGTGGATCCTCTTCAGATTTGGATCCTGAAAATAAAAGAGGGTTCATTCGGGTAAAGTCCTGAATCCTAGATGTGGAAGTATTGGCCATTGGGTTGGCTGGAACAGCGGCTGGCTGAGAATTATGATCCACTACAGAGTGAGCTAGAGTAGTGAATGTAGCTTTGAACTCTGCATGAGAAACATGCTCATTCAGGGGATCTTCCTGAATGGACGGAGGTACTGACTGGTTTAAATTTCTTCTTCTATTTGTCTTTCTAGGAGGCATGTTCTGTAAATGGAAGGGAGAATAGATTATGTAAAGAGTTTAACTTGATCTCATGTTCAGTCACTAACATGAACACTGAAAGAAGGGAACTTTTCCTAAAATGCCTCATAGCCTCTTGCCCATAAATATGGCGCATTTCACCCCCATGCACAAAACTCTACTTGATGCGGATTTAGAACTTCCTAGGACACTTTAAAACCTTGGGATCCAATACCGAGTTTCTAACACCTCGAGAATACACCCTAGGCATCACACGATGCTCACAGTCCCAAGGGACCACAAGCTAACCCATGAGCTGGTACCTATTGTGAGCACTGAATAATATAATAACATATGCAGAAGAATAATTGATGAGCCATAAGGTTTTAGAAACAAACAACAATACTGAATCATGAGTCAGGAAAATAATTATCTGAAACTGATAAATAAAGACAAACTAACGAACTATCTAAAGTGCCTGAAATCCTCTAAACTGACTAAATAAGAGTTGACAAGACAGGCCCCAACTAACACCATCTAGATACTAAATTGAAAGCATGAAAATAAATATATTGTCCATAAAATATGAGGACTAACCACTAATGTGGCTGATAATTTGGAAATTCTATGCATGATCCAAGAACTGGGCATCCGAACCTATGATATGATACATCATAGCGCAAGATAAAAGTATGAGATCAGTACTTTGAATGTACTGGTATGCTAAATAAGGTAGGATAATATGCATGCTTTCATGATCAAGAGTGATAACTAACTAAATAAATAGATACCATGAAATACATGTAAGACCCTGCAAAATTCTCTCGTAGTCTGAGCCTTAGAGCGTGTTCAGTAAAGTGTTTATTCGGCCCTAAAAGGTTGAGAAGTGTTTTCCCAAGTGAGAAGTATTTTTAACCATGTATAATTTCCTTAATATCAACTTTTTTTAATGTAGATAACTGAATAAGATTTCCAACGATACCAATTTTGTCAAAATCCAACACCGGATGAGAAAGTTATTACCGTTTTACTAAGAGCTATCGAAACCGCCCAGGTGCGACGGACGGGTTAACGGACCGTCGAGCTTGCGATGGACCGTCGCCCAGGCCATCGCAACCAAGGCAGTGACTCCCTTTTCTAGACCAAGTGCGACTACCAGGATGATAGACCGTCAAGGCTGTGACGAACCGTCGCTGAGACCATCGCCGCTGAGGCAGTGTGGCCTCGTCTTGGCCATCGTGCAACAGACAATCCAAAAGACCATCAAGTTTGTGATGAACCATCGTTTGAACTGTTGAAACCAAGTAAGTGTGTTCTTTTTCTGACCGACGTGCGACGGATGATCTGACGGACCGTTAGACTAGTGACGGACCGTCGCTTCGACCGTCGCAGCCCCTGTTAGTAACTTTAAGATATTTTTATAAGGGATTTTTAGTCTTTCTCCCACTCTTTTCAGCCCCTATTTATATCCGATAAAGTCTCATAACTTCATTTCTCATATTCAACATCAAAAACTAGGGTTTTCTACAAATCAAAACCATTCTTTCTTCTTCAAGAAAAATTAAGAGAAATAAAAAAATCAAGAATCTCTCCAAGAGCCTTCTAGAAAGAGTTTCGCTAAGGTATGAAGATGTTTATTCTTGGATACCTTTCATCCAAGAAGTTCAATAACACTTTTCTAAATTTCAAAGATCTTATGTTTATGAGTTTTCATGATTCATGTGAGTTAAAATTGATGTTCATGCTATTATCGAGTTTTAATTCATGTTTTGTTTATGAGGTTTCAAGCTTTGACCCTAGTATGTGATATTCATGTGAAGTTCATGATAAACAATTTTCAAGATTCTTGTTAAGTGATGTGTTCACGTCAATTAAGTGTAGAAATTATTGAATAAGCAACGCATGCTCCCCATATGTTAGATAAAATGCTTATGTGAAAGAATTAGAGCTATTATAGCATATGGACAAGAAATCCCCAATTGTGTGCAAACCCATGCATGCCACGTGTTTGTTGAAAAGCCTTAGTGAATGAATTATGATATGATAGCATGAAATTCCCCAATTATGTGCTCTTCGATACATGCTAAGACTTTAATACATGCTAAGGGTTTGATGTAAGACCTTGTTGAATGTAGTAAGATCCAATAGCATGTCTCCCTATACTATCCCATATTTATGATTTCTAAATACTTGAAGAGATGCTTTAGTGATTGTGATGGTGAATGAATGTCCATGGTCTTGATTATTTAAGAATGGTTATGTTATACTTTTATGTTATCGAGTCCTGGGGGTATTTATATGTGACAAATTAGCTGCAGTCTAGAGCCCATGTAAGTTTCCTTGATAATATTAGTTAAGACATGATTCTCAGAACTTAGTGAGTTATTAAACTCTGTACTCTAAGACAGATACAAAACTTAAGAAATCTTAAAAATCTCAGCAATCTCAGTATCGCTAGTATTCTAGCCTCAGTTCAGTACTCAGCTTAGATCTAGTAGTATTCAAATGTTCAGTTCGAACGCAGTATCATACAGTTAGATAACAAGATTTAGTAGTATTCCATTCGATATGGAACCAGGTGAATTTAGCATAACTCAGTCAGGTTATTCGAGTAATATGATCAGTAACAGATTCAACTCAGTTTAAGTTCAGTTAAGAATCAGTTTAGATTCTTTCAGTTGGGAGTAGGAGCTAGCACCGAGTGAGTGAAGGGATGGAGAATCCCCGTTAGAGAGGCAGAGTCTTTAGGAGCAATCCCTGAAATCCAGAACTGTGTAGCCAGCACAGGAGCAGGAGTCACCCATTAGAATAAGGCTTGACTATTATACTGCCTTAGGCTTGACTTTCTGTGAGGGTCACCGGTTAGAGAGGCTTGACCAGAGTAGAGGTATTTACCCGTGGCATGATATTGACACCCTTCCAGCTGGGGTTATAGGTTGTACCCCACCAATTCATATTCGGGGCATGGATATTAAGTGAGAACTCCCACATTACAGTTTCAGTATCAGTCTTCAGAGTAGAACTCAGAAATCAGAACTGTCAGATATAGTTACCTATCTCAGTAAGGAACTCAGACAGTTTCATTGATTCATCGACCACCCACTAGATAGGCATGGACTCCCATAAAGATATTTAGTATCAGTATTATCAGATCCAGAGATCACTCATAAGATAGGCTTGATCTCAGTCTCAAATTCAGTTGAGTAATCTCATTATCATATCCAGAGATCACCCATTAGATAGGCTTGATCTCAGTCTCAGATTTAGTTGAATAATATCATTATCAGATCCAGAGATCACCCGTTAGATAGTCTTGAACTCAGTCTCAGATTCAGTTGAGTATTCTCATTATTAGATTCAGAGATCCTCTACTAGATAGGTTCGAACTCAGATAAAATCTCTTCTTGTCATTGATAGTAGATTTAGGGATCATCTGTTAGAAAGGTTTTATCTCCGATTCAGTCAACTGAGAGTAGCAAGTTCAGAGTGTAGTCATTGATATGAGTAGATTCAGTTAATCATCTCCAGTAACATCAATTTTCGAGATCACTCGCTAGAGAAGACTGATCTCAACTCCAGTACTTAGTTATCAATATCAGGAGATTCAGTTGTTCAGTATCTCAGTATTAGTATTGAGTTTAGATGATAGTAAAGAGGTATCCAATTTTTAGTATTTTGAGTCACAATGTTTTCAGTTATGATTTGTGCATTCATGCATGTGTTCTCATTCAGCACTCTCATCATTATTTAGTTAAGTAATTATTCATTCATAGGCCCTTGTATTTATCCTTACCTTATCTTCATACTTGGTAAATTCCCGTACTGACGCATTTGTGCTATGGTGTTTTATTTGACACCATAGGTTCAGAGGAATGAGATCCAGAATACCCTTAGCAGCTCAGTCCCAGTCAGCAGCAGTAGACATAGCAGTGAGTCCTCTTCAGTCAAGGCTGATCCTTATTTTATTATCGCATCAGATTTAGTTTATTTTCAGTAGACGAAGTTAGTTGGAGACATGTCCCATCAACTCTACAATTCAGATAGTTTAGAGGCTTTTCGGATAGATGTATCAGTATTCAGTTTTTAGTTTTGAGTATTTTAGATATTTTGAACCTTACGGCCAGTTTCCGCCAGTTTTCTATATTTATTTTAGATATTATGCAGTGCATAGGTACAGATATTAGTAGAGGGTTATCTTGTGGTCCTTCGAGATCATGAGCACCGTGTGATGCTTCGGTTCTAGAAAATTGGGTCATTACAAATTGGTATCAAAGACTAAGGTTCAATAGTGTCCTAGGGAGTCTGAAAAGCCGCATATAGTAGAGTCTTATGCATGGGTGTATTCCGTGCCACATTTATGTACAAGAGGCTGTAAGATCTTTTTAGGAGCAGTTACCCTTCTTTCAGTATTCATATCATGCGAGTGAGCATGAGATTGAGTTGATCCTCAGTCTAATCCATCTTTTTATTCCATTTACAGAGTATACCTCCTCGCAGAGATAATGTCCGTAGGGTTGATGACCAGCCACATCAGCCAGTAGATCCTGAGAATAAGAATGTGTCACATGCAGAGTTTCGGGCAGCTTTTCAGGCACTTGCCCAAGCTATGACAACTAGTGTTCAGAGAAACCATTAGGTTGTGGCCCCACCTCAGTAAGATGGGGGTTCAGCCGCAGCTAGAATTAGAGATTCCATGAGAATAAGCCCGCCAGAATTCTTTGGGTCAGTAGCTGGTGAGGACCCACAGCTTTATCTTGAGGAGGTGGGGAAGATTACCCAGATTATACATGTTTTTGAGGAGGAGAGTGTAGATTTAGTGTCCTATAGGCTGAAGGATATTGCTTATGATTGGGTAGTAATGTGGAAGAAGAGTAGAGGGTAGGATGCAACTCCCGTGACTTGGCAGGAGTTTCACGATACCTTTCTAGATAAGTTTTTCCCGCTGGAGATGAGGGAAGCTAAGGTATAAGAGTTCATGAACCTAAGGCAAGGATCCATGATAGTGAAAGAGTATTTTCTTAAGTTTAACCAGTTAGCAAAGTATGCCCCTGACTTGATAAATGACACTAGAGCGAGTAAGAGTAAGTTTGTGACTGGTGTGTCCAATTTGGTATTGAAAGAGTATAGAACCGCTATGCTCATTAGAGATATAGACCTTGATAGGATGATGATTTATACGCATCAAATTAAGGCAGATAAGACAAAAAAAAAAAAGAAAGTGAGTAAGAGAGCTAGAACAGGTAGTCATGATTTCTCTCAGGAAGGGTCCCAGGGTGGTAGCCGTTCTCAGCATAGTCAGAAGTTTTCAGTCCCAGCTCCATCCTCAGTTAGTGTACTCGCACCAAAGTTTAGGGAAGTCAGTCATGATGGGATACTAGATCCTAAATCCCAGAGTAGTGCTAGTGGTGTTTGTACCTATCCGCTTTGTGGAGAGTATGGCAAGAGCCACCTAGGCGTATGTAGAGTCGGCAGTGATGTATGCTTTGGGTATGGTAGGCCAGGTCACAGAATGCAAGAATATAGAGTGATAACTCATAGGGGTAGAGATTTTCATCAGTGGGGTGCTCCTTCTGGTGCCAGTAGTGGTCAGTGTCAGAACAGACTTCATGCGCTTCAGACCCACCATAATCAAGAAAGGTTCTCTGATATAGATTTGGGTATATTATGAGTCCTTCATCTTTATGATATGCATTGTTAGATCCTTTTCTCCCATTTTAAGCTTATATGTCAGCATGAGTCATGCATTTGTTTCAGATCTCAGTTGGTCAATCTTGATGCAGTTCATAGGTGCCCCGTGTACCGCCCTAGTATTTTAGCGAAGTGTCTTTAGAGGTACATAGAGAACCAAGGGGGAGATACCCCATGATATTGCAATGCTTTCATATCCTTAGACTCATTCAATTGCATGTTCAGACTCTCCTTATGAAGTTAACATCAGTTATCATTGCATATCCATTCATGCTTTCGAGAGTTAGTACAGTCAGACAATCATGCATTAGATATGCATATTCAGTAGAAAGAGTTTAGTTTTTCAGTGTATTCAGTCATGTATTCATGAGAGCAACTTAGTTATGGATCCATGCATCAGATATGTATGTCTATTATGTGAATTCATCTTATGAGTAGCTTCAGTTGAGTATTCCATGCATCAGATATACATTTCCAGTATGAGAGCTTAGTATATCAGTAGTTCCAGTTGCATGATCATGTTTCAGATGCTCTCGTTCCTTGAGTAAGTTCAGTTGATCAGTGTTCTTATACTATCAAGCGACATTTGAGGATGAATTTTTCCAAGGGGGATATATTGTAAGACCCCGCAAAATTCTCTCATAGTTTGAGCCTTAGAGATTGTTCAGTAAAGTGTTAATTCGGCCCTAAAAGGTTGAGAAGTGTCTTCCCAAGTGAGAAGTATTTTTAACCATGTATAATTTCCCTAATATCAACTTTTTTGTAATGTATATCATTGAATAAGCTTTCCATCGATACCAATTTTGTCAAAATCTGACATCGGATGAGAAAGTTATGACCATTTTAGTAAGAACTATCGGAACCGCCCAGGTGCGACGGACGGGTTGACAGACCGTTGAGCTTGAGACGGACCATCGCCTAGACCATCACAACCAAGGTATTAACTCCCTTTTCAAGCCCAAGTGTGACGTCTAAGACGACGGACCGTCAAGGCTGCAATGGACCATCGCTGAGACCGTCGCCACTGAGGCAGTGTGGCCTCATCCTGGCCAATGTGTGACGGACGATCCGACGACCATCGAGTTTGTGATGGACCATTTCTTGGACCATATCAACCAAGGTAGTGTGTTATTTTTATGACCAACGTGCAATGAATGATCTAACGGACCGTCAAACTAGCGACGGACCGTCGCATCGACCGTCACAGCCCCTGTTCAGTAATTTTAAGACGTTTTTAAAAGGGCTTTTTGGTATTTCTCCTACTCTTTTCAGACTCTATTTATATCCAATAAAGGCTCAAAACTTCATTTCTCATCTTCAACATCAAAAACTAGGGTTTTCTACAAATCAAAACTCTTTTTTCTTCTTCAAGAAAAATCAAGAGAAATCAAGAAATCAAGAATCTCTCCAAGAGCCTTCAAGAAAGAGTTTCCCTAAGGTATGAATATGTTAATTCTTGGGTCCCTTTCATCCAAGAAGCTCAAGTACCCTTTTCTAAATTTCAAAGATCTTATGTTTATGAGTTTTCATGATTCATGGGAGTTGACATTGATGTTCATGCTATTATCGAGTTTTAATTCATGTTTTATTTATGAGGTTTCAAGCTTTGACCCTAGTATGTGATATTCGTGTGATGTTCATGATAAAACCTTTTCAAGTTGCTTGTTAAGTGATGTGTTCATTTCAATTAAGTGTATAAATTATTGAATAAGCAAAGCATGCTCCCCATATGTTTGATAAAATGCTTAAGTGAAAGAATTAGAGCCATTATAGAATATGGACTAGAAATCCCCAATGGTGTGCAAACCCTTGCATGCCAAGTGTTTATTGAAAAGCCTTAGTGAATGAATTGTGATATGATCGCATGAAATTCCCCAATTATGTGCTCTTCGATACATGCTAAGACTTTAATACATGTTGAGTGTTTGATGTAAGACCTTGATGAATGGAGTATGAGCCAATAGCATGTCTCCCAATACTATCACATATTTATGATTTCTAAATACTTGAAGAGTTTCTTTAGTGATTGTGATGGTGAATGAATGTACATGGTCTTGATTATTCAAGAATGGTTATATTTTACTTTTATGTTATTGAGTCCTGGGGTATTTATACCCGAAAAATTAGTTGTAGTTTAGAGCCCGTGTTAGTTGCCTCGATAATCTCAGTTAATCCACGATCCTCAAAACTCACTGAGTTATAGAACTCTGTACTCTCAAACAGATACAGATCTTAAGAAATCTTAGTAATCTCAGTATCGCTAGTATTCTAGCCTCAGTTCAGTACTCAACTCAGATTTAGTAGTATTCAATTGTTAAGTTCGGAACTTAGTATCATGCAGTCAGATAATGTGATTCAGTACTATTTCATCAGATACGGAACCAGGTGAATTCAACATAACTCAATTAGGTCATTCGAGAAATATGATCAGTAACAGATTCAGCTCAGTTTAAGTTCAGTTAAGAATCAGTTGGGAGTAGGAGCTAGCACTGAGCGAGTGCAGGGATGGCAGCTCCCCATAGAGAGGAAGAGTCGTTAGGAGCAATCTCTAAACTCCATAACTACGTAGCCAGCGCAAGAGTAGGATTCACCTGTTAGAATAAGGCTTGACTATTATACTGCCTTAGGCTTGACTTTCTGTGATGGTCACCCGTTAGAGAAGCTTGACCAGAGTAGAGGTATTTACTCGTGGCCCGATATTGACACCCTTTCAGCTGGAGTTAATGGTTAGACCCCACTAGTTCAGATTCAGGGCATGTCAGTTAAGTGAGAACTCCCACATTATAGTTTCAGTATCAGTCTTCAGAGTAGAACTCAAAAATCAAGACTGTCAGATACAGTCACCTATCTTAGTAAGGAACTCAGATAGTTCCATTGATTCATGGACCACCCACTAGATAGGCATGGTCTCAAATAAAGATATTCAGTATTAGTATCATCAGATCCAAAGATCACCCGTTAGATAGGTTTGATCTCAGTCTCAGATTCAGTTGAGTAATCTCATTATCAAATCCAGAGATCACCCGTTAGATAGTCTTGATCTCAGTCTAAGATTCAGTTGAGTAATCTCATTATCAGATCTAGAGATCACCCATTAGATAGGCTTGAACTCAGTCTCAGATTCAATTGACTATTCTCATTATCAAATTCAAAGATCCTCCGTTAGATAGGTTCGATCTCAGATAAAATCTCTTCTTGTCATTGATAGTAGATTCAGGGATCATTTGTTAGAGAGGTTTGATCTATGATTTAGTCCACTGAGAGCAGCAAGTTCAGAGTGCAGTCATTGATGTGAGTAGATTAGTTTAATCAGCTCCAGTACCATCAATTTCCGAGATTACTTACTAGAGAGGACTGATCTCAACTCCAGTACTCGGTTATCAACATCAAGAGATTCAGTTGTTTAGTATCTCAGTATTAGTAGTGAGTTCAGATAATAGTAAAGCGGTATCCAAGTTTTAGTATTTCGAGTCACGATGATTTCAGTTATGATTTGTGCATTCATGTATGTGTTCTTAATCAGTACTCTTATCATTATTCAGCTAAGTAATTGTTCATGCATAAGCCCTTGCATTTAGACTTACCTCATCTTCATACTCAGTACATTTCTATACTAACACATTTGTGTGATGGTGTTTTATTTGAGACCATAGGTTCAGAGGAACGAGATCCAGAGTACCCTTAGAAGCTCAGTCCCAATCATCAACAGTAGACGTAGCAGTGAGTCCTCTTCAGTTGAGGGTGATCCTTATTTTATTATCATATCAGATTTAGTTTATTTTTAGTAGACGGAATTAGTTGGGGACATGTCCCATCAACTCCACAGTTTAGACAGTTTAGAGGTTTTTCGGAAAGATGTATCAGTATTTAATTTTCAGTTTTGAGTATTTTAAATGTTTTGAACCTTATGGCTAGTTTCCGCCAGTTTTCCGTATTTATTTCAGATATTATGCAGTACAAAGGTATAGATATCAGTAAAGGTTTAGCTTGTGGTCCTTCGGGATGATGAGCACCGTGTGATATTCTAGTTCTAGAAAATCGAGTCATTACAATACCGAATAAAATGAATGAAATCTGTAAATATGGAAGACGTATAAAATTTGTAAATACTGAGGATGCATGACCAATCATATAACATGTTCTGATTATAAGCTATAAATACAAAAATATTGAAATATTAATATTATGTGGCTGATATTTGTATGCTATAGTCAAGCAACTGAAATTTAATTACTGAACTGATTACTGGACTGAGACTGTGGGAGGTATCATCTATCTAACATCCCCCAATCTGAGCTAATCAGGGTCCAACCTATAACCCCATATAGAATGGTGTTAGTACCATGCCATAGATACTAACGCTAGATGTGTGGATCCACTATACTAATGTACTGTCCCGAAGGACTAAGGGTATCAAGCCTCAAATGGTGGGTGACCCCTGTGAGGTAGTCAAGCCTAAACTGACGGGTGACTCCTCATATCCTACGCTGGCTACGTAGTTCTAAAGTATAGGGGCTGTTACTAATGACTCTGCCTATCTGATGGGAAAGTCATCATCCCGGCACTCACTTGGTACTAAATCCTACTCCCAACTAAATTGACTCGGAGTACTGGACTGTTCTAAGCTTAACTGATTATGAGAACTGACTGAAGTAATAATGCTCATAACATATTCTGAAACCTTTCTGAAGATACTGAGCCTAAGTAATCAACTATCTTTTCGGGTACTCATAACCCCCAGGACTCAATAGAAATAATCGTAAAATAGTACTAAAGTTTAGAGACATAACATGGGAACATTTATTAAAATCCATTCTTGTAAGCATTTCATCAAACACTTGATATGCATGGTTTAGGCTAAACATGGGAATAGTTTAAACTTGGAGTAACATCATAATTTCAATTTCAATAATGCTTAATTATAATTTAATTCAATCAATAACAATATTAAAACATGTGGGGTTTGATAAAAACAATAATTTCATGTAAGCATGGTGTAGAATTATGATTCATGGACTTTTCATGGTTAAAATCACAATTATAATCATAATAACTTGCAAAGATCATAACTTTATATTTAAAATTGGATACTTGGGCTCCATAGGTGAAAAGGATCCATGAATGAACACTTAACATACCTGGGTTAATGAATTCGTAAGAGTAGATGGTAAATTCTTGAGATTTGATCTTGAATTTTGAAGGCTAGGGTTTGTTCTTGAAAGAAACTACTTTTGATTTGTGATAAATAGAATAAAACAATGACCTAATAGGCTGTTGGGGCTTTAATCTCGTGTTTTTCACAAATTGGGGTCATGGGAAAAAGACCAAACGGTCCTTGGAATTTAAGTCGCGAAACTGAGAAAATCCTGAATTTTGACTCCGGCACAACGCGGTACAATCGCGTTGGCCACTGGAAAACTGACGAACCCATTTTGTCTAATGGCGCGACATGGTGCAATCGTGTTGCGTCACTGGAAATGGACAATCCACAACTGGACTTTTGGCACAACGCTATACTTATCTCGATACCTCACAGGAAATTGACAACTGCAAAAATGCCCTAGGGCGTGATACGATGCTTATCGCAGTAACACACTAGAAAAGGACGAACGTCATTTTTGGGGTAACTGTGATGTGGTGCTACTTGTATTGAGCTACTGCTTTCACTAAAAGTTCCATAACTTCTCACCTGAGTATTGGATTTGGGAGAAATTAGTATCGTTGGAAAGATAATTCAATTTTCTATCATTTAGTGGGTCTTGATCTAGAAATTTTTGAGTATAGTAAAAGATATGCTCATTTTAAGTTGACTAAAGCAATATTCTTATACAAAAATTCAATCGATAAGGATTATTTTGGTTCGTCTAATGGTTGGGAGTTATTTGGGGCCTTAATATACATCAAACTAACTCATAAAACCATTATAGAACCATAATGCACTATGCATGATCTTGAAACACAACGCTAACACTAGTTTGGATTTTTAGGGTATTACAAAAAGGGAAAAAGAACCATAACCCAACACTCAAATCCTCTCATAGTTTCCTAATTTCTCTTCTTTAGTTTAGCCTTTCAACCTAAGTTAATGATCTTGAGCTGGTTAGTAGAATGTTTGTCCAATTATAATATTTTTTATGTTATTTTCTATACTCATGATGTTACTAGATTGTAAGCCTTGCAAGTAAATTGGGGTTTCATTTCAAATTTATATTCCCCTCATTCCAAAATATAAATGACGCTCAGAGGCTATTTGGCTTATGTAACACCTCAAACTTTTAGGTTGAGATTTAAACAGTTTACATTAGTAGATAGATCTAAACACGATGAGTTTTTATTTGTATAAACGTCAATCATTAATTATAGAAAGTATATTAGATATGAATTAAGGTCATAACAACCCTCTAACACTAAGTTGAGTTGAAATCTTCTCTAGCAATTAGTTTTCATATAAGTAAAGATTCTCTACCGATTTAGTTTTCACATAAGTTTATACTATGGTCAACTTTAGACACGCACTCTTCCTAGAATATGAAGATTTACGTATCCATTACCCATCAAATTAAAGGGTTTTGAAATTTCTTTTCAACTCCACTAACCGTTCTTCAACTCGAGTTCTGAGTAAAAGTTATACTCCCTCCGTTTCAAAAAGAATGACCTAGTTTGACTTGGTATGAAGTTTAAGAAAATAAAGAAAAAATTTGAATCTTGTGGTCCTAAATTAAAATTATGTCAAATTTATGAAAATGTCCTTTGATTTTGTGGTCATAAACATGCTACGTTGAAAGTTGAAATTAAAGTATTGCCAAAAATTAAAATGGGTCATTCTTTTTTAAATAAATTAAAAAGGAAAGTACCATTCTTTTTGAAATGGAGGAAGTTTGTGGGTAAAAATTGTAAAAATTATATTTTGGGAAAACTATTTTGCCTTACGCCGTCCTCCCAGTCTGTTAATCTCTAGCCCGCTTATTTTCTTTTTAATTTAATTTTTAGGGTTAGAGTTAAAAAAGTGGGGAAAAGTTGTAAAAGTGGGGCCCACACGTGGGCCAAGGGTCCATTTCATCATTTTTTACCACTTTACAAATTTAATATAATACACCTAACACCCTCCCTTATTCCAATATGAGAAAAAAACTCTCTCTCTTCTCTTCTATTCTCTCCAACTTTCGCTATTCTCAACAAGCTCTTCCTAAAATTCCATTTTCATCTCTCCTTCTTCTCCAGTTGCTAAGGGATTGTCGTTGCTTTATAAGGTTAGTTAAAATCAAGTTTTGATTATTTTTATATCCATTTAAAAGGATTTTTCTGCTAATCGATTCGTAGTGATGTAGGAAAGAAATCCGAATTTGGTTGATTAAGTAGTTAAAATATAAGAATTTTATAGGTAATTAGTTTGATTCTAAAGCAATGGTTGAAGTTTTATTTGGCAGGTTTGACAGATTTTTTCGTCGATCACGGTGTTGAATTTTGAAATTTTTTTAAGGAGTTTTGGTTTAGTTCTGAGTTTTTTTTAGAAACAAAGTATTGAATGGTGGGATAATTATTTTTTTAAGAGTTATTTTGGCAGTTTGATTCAAACAGTGGCCTATTTCTATCCGTAGACCAGTGGTTTACGAAATGAGAATGCCCTTGATTGAAATCAATTTTTAGACGTATAAAATTCTTTTAAAATGTGATTGCTGAAATAGTAAAAATTGAAAGATTAATAGCTAATTAGTTTGTTTATAGCACTAGTTTGATTTTTACCAATAGTTGAGTTTTGATACTGCATGTTGAATTTTGGTTCAGTTATGATATTTTTGTGTAGTGAACTATTTAATGGTGGGGTATTTCTTAGTTTTTAGGGGGTTTTCATTTGAGCATTGAGTTATTTCTATTGGTAGACTTGTGGTCTATGAACTAAAAATGGAAGATTTGTTCTGTAGGTGTAGATTTTATTAAAAATGGCTAAAAATACCCATTACTAAACACAAAGCTGGTACCGCATTTGTATCTGTTGGTAGCAGTAGAAAAGAAAAAGTTGGGACAGTTAAAAATGTCCAAAAAGAAAGAAAATTAAAGAGGTAGTGTTTGAATCAGATTCGGAGTTAAAAGAGATAAGTGAATACGTCGATTCTAGTGAAGATGTTGCCAAGCATAGTGCTACTATTTACAGTGAAGAGAGCGAGGAAGGTGGAATAAACAGTGTTGATGGGGATAATGATCTGTAATACCCCACCCTTCTCCTAGTTCAAATTCGTCTCTAGAACATCAAAGATCTTACTTCAAAGATGAATATTTTTATTCCATGTAAAAATTTTAAGATTTTGACTTCTTATCCCGTGGTAAATCAAATAAGCTTTCCATCGATATCAAATTTGCCCAAATCCGACACTCAGGCGAAGAGTTAGAGACATTTTAGTGAGACAGTGTACCACCTGGTACTTTAGCGCATCGCGGAGCAAGCCAAAATGGCAATTGTCAAAATCCTGTAAGCCTCCGCAATTCCACCACATTGCGGTGGCTTTCCAGTTCGCAACCAAGGTGGCAACGCGATTTCCACCGCGTCGTGTCAAAGCTCAGTTTCCCAATTGTCCAATTTCCAGTAAGCTGGCACGATTATGGCGCATCGCGCCAGCATATAAAATCAGAATTTTTTTCAGTTTTGGATTTTAATTCCAAGGGCAAGACGGTCATTTTGCTACCCCTATATATACTCTTTAACACAAGATTTCTCATTATTTCACCTAAATATACTGGTTTTCTCTCAATTTTCTTCAAGAACAACCATTAGGGTTCATAGATCAAGACCTAAGTCATTAAGATTCCTCTGTAAATCTTTCGAGAATCATATAACAAGGTATGCAGATGTTGATTCTTGGGTTCCTTCCACCCAAGAAGTTCAAGAATCCTTTTCTAAATTCAAAGATCTTATATTTATGAGTTTTCATGATTCATGTGAATTGAAATTGAAGTTCATGTTATTATAGAGTTTTAATTCATTATTTAGACTACCAATTTCAAGAGTTGATTCTAGTATGATGAATTGTATGATGTTCATGATAAACCCTCTTCAAGTTGCATGATATTGATGTATTCATGATAATTAAGTATAGAATCTGTGGTATAACCAAAGCATGCTCCTCATATGTTTGATAGAGCGCTTAAGTAAAGAGAATAGTGCCCTCTTTAGTATGTTAAGCATGAAATCCCCAATTATGTGATAACTAGTGCATGCCAAGCATTTGTTAAAATTCCTTAGTGAATGTATTATAATAAGTTGCATGAATTCTTATCCATGTGTCTTCCTTATTGAACACTATGAGGTATTAGTATGCATTCCCTATACATTTACATGTTTAAGACATTTAAGTGATTGACGAGATATCGTATTGATTGTGTTGTGAATGAAAGTTCATTGTCATAATACTCAAGTGTGGTCCTGTCTTATTTATTTATGCTATCGAGTCCTGGGGGTATTTATACCCAAAAATTTAACTGTGTGTCTAGAGCCGAGTTAGTCTCAAGATAATTTCAGTCATACTATGATCAGTAGAGTTTAGCCAGTACAGAACTTAAGAAAATTCAGTAATCTCAGTACTAGTTCAATTTAGTATCAGTCTAATCCAACTTAGTATTCAGTTCTAATTCAATAGTATTCAGTAGTATTCAGTATTCAGTTCAGACTTCAGTGAAGCTCAGTAAGCTAACAAGAATTTAGTAGCATTCCTTCAGATAACAGAACCAAGTAAATTCAATCAGCTCAGTCAAGCAACATGACTAGTAACAGATTCAGCTCAGTCTAGGAATCAGTTCAGTGTCTATTCAATTAGGAGTAGGATTCAGCACCGAGTGGGGGCAGGGGTGACGGCTTCCCCATAATTTTAGGAAGAGTCATTAATAACAATCCCTGCACTCCAGAACTGCATAGCTAGCACAGGATGAGGAGTCACCTGTCATATTAGTCTTGACTACCTCCCCGGAGTCACCCGTTATATTAGGCTTGGCTCTAAATAGGTGTTACCCGTTATATTAGGCATGGCATCCTAGGTTCAGAGAAAAGTGTCTTTACCCGAGGCACGGTACTGACACCCTTCCAACTGGGGTTACAGGTTGGAATGCAAAGAAGCTAGAAGGGGTATGTCGGTTAGATGACTAACTCCAACAGTCTCAGTTTAAGATTCAGTCTTTGTAATAGAATTCAGCTGAGGAGTCACCTATTATACTAAGCTTGACTACCTCTCAGAGATCACTCATTATATAGGCTTGATCTCAGATTCAGACAATCATATTCATTATCATTAAACTAAGAGGTCACCCGTTATATAAGCTTGATCTCAGACTCAGTTTATTAAGTATCAGGTATCATTACCAATAAACATAGAGATCACCCGTTATATAGTCTTGATCTCAGATATAATAAATCAGTATCAGTATCAGCAAGATTAGACATCAATCTTAATAGACTCATTTATTCTGCCTCTCAATATTAGTAAAATCAGACATCAGTACTAGTAGACTCAGTCATCAGTAAGTTAGTATTTAGAAATCGGCATTTAGAGTTCGTATTCAGTGTTACTGTGATTCCAGTTTTGGTTTGTGCATTCATGCATACGTCCTCATTTAGTACTCTCATATTATTCAGTTAACCTATGTTCATGCATAAGCCCTTGCATTTAGCCTTACCTCATCTAGCATACCAGTATATTCAAAGTACTAACACATACTTTCTCTTGAGCTATGGTGTCTTATACCATAGGTTCCAAAGCACGAGATCCAGATCACCCTTAGCAGTCCAGACCCAGTCAGCAGCAGTAGACGTGGTAGTGAGTCCTCTTAATTTGAGGATGATCCTTATTTTATTATGGAATTAGATTCAATTATTTTTAGTAAACGGAGTGAGTTGGGGACATGTCCCATCAACTCCACAGTTCAGACAAGTTTAGAGGCTTTTCAGACAGATGTATTAGTATTCAGTTTTCAGTATTGAGTATTTTTAGATATTTGAATCCTATGGCAAGTTTCTGCCAGTTTTCCGCATTTATTTTAGTATATTATGTAGTGCTCAGGTACAGATATTAGAAAAGGGTTAGCTTGTGGTCCTTCAGGATCATGAGCATATATGGTATTCCAATTTTAGAAAATTAGGGCATTATATGATCCTTTGTTCATGCCATCTTATTCAAGGTTTCTTTCTGTGGAGCGGTATGACCTTTGAACGATGGACGAGGTTGGATCTTTCCTAGTAAAGATATCGGTCAGATCAAGAATGGCTGCTTATTGAGAATTTAAACAAGATCTTGTCAACCAAGAGTTGAAGAAAAGATTTAAGCGGTCCTGTTTTGGACACTTGAGAAACTTTCTGGAACATCTCAAATTCAATGGGAAGTTGGTCCATTATTTGTTGTTGCGATACGTCAAGAATGATATGCTGCATCATGAGATGTGATTCTATGTTAACAACAAGCCTGCTTGTTTTGGCGTGAAAGAGTTTTGTTTGTCATGAGGTTGAACTACTCATCATACCCCAGTGAATCAAAAATGAAGAAGGTGTTAGCCAAGGGTGAGCATTTTTTCTCTAAGGTGACAAAAAACAAAGACATTACGGCGGCCAACTTGTTACACTTGATTAGAGGGAATAAGTTGAACAAGGAGTAGAAGTTTAGGTGTTGTTTACTGTGGTTCTTGCACACCATATTGCTCGTAAAAAATTCAACGAAGGTTGTCGACACAAAACTGAATTGAGTGGTCGATTCTTTGAGTTTCTTCAAGAGTTATCCGTGGGGGAAAGAGACATTTCAATTGACCATGGACTATCTAAATAAGAAAAGTGACCTGAAAAAGTAGAGGGAAGTATTTGATGAGACGCAGAAGGCATCCTAAGCTCTATTCAGATTTCCCTGGGCATTCATGGTATCTACCATCAACCCTTTAGTGAGATTATCATAGATTCGTGTTTTATTTATACTCTATCATAGACTCTGAGATTTTTTTTCACTACTATGCTGCTTACAGATTTGGATCCATGAGGCCTTTTCTCATCTTGGAAAATTTGTTGAAAAATTAATGGATGAGCCCTTTCCAATTTCCCACATCCTCATATGCTTACTATAAAAAGTGACAAGATAATCAAAGGTGACCCATTCAAGTATAAAGGAAAATTTACCGAGGTATGAACTTATTTTTTATTTTGCAATAATACTATTGTTTTATCGAATGTTATGTAATTGTTAATTGATTTTTTGTAGAACCTGCACCCGTACATCATCTCTAGTGTTCGTAAGATGAAGATGGATTACATGGTTACATTTAAGCCATATATGAATGGGGTGAAGAATAACGTCCTCGATGGCTTGAAGAAAGATTTATATGGGTTGACTGTCCTTACTTCAAATGAGGATAGTTATGATGACGGGGATTTGGGTGGTAACCCACCATTGGAGTACGCGTTGGTGATGATGCTTCTCCGAGAACCTCCAAAGATGTAGCGGGCACCTCTGTCGATGGGGACCTTCATAAGCATGTTTTTATGATCGAGGAAGTGGTGTTGGATATTTCAACCTATATCAAAGAGAAAAGACTAAAGAAAAAGGAATAGAATGAGCGACAACATGATCGAGGTAACTTTATTTAATAATTGATGTAGTTAATGAATTTTCAGCTTTAAATATTAGTAACACTTTGTAATATGATGACACAGTAAAGTGGACCTTCGGGAATCGAAGAGGAATGAAGAAAGAGGAAAAAAAAAAGCAAAATGGATGAGTTGGCCACTTTTGTGGCAGAAGAGGAAAGAAGGATGAAGAAGAAGAAATGAAAGAAGATAAGAGCCAAGAAGAAATTGGAAAAGAAGCAGCTGCAAAAGAAGAAAAAAAAAGTGGCAACAGTTGAAGAAGAAGGCAAGGAAAAAGAAGAAGCAGCAACAGTTGAAGAAGAAGGCACGGAAAAAGAAAAAGCTGAAAAAACAGCAGCAACTGATGAAGAAGAAGAAGAAGCTGAGAAAGCTGCAGGAAGTGAAGAAAAAGAAGAAGTTGGGTAAGAAAAAAAAGGTGAGAAAGAAGCAATTGTAATGGGTGAAGAAAAAAAAAGCTGGGGAATAAAAGAAAGGTATGAAAGAAGCAGCTACTATAGGTGAACAAACAAAAAAGTTGAGGAAGAAAAAGAAGCTGAGAAAGAAGCAGCTGCTGCTGCAGATGCTAAAAAGGAGATGAAGCTGAAGATGGAATGGAAGAAATAGCAGACAAAGAAGATGGAGAAGACTAAAAAGATGGACAAAAAGAAGAAAAAGAAGAAGCAGAAAAAATATGGTCATGGATATCATTGATGGAATCAACCATAACTTTTCTGATGATAAGGAAAATGGGGAAAAAGACATTTGAATGCTAATATTGTTAATGTGTTGAATGATCAATTTTTAGGATATAGAAAAATATTTTTTTATTTGACAAATATGGAAGTTGAATGATTTGTTGGTAGGATATTAGGAACATTCTTTTATTTTATGGAAGTTGTTATGATTCTGCACTGAATCAGCTTTTATCAAACTATTTTGTTAAATGGAATTTGAATATGCATTGTGTTATCATAATTGCTACAGTGTAAGGTTAACATCATAGAATGCATATTTTATCTTTTGTATACTGCTTTGCATAGTCTATCATTACCATGCTACTTGATTTTAAGTTAATGTGTTGTTTGATCGACTATGATTCTATGAAAAACAATATTAACATTATAGAAAAATAGAAGTATTTTTATTTATTCAATATCACTACATCCATGTTACACTTTTCCAGAGAACGAATACTGGCATTATAGCACATAACACCATTTTTAAGTCATTCTCCCTTTCTTAGGCCAAAATCAATTTTTATTATAGTTGATCCCTCTCTATTTGGGTGTCATGTGGAAATACTTTTAAGTGATCCCTCTGCTCTTTGTCTTATTTGAACAAATTCATGAGAAAATCTCTATTTTCTTTGTATTCTTGGAGCCTTTATAGTAGATTAAATTTTGTCAAGCCATGAAAATTTGATGTCTCGGGTCCCAGACTCAACGTTGATGGACTGCTTGTAGGTGATTGCTCATCAAGCCATTTACAAAATGAGAATGCGCATTATCCTAGAAAAAAAGATAATAATTACATAATAATTTACTTAACTTTATAAAAAAAACATGCACGGCTCACCTTTGCAATTGTACAGTTATAAAATTTATGACCTGGATTTGAGTTTGTGTGTGACGTCCTCAAGACAGCTGCATTCCTACAATGAAAATTAGAGTATTTTTAGAATTGGGTGTTTGAGATGCTTGAGACATTGTAAAATTTTAAAATTAAAACAAAGTGTATGAAATAAAATAATGAGGGATGGAGGACTTTATCTATGAAGTAAAAAAGAAGTGTTAACACTGAAGGAGTACAAAATTAGCCGTTTGTTACCGTTGGAACAGTAATTATATTTTTTGAACTATTGGTGACACTTAATAGACTGTTGTAGATCATGACCTATGTCAGTCATCAGTGAGATACTAAAGTCTATCGTAGACACTCGTAATCGATGGACCCTCAATAACATATTTAAGAAAATAGTAAAAAATATACTTGTGCTATAAGGATCCATCGATTAGTTTGGTATACCGTAGATTTACACCGTCAGGAGTGCATCGATTGATCTCCTGATTATACGTAGACCACGGTGATCTATGTACACTGCTATAGACCATCATTGGATGTTGTTTCAAAATGAATAAATAAATTAAAAATAAATGTAGTGTGAGTTTCTACACATATGAAGGAGTGTAAACAAGTCACATAATCATATTAGAGCTTATACAAATTAGGGGTGGTAAATTAAGGAGTGTATGGATGGGTAGTGATTGAATAAACAATATGCTAAGAGTAATGTTTGTCAAAGCACAAATATGTATTAAGGATGCAATATGAGAAGACCATTTAAAAACAGAGAAACTTTTAGAAAAATTAAAGAATCTTTAATTAGTAATTATTCAGAATATATAAGACTAAATAAAATAATAGAAAACCCACAAAGATTAGCCTACCTAATTACCTTAATATCTAGTGTTGAAGCAAAATTAATAATCCATTTAAAATCTAGAAGAATGAAACATATACCACCTAATTATGATAAAATTAGATTTAGATATCCACCAAAATACTATAAATATGGTTTAAATGAATAAAGTACCAACATACAAAGAATTAAAACAAATTATTTCTGAAAAACGTAAAGAATTAAAAATAAGAATAGAAAGATTAAGTTATAATATATTTGCCGGAGTTAGTAAAAACTCAATAAATGCACAAAAAGATGAAATATCAGATAGTTTAGAATATATATATATATATATATATATATATATCAACATGAACTATTTACAATAAAATGAACAAAGAAGAATTTATAATAGATGAAAAAATATATGAAAATCACGAAGGATTAAAAATAAAAATAGTATTTTCTAATCTAGGAAGAAGATATAAGAAAATAGGTGAACATTTATATTTAATGTTAGAAAAAGAAGAATTAAAATTAGAAGATAAATTGACGGCTATGGTAAGAATAGAAAGGGAAAACGAAGAAATAGATAGAAAAAAAGAAATAGAAAAAATAAAACAACAAACTACAGAAGAAATACGAAAAATAGAAGAATCTAAAAATAGTAGGATTGTTGAATTAGAAAAAGAACTACAAATGTTAAAAGATTTGTATGAAGAAAGGCAAAAGGAAAAAAAAGAAAAAGATAAAGAACAAAAATTATTAAACGAGATAAATCAATTTAAAGAAAAATTAGAAATAAACAATAAAGAAATAAAAAATAAGGAATTAGAAATAAATAATATAGATGTTGAAGAAACAGATATTATGATTCAGAAGATAGTGAAACATATACAGAAATATTAACAAATACAAAAAATTTAGAAATCAGTGAAAAACAAGAAGTAATTAATGAAGAAAACTTAGAAAATATCAACACAGAAATAAATACTCTTGATAAAAAAGAAGATGAAAATATAATACCTAGAACATCAGAAATAAGAAAACCTACATATTATAAGAATAAGTTTAAAAGATATAATCTAAAGAATGAATATGACAAATGGACACCAAAATAAATAGTTAATAAAAATTATAACTTTTTAGACTTAGATTGTGTAATAGATACAGAAAAAACAATACAATTATGGATAGGATATATGACAAAATAATTATTAGATAATAATATAAGTGTAATAGATGCACCAGAATATATAGAAAGAACACTAATAGGAACAGTGAAATTATGGTTTTTAAATCTAACTGAAAATAGTAAAAGAATATTAAGAACTGACAAACCTACAGAAGGAACATCATCAACAACCACAACTAAATTAACACCTATAGAGTTACTAAAAAAATATGAAACAACTATAAAAGACGAATTTAGTAGCATGACAACAACAGAAGAAGAACAAAATGAAGAGAAAGATACAAATAGGAATTTAATGTTAAAATTAGCAATATGTAATATGTGCTACATAGATGAATATACTTGCGCATTTAAAGAATATTATTATAAAGGAGCATATAATACAGAAGAAAGTAAAGAAATAAGAAAATTATATTTCAGTAAATTACCTGAACCATTTAGTTCAAAAATAATAAAAAGTTGGGATGAAACAAAAATAGTAGATACTCTAGGAGCAAGAATAAATATTTTACAACAATGGTATAGAAACCTATGTGAAAAATACAGAGAAGAAATAAAAATGGAAAAAACATTAATAAGAAATTTAGCATGTTGCAAAGATAAAATAGCACCTCAATTTGGATGCGAAGAAAGATATTATAAGAAAAGAAAAAGACATAAGAAATATAAGAAATACAAAAAATCAAAATATAAGTATAAGAAACCAAGAAAAAGATATTATGTAAAAAATTATAAACATAAAAGACCATATAGGAAAAAGAAATCTATAAAGGAATGTACTTGTTATAATTGCGGAAAAATAAGACATTTAGCTAGAGATTGTAAATTACCTAAAAAACCAAAAAATAAACAAATATCAGAAATAAAAATAGAAAATACAGAATATATGCAGATAGATTATATAGATTACGAATTAGAATGCGACGACAGTATATATGAAATTTCAGAGAATGAAACAGATAATGAAATAGATAGTGAATTAGATGAATTAAATGACTGAAGAAGATATAAAAATAATAACAAAAGAAGAATATTTAAATGACGAAAGAACAGATCAAAAAATAATATTTGATAACAATGTATTTGATGAAATAAAAGGAAAAGAGTTAGACTTAAGTGTAGAAAAAATATTTAAAATACCAACAATAAAAAATATATTTCTAGGAAAAAAGAAGAATATTATGTAGTAAGCCAAAAGAAACATGTAATACACTGTAGATATGCAAAAGGTAAAGCTAGTATACCACTAGTAACAAAAAGAATAATTAATAAAGAAATAAACGATATAAAAAGTAGAGACCCAATAAAATATGTACACCTTGGAGGTACAGAAATATTAATAAAAGCATGTTTTAGAGAAGGAATAGATACACCAATAGAATTATATTCAGCAGATGATAGAATTATAAAACCTATAGAAAAAAGTATAATAACTGTCATAAAAGGAAATTTAATATACCAAAAATTTAAATTTATAATAAATGCGAATTATTCAGTAGCAGTAACGGATAAAAACATAGACAAATCATTAGTATTATATTGGAAAATATCAGGAATAGAATTAACCCCAGGAAGTAAAATATTTACAGCAAGATGTAAAAATCTATATGTATTAACAACAAAACATAAAATAACTGGAAAAAATAAAATTAATAAAATACAAATAGAAAGCCCTTTCGAACAATTCATAAAAACAATTGATAATAATGATTATAGTTACAGAAATATAGACATAGAAGGAGATCTAGAAATAATAAATGATAGAATAAGTACAACAAAAAGAACAGCTTATGATAAACCGGAATCATCAAGCTCATCAAAAAGAACAAGTTACGAAACAAGTTCAACGGATAATTTAAACCAATATTACATAACAGGAAAGGTAAATGAAAAAGAATATTTAGTACTCTTAAATACAGGACAAGAAGAAAATTATATAGCAAAATATCTAGTAAAAAATGAAGAAATAAAAACTGACAATAATATATGCCCAGATCTACCAAGAAGTTTAATAAATACTAAAAATATAGCAGAAAAAGAAATAATAATAGGAATTAGAAAAATAAAAATAGAATTTGAAGTAAAAGAAGAAATGCAAAAAGCAGACATAATATTAGGAATAAAATGGCTAGAACAAGGAAAATCATATAATATCGAACATACACAATTAACCATAACATATAACAGAGAGAAATTATTCTTAAGAAGAGCTCTAACATAAAATGAAAATATATGTATTAATGAAGATAGTAGTAGGAGGATATTATAGTAGATATTATACGCCTATGATAGATATAGGAGCAGAAGCTAATTTATGTAGATATAATTGTTTACCAGAAGGTAAATGGGATAAATTAAAAACACCAATAATAGTTAAAGGATTTAATAACGAAGGAAGCTTAATTACTTATAAAGCTAAGAATGTAAAAACTCAAGTATGGGATAAAATATTAACAATAGAAGAAATCTATAATTATGAGCTAACATCAAAAGATATACTTTTAGGAATGCCGTTTTTAGATAAATTATACCCACATATAATAACTAGAACAGATTGGTGGTTTACAACACCATGTAAACAGAAAGTAAGAGCAAAAAGAGTTATTAATAAAATAAGAAAAAAAACTGATTGGATAAAAGGAAGTGAAAAAATTACACAAAAATTGGAAAATATAAAAAATACTGAAGATACAATAGAACTGGTCGTATTTTCAATAAATAAAAAGGAGATAACTATATTTTCAATAAATAAGATAGAAATAATTAAGAAAAAATTAGAACAATTATATAGTGAAGATCCATTAAAAGGATGGAAAAAACATAAAACCACTATAAAAATTGAATTAATAGATAAAAATAGCATAATAACCCAGAAACCATTAACATATAATTTTGATGATTTAAAAGAATTTAAAATGCATATAGAAGAATTATTAGAAAAACAATATATACAAAAAAGTAATAGTAAACATAATAGCCCAGCATTTATAGTAAATAAATATAGTGAACAAAAAAGAGGAAAAGGTAGAATGATTATTGATTATAGAAATTTAAATGCAAAAACAATGACTTATAATTACCCAATACCAAATTAGATATTAAAAATAAGACAAATACAAGGATATAATTATTTTAGTAAATTTGATTGTAAATCAGAATTTTACCATATAAAGTTAGAAGAAGAATCTAAGGAATTGACCGCATTTACGGTACCACAAGGATTTTATGAATGGAATGTACTACCATTTGAATATAAAAATGCACCAGATAGATATCAACATTTTATGGATAGTTATTTTAAACAACTACCTAATTGTATAATATACATAGACGATATACTATTATATACAAAGACCAAAGAAGAACATTTAAAATTATTGGAATAATTTACGGATATAATAGAAAAATCGGGAATAAGTTTAAGTGAAAAGAAAGCTGAAATTATGAAAAATCAGATAGAATTTTTAGGAATACAAATAGATAAAAGTGGAGTAAAAATGCAACAACATATAGTACAAAAAATAATAAATTCAAAAGAAGAATTAGATACAAAAAAGAAATTACAATCATTCTTAGGATTAGTGAACCAAGTAAGAGAATATATACCAAAATTAGCAGAAAATCTAAAGCCCTTACAGAAAAAATTAAAAAAGGATGTAGAATATAATTATAACGAAGAAGATAAAAAACAAGTTCAGAAAATAAAAATACTTTGTAAAGAATTACCAAAATTACAATTTCCAGATGAAAATAGAAAATTTATGTATGTAGTAGAAGCAGATGCTAGTGAATGTAGTTATGGAGGAGTACTTAAATACAGATATGAAGCAGAAAAATTAGAACACCATTGTAGATACTACTCAGGTACGTTTAATGAAACATAAATAAAATGGGAAATAAATAGAAAAGAATTATGCTCATTATACAAATGTTTATTAGCATTTGAGCCATATATTGTATATAACAAGTTTATTGTACGAACAGATAATACACAGGTACGTTGGTGGCTAACAAAGAAAATACAAAATTCAGTTACAACAAAAGAAATTCGGAGATTAGTCTTGAATATATTAAATTTTACATTTACAATTGAAGTAATTAGTACTAACAAAAACGTTATTGCAGATTACATATCAAGACAAAGCTACACAGGCTGATATAATAGAAGACAATGCTTTAAAAAAGATACTCAAAACCCTAACTACGCTTTCAATGAAAGTGGACAGTATGGGTAATGAAATAGAAAAGCTAAAGACTAATGAAGATAAACTGAAGTCTAAAGCTACAAATCAGCTAACTCAGCAGTGTGCAGAGCTATGTCGATCGGAAGACATTACAATTCCAGATCTAGAAGGAGACGTTGGGACACTCCATAAAACCCATAATGTTTGTCAATCTACAATTGCAGGTACAAGCAGAGGAGTTAGTAGACAAAGATATCAAAATATGAATATGAATAAGATATTTGAGAAACCATTCATACCAAAAACTCAAAAAGACCCCTTGTTCATACCCCCACAAATTACCACATACCGAGATAGTCTGAACCAAGATAAAAAAGTTTATAACTATACAACCCAAAAATACATAGAAAATATTTGTAGAGTACAAGCTTTCCTAAACCTTAACCCAGAGCCACAGATATCAAAGAGACAAACACCAACTATATAACCCAAAAATTACAAGGTTACAACAAGCTAATTGCACTACCCAAAACCAACCCAAGCTTAATAAAAACTCATTTTGGCTATGGATTATTAAATACCATATATACCCAAGACGGAGAAGAACTAGCAGCTATGGAAGAATTACATAAAATATTCACCACCTATAAAAGAATAACTTAAGAAAATCTATTTTATATAAAATGTTATAATGCACCAGCAGAGATATTATACGACGAAATAAAACCAGTTATACAAGTTGTAAAAATAGGATTAACCAGAGATATGATTATACCAGAAGATATTGTGCAGCAGCCAGAGATATCCAGAAATGAAATACCTGATTTCTACGCAAATAAACGACTTATTGGACTAGCTACAATTATTCAAGAATTAGCAAATAATTATACCAATGGAAACCTAATATGGAGCTATTATTCAAGAGATCATCAGATGATTTATTCAAATTCAAAAGAACTACGACAAACAGATATGGAAGATGTTAGACAATGGATAATGACATTACTTAACCCAGAAAAATAATCTACTGCAAGAGCAATTAAGAGAGGATTTATTTCAGACGAATTATTGACAAGATATTGCAAGCTAATTGGACAAAAATATCAAGACCATCAATGTTCGAGATGTAATGAAGAAGATAATATTATCCCAGAAGTCCACCTAGAATAAAAGAATCAAATAGATAAGAACGCCAGCTGGAAGATACAAGATAAGAAGCAATAATGGAGATATGAAAAAGCAGCAGATACGACAACAAGAAGATATCAACGGAGTAATAATAGAAGGCAAGCTATTAAATTGTGAAAGCAACATGTAAACTTTCACAATTTATTTTACGTAAAGTATTAAAAACTTTTGTATAGGCTTTTAGGTTTTAGATTTTTTAGACTTTTTGACTATTAGCCTAGGCATTAATGATTTTTGTCTTATTAGAAGGCTTTTTGTAAAGTAGACTAATTTTAAAAAACGTGAATACTCTTGTAAAGATTCATTCAGTCTATAAATAAGATGAACCGAAGGCATTGCAAGGCAAGCCTTCATGCGTTGAAGCACAAAAACTCTCTCCTGCCCACAACAAATATTTTTCTTAGTTATTAAAAACAGGTATATTTCAATGGAAAAATCTATGGAGGAACAAAGATTAGAAATATCAAACCTACCCGAACATGTATATCTATTTATGATTATGAATAGCTAAACTCATAATTCCCAACAATCATGGTATAATAAAATAAATTCATGTTAGTTACTTTATAGTAGAATTATTCGAAGAATAATATGTTAAGAAGTTTATTAGCAAAGTGGAAAAAAAGAAAAATCCCTAAGAACTATGTCATCCTAAAGGTGAAACCAATGAGGCAAGAAGCCGTGGTGGGGAGTAACCAGAGTACAGGCGCTGTTTAAGGGAAAAAGTATCCAGATTACCATGCTAATAGTGACCGAAGAACATGTTATTTAAGAATAATCTAGTATATAGTAATCTAAGATGACCATATTTTGTTATGTATATGATTGAAGGGAATATTTTGAAAATAGTCATTTTATGAAAATGAATAATTATTTATCTGATATAATGGTAGATAAATTTAAAATACTTATTTTGTATGCACTTAAGGATATAAAAGTAGTAGATATAAGAAAAATCATATTAGAAAAAACATTTGGTAGATATTATATGACTAGAATAAATTGCATACCATACCTACCTAACTACTCTTACAAATACTTACCATGATAAATTACATATATCTAGAATTTTTGGAAAAAGATATGAGAAACATACAGTTAATAGAAAAACAGATGAAAGTAAACTTAGACAAATACATGAAAACTAAAGATATAAAATATATAAAATTTCTTAGTAAAAATATAAAAGAGTTAATAAGATTAAAACAAACAACTAGAAAATATTATGAAAAAGCATGACGGATGATATTAAAATACTTGTTTTATATATACTTAGAGATATAGAAATTATAGACATAAAGAAAATAATATGGGAAAAATTACAAGATTATGAAGAGGAAGAATTATTAAACAGTATAGAAAACTTACGCATATATTATGAACATCAATATTACTTAGATTCAGATGGATATTGTTCAGAATAAATAAATGTTAGAATATATAAAAAAAATTATTAGAGAAAGGCAAAATTGGATATATGAAGAAATTAATCACAGAAATCAACTTGAAAGAGAAAAAAGACAACTAGAAGAAAAATTACTTAAAATAAAATTAACCTTAGAAAAAAAAGATACAGGTAATAATTTATTTAATACATACGAAAAATTATTTAATACAGATGGAAAATTACCTATACATGAACAACAAATACTAGTTAGTCAGATAAAGAACATAAACCTACGCATTGAATATAGCAAAGTTAGAATAAAATACTACACAGAAATTGCTAAAATTTCAATAGGATAAAATAATAAACTACACGAATTAATGAATACATCTTACGAAAAGAATAAATCATTAAAAGAAATAGAAACTCAACTATATAGTTTATACCTAGAATACAAAAGGTTACATGATACTAACGAGGATCCTAAAACACTAGATAATTTAATTACGATAATATCTAATCTAGAATATGAATTAATAAAACATCTTAAGTCAAGAAGATAAAAATGAAAATTATTCCAATCAATAATATTCATAAAATACATTATATAAAAATAAATACCTACGTATTTATTATCTAGTGAAGCTATCGCACCTAATCCGCACCCCCTACAAATGATATCAGAGACCAGTTATTTAAAAAATACACAAGTAGCATACATGTTTGAATTTAGATTGGATTTACTTGAGATTAATTTATATTGATTAATTATGAGAAGACCATTTAAAAACAGAAAAGCTTTTAGAAAATGTAAACAAAGATATCAAAATATGAATATGAATAAGATATTTGAGAAACCATTCATACCAAAAACACAAAAAGACCCCTTGTTCATAACCCCACAAATAACCACATACCGAGATAGTCTGAACCAAGATAAAAAAAGTTTATAACTATACAACCCAAAAATACATAGAAAATATTTATAGAGTACAAGCTTTCCTAAACCTTAGGGGGTGCGGACTAGGTGCGATAACTTCACTAAATAATAAATACGTAAGATTATCTATCATTTAAAATTGACTAAATATTTTATTATAATATTTTGTAGTTGTTTGTTTTAATCTTATTAACTCTTTTATATTTTTACTAAGAAATTTTATATATTTTATATCTTTAGTTTCCATGTATTTGTCTAAATTTACTTTCATCTGTTTTTCTATTAACTGTATGTTTCTCATATCTTTTTCCAAAAATTCTAGATATATGTAATTTATCATGGTAAGTATTTGTAAGAGTAGTTAGGTAGGTATGGTATGTAATTTATTCTAGTCATATAATATTTATCAAATGTTTTTTCTAATATGATTTTTCTTATATCTACTACTTTTATATCCTTAAGTGCATACAAAATAAGTATTTTAAATTTATCTACCATTATATCAGATAAATAATTATTCATTTTCATAAAATTGTTATTTTCAAAATATTCCCTTCAATCATATATATAACAAAATATGGTCCTTATAATTATTTGACTAATAGACACTTGAAATTTATCAAACATACAAGTAAGTAAAATAGTAATGCTTATGAGCCAATTTAACCAGCTTAACAACTTAGCTAAACAACCTCTAATTTGGCTCTACCAACAACTTTTAGTTTCTTTTTTTAAAAAAATAAAAATGTGTGTGCCCTCTTTACCTTTTCTTCCGTTCAATTGATTGAAAAAGGAGTCTGAATTCGAATTCAAGTCTTCATGGATGACTAGAAAAGGTAAAATTGTTATCCCTTCATTATAGCTTTGATTATATAAATTTTTGTCTACATTTTCCCGTGTAGTGTCTTTATCTCTATGGAGACTTTAAGAGAGGAGAGGAACTCAATAGTGATTGTCTTTTTTCTCCACCAATACTGAGAAAGAGATGGCAATAGACTTTGGACATTTTGGAATAATGTCAATCCAACATTACCTCTTTATATTGATGAAATTAAACAAATTTTAAACTTTCACTTCTTTTGTTTAAATTTGATTGTCTTACTTATTTTTTTATATATTTTAAATTTTTCTATTTTTTCAGTAACATGTTTGAGACCATGAAAATTCAGAAGTCTTAATATTTTTTTAAAATTTTATGTCAAGTTAAAATGGACGAACTAAATTAATTTGGAAAGTCGTAACATTTCTAGTCAAATGGAAACAAAAGTCGGTGATGCCTTTCATTTTTTTCAGCCCTCCTTTTTGATTTATGTAGTCATAGGTAAAATTCCAAGTCAACTAACGTGCTAAACGAACAGGGATACATACAAATATTTGGTGCACAAAAAAAAGGAACAAGAATAGAAAAAACTGTACTTTACTTTCTGTTTCTGTCCACTTCTCATTACAAGTTATTATTAGTACTAGATTTTGAGTATGGTGGCATTAAATTCTTTGTCAGTTTTCTTGATCTTCTGTCAGTTTCTCATAAACTTTTATTCAACTCAAGCTCAAAATCAATCCCAAAATAGTAGTTGTCTCAATAAATTCAAATGTGGTAGCCTTGGAGAAGTGAGTTTTCCTTTTTCTGCATCTCCACAACCTGCTTGTGGGTTGTATACTATAGATTGTGATGTTACTCCGAATCCAAGAATCCGTTTGGACGGAAATGTTTATAGTGTTATGGAAAAATTGTCATATGATAGGTTTCAAGTTATAGACCGTAGGCTTCAGGGTTTATTGGCAGAAAACAGTTGTCAATCTTTCGATCGAGGTATATCGTTTCCAAGTTCTCCTTCTATCGCGTTAAGAATCATTGAACCTAATGTTACCTTGTTCAAATGCAACAACAGTCTAGACACGGATAGAAGAACGAACAATGATTATTTTCACGACTATCTGAACTGTACTAGATGTAGTAGCTTCAGTATATATTACAAGATCCCGAGTACAGAACAAGAAGGCTATTTGGATGTGCCAGAAGGAGATCTTCCGGGTAACTGTTCACCGATTCGATTGCCTATTCCATGGAGGTCACGGCGATTAAACGCTCAAAATGGTAGCTTATTTGATCTCTTAACTGCGAATTTTACAATTCAGTGGAGCCTGTCTGAAGATTGTAATAAGTGTCACTATCAAGGAGGTCGATGTTTAACTGTCAGCAACAACAACTTCCATTGTTCCACTAATTCCACAGGTAATATTTTACTTTCAAAGTGAAGTTGATAATACATAACCATTCTTCCTTACTGTTGGAAGGCTAATTCAAAGTTAAGAATATAAAATCTAAACTGTTTAGGATTTTATATTTGCTAGTTTCTTTAATTCATGTCTTAATAAGATTTGTAGTCAAAATAATATGGAAGTAGATTTCTAATTTCTAGTTGAAGTAGGTTTTGCACAATTATAAATAGGGGCGCTAGCTAGTACTTATTTTCTGTTGTAGAGAAGTATGAAGAACATTCAGAGATGTATTCAGATTCTGAGTATATTTTCCCTCACCTACACTGCAATTGACACGGTGGAGACGAGTTGAGGTGTCTAGATGTGCATCCCCAAAGATGGAGTGTTTAGTTGTCGGTTGAGGCCAAGATACATGTATTTTGCTTTTAGAAAATGATGAAACACAAATATTTTCAGATATTCTGCTTGTTTCCATGTGTTACCATAGACGAATGATTTTTATAGAACTCCTGCTTTAGAAGTCCTCTCTTGATCTTGTTCTGGATTTAATTTAGCAGCATAAGCCAGTCACATTTGTCTTACCTTTTCGTGATTTTATTTTGTTGCAGCAAGAAGTAAGTCGAGACGAATTCTACTTATAGGTACCAACCTATAACTTCAAATCCTTTTCATATTACCAGATGTTCTCAATGTACTCCCATTTCATTCAAACAAATTCTGATAAGTTTTTCTATGTCTGCTTCAGCCTTACCTGCAGTAATTGGCTTGAGTACCTTTTCAATTTGCCTGGGCGTTGTTAAATGGCGCTTCAAGAAAGGAAAAGGTGGTCGTTCTCACTCCTTCACAAGAAATAAATATTCTGATCGCTCAAGAAAAGATCACGAAGGAGATAGCAAGTACTTTGGGGTCCCTGTCTTCTCCTACTCTACTCTTGAAGAAGCCACCAATAATTTCGATTCCTCCCAAGAGCTTGGAGAGGGAGGTTTCGGAACTGTATACTATGGTAATAAGCCACTTACATCAAGTCATGGCATTCCTAACCAAATTTGGAAAAGCATTAGGCAGAGTTTTGCATTACTGCGTTTCGTAAGACATTTCTTCAGCTAACAATGTATTTTAATTTTTAGGTAAACTTCGTGATGGGAGAGAAGTTGCAGTGAAACGCCTCTATGAGCAAAGTTCCAAGAGGATGGTGCAATTTAAGAATGAAATTGAAATTCTTACTCACTTAAGGCACCAGAATCTTGTTATGCTTTATGGTTGCACATCAAGGCATAGTCGCGAACTCCTCCTGGTTTATGAATACATCCCAAATGGAACAGTTGCTGATCACCTCCATGGCGAGAAAGCAAAGTATGGAACCCTTATATGGACTATCCGCATGAAGATTGCCATAGAAACAGCCAGCGCTTTAGCTTACCTCCACGCTTCTGACATAATACACCGTGATGTCAAGACTTGTAACATTCTACTTGACAACAATTTCTGCGTCAAAGTTGCAGATTTTGGGCTTTCAAGACTTTTTCCAAATGATGTAACTCATATCTCAACTGCTCCACAGGGGACGCCTGGATATGTTGATCCGGATTATCATGCTTGCTATCAACTAACTAGTAAAAGTGACGTATATAGCTTCGGAGTTGTCCTTATTGAGCTCATATCATCTCTCCTTGCTGTTGATATAAGAAGGCATAGGGATGAAATTAGTTTGGCTAATTTTGCAATAAGCAAGATTTTGAAATGTGCATTTGATGAGTTGATCGATCCATCTCTTGGTTACGAGTCTAATGCTGAAGTTAGGAAGATGACTATTTCAGTTGCAGAGTTAGCTTTTCAATGTCTCCAACTTGAGAAGGAGATGAGGCCAACGATGGATGAAGTGTTGGAAGTTCTAAAGGCAATTCAGAAGGGCGAGTTTGAAAATCAGAAGGACGAGGAGATTGACATCATTGTAGAAGTCCCTCCAGCCCCTGAATCAGAAAATGATGATGCACAACTGCTTAAATCCAAGTTACCTGTTTCACCGAATTCTGTGAATGATAAGTGGTTTAGTTGCTCTATCACAGCTAGTATTAGCGGGTGAAATCCTTTAGATGTTAATGCCAACTTCATTAGTATTTTTTTAGCTTTTATTCTCTTCTCTCATTCTTTTTGGCTCTCTGCTTGTTTATGAGTTCACTGCTTAACTGTATCCAGAGATGTGTTAAAAATGGAGAAGCCCGATGATATAAAAAACTCACATTCCTAGTTGATAATCTTTAAAATCATTGTTGCTTACTTGTCTGTGCAACCATGTCATAGTGTAGTTTAGCTTAGTTTCCTAATATATTGAAAAATTTTAAGTGAGTGAGACTCACTTATTACACGGAAGACATAAGTTGTATGATATTCCATTATATTTTTGAAACATATATTGTGGGACCCATTTTGTCCATTTAAAATTATCAAAAAGAGAGAACCAATAGTTTTGTGCAAGAAATTGAAAGTGGATTGTGGGCTCCACACAAAATTGAATTAAATATGAGGGATTATTTAATACTTTCTCTAGTTTAAAATAAATATACTTTTGAGTTATTTTTCCATATCTAAAATAAGTGAATTGTTTATTTTTTAAGAGACGTGTTAGAAATTTCTTTCAATTTTTTTGTTCTTTAAACTTTTTCGATTATGAATTTCAAGAGATTTAATTGACTTTATTTTAATGTAACTGAAATTTAAAAGGTTAAATGATAAACATGAAAAGTAAAGTACAATTTATGTCCTAATTTCTTTTCTTTAAAGTGTGTATTGAGTCAAAAAAAATTTATTTAACGTGGGACCCACCCTATAATCTCAAATCTCAATCCTCCAACCCATTTTTTTTATTGTTCATCCGGTGTCTGATACCCTCATTAGAATCCGATTAATCCTCCAACCCATTTTCTTCTCAATATAAGCCTTCTTTTTCTCATGTGGCTATTTCCTTCCACTTTTTTTTCTCATTTCTTTTCATCAACTTTAGATCAATTTATGTGCAGACCATAATTTTCTAATCCATCGTGAGTTGAATAAAAATTAAATTAATTAACTATATTATTATATTTTTTAGTTTTATGTGATTTAAGTTTAATTTTTTAAATATAATAATAATTGAATTAACTGATCTTATAATTAATTATATGAAATAGAAATGTATCAATTATTATAAACAATTTAAATAATTTGTATATTTTTTTATCAAAAAATTATTACTGTTAATTTTATTTTAACAGACTCATAGGTTTAGGCTTAAACACTTTTTTAAAAGAAATATATGACTCAAAGTCAATTTATGTTAAAAAAATTTATGAGATTTTTACCAAGCTATTTTTATATTTCTTATAAACTATATTCACATAATTAAATAATATATCCTAAGATATTATCCATAATTACAAGAATTTGTAGTCATCATAATAAAAAATGATAGTTCATGATTACAAGTTAGCAACTACTAATGAAATTTATTTCTAATGGAAGGGGAAAAAGATATAAATACCATTACTAATTTATTTATTTTTCTTAAAAAAAAAACAATCAAATTGATAAATGTGCAGTACATTTATTTTTATTTTATTTAAATAATGAAAAATTGACTAAATTGACTTAATTTTTATTTAAACAAAAAAAAAATCCAAACCAAAGTATGGGTAATTCTACTTAAAACTCATGCATCGATCACAAAAAAATCAATCAAAATTCACTACACGAAAAAAGAAATCCTCCCACTAATTAGGTCAACTAACCAAAATTTTTAGAAATTATCCTACAAAATTAAACTTTGAATTCAAAAATATTCTAAATTGTCATAAAAATGATACACAAATACTTCCTACAAAACCTCTTTAAAAAGCATATAGTAAAATAGAGAAACAAAATATTTGAAAGAGAATTGGGAAAAACAAAAAGAAAAGATTTAAGGAATATAAGAAAAGATAAAAAGATAAAGGTAAATAAATGATAGTAAAAGGTAAATAAATGATAGCCGGGGGTCTATCGGAAACAACCTTTCTATTTATCTTGAAGTAGTGGTATGAATTGCGTACATCTTACCATCCAAATCCCACTATGTAGGAATACACTGAGTTTGTTGTTGTTGTAATAAATGATAGTAAAAGAAATGACAGGGATTGCTTATTTTGCTTGTTAATGGGATAGTAGAGCACATTTCTCAATAAAATAATGCGTCATACAAGTATGAGATGGCATATCTCACACATAATAAAAAATAATTCTAATATATTAGGTAATCCATTTCTGTTTCCTCATCTTTCTATACGTTTGAAAAAAGGTACAAGCTCGTTAAAGTAGGTTATGTGAAGTTCTGCAAAAAATTTTACTATATGGGCCTCATGCACAACCTTATATTTGCATGAGGCCCTTATTATTTTGAGACATAAGCTTTGTGGTCTTATCTATCAAAATAATTCTTTCTTTCTCTCTTCATATTTTTTTACCTTTTTTTTTTTTTTTTAAACAATTCATCTTTTTGCTCTTTTGTTTTAGAGTTAATTTTTATTTATTATTTTTTTGTTTTTCAATTTTTTTCGTGCTCATGAAACTAATCAAATTAATGATCTTTTTATCTTCCTAATTCTTACTTGTAGATATTTGCAACCAAATCAAATTTCTATAAAAAAAATTTCGTTTTAATTTACTTATGTCACTTTTCTATAAGTTCATTTAAAAAAGAATGTCTTTTTCATATTCTATTTTTTTTAAATTTTAACTGTTTACATGACATGTTTAAAATCACAAAAGTTAAAGAATACTTTAATGTATTTTATATATTTTTAATTTAAGATCGATTAAGAGCTCGTTTAGATAGGATTAAAAACTAACTCTTTAATTTATGTGCTTAAAAGCTGCAAATAAGTGTTTAGAAATTAAACAGATAAATGTTTGGATAGAAGTGTAGAAATTGAAAAGAAGTTGTGGGTTGTTAGATACTTTTATCAAAATGACTTAAATATTTTTAAAGCTGCTAATACCATAAATAAGTTAAATTATATATAATTTTTAATTCTAATAATTCAAAAACAAAGAAAAAAAATGAAGAGAAATCTAGAAGAAGGAGACAGAGAGAAGGGGCAAAGAGAAAAATAAAGAAAAATAATATATTTGAGGGCTGCAAATTTAGGATATTGTTGAAATTGGAGAAAAATGTAAGGAATAAGAAGGTAAATGTCTAGGTCAATCTAAAGAGAATTTTAATCTAAAAAGAAAAAAGTTGGGGGTGCCCGACGTTTCACTTTTTGCTTTTTTAAAATCAAATTTTAACATTTTTTTAAGTACATTTTAATCCTACCACAAATTTAAAAAGGTTAAAAAGGGATTAAAAGTTGATTTGATCAGATTTTAATTCTATTCAAACAAACTCTAAAAGATATTTTAATTTAAATTTTTATGTCTATTTAATGATGGGGCAACTCTAAAATTTTAGGAAAAGAGTATTAAGAAAATTAAAATCAATATTTAGATTTATTTAGGACCCACTCTATTTTTTGATTCTATCAACTTTAAATTTTATTATACAAGAGATACCCTTAACAATAAAAAATATGTGATGATTCTTTAATTTCTAAATATTATAGATGACTTTAATAATATTAAATCATAATAAACAATATCACATAGACTTGCTAAAGATAAATTTATTAATTATAAATTTAATTTCAAATTTTCAATATCCAAAGTTCTTTATACTAACAAAAATTAAGAGAATATAATTAAAAATATAAATTACCACCATAGTCTAGTGAAAAAAACAATTTATTTATAAATGCCAAAAAATGAAAATTAGAAGAAAATAAAAACAAAACAAAATAATACAAACTTCAATTTATGTAGTACAGTAACACGAGAAAAAAAAATTGAAGAAAAAAACAAAGAAAGAAAAATAAAAAAATAGTAAATAAAAGTTGACCCGTAAAAGAAAAAGGAAAAGAAAAAAAGTGATTTGTCCAAAAAAATAAAAAAATTAAATAACTTAGAAAATAAAAGAATATAAAAATGTAAACTACTTTAAGTGATGGAGCCCACAAAACTTATGTGTCAAAATAATAGAGGCTTCGACCTCGTGCAAATATGAGGTGGTGCATGAGACCCATAGTAAAATTTTCCAACTAGAGTGACTTACACAATGAGTATTGTTGGCTTATATGAGTCCACAGCTAGTCAAGGGAAGATATAACAGGAGAGTAACTAATAATGAAGATGCAAACAAGACACATTCAATATTTACGTGAAAACCTCCTTACTCAAGGGAGTAAAATCACGATCTACCTCGTAGGATTTATAAACCACCTCGCTAAAACAACTAAGCAACTGTTAGGTTACAGACTCAGTAATCCAAGGATTAAACTTTTAATCCACTAACCTTGCAACAACTCTATTACAAGGCACAATACAATACCTCTATTGTACTACAACGATATCAACTAGCACTAGCTGATAAAACTTGAATAGAAGGGTTACATACAAACAACAACACCTACACACTCTTCACAGATGAGTATAGGTTTACAATATGTGAACCAAATACAAAAACTCAAAATACAGCAAGGAACTAAAGACAACTAATTGAATCACGATCAGGTCCCTTCTTGAATAAACTTTTGAAACTTGATAAGAGAGGCGGCTTTTGCTGAGACAAATATCAACTTTCGGATATGCAACTAGGTTTACCTTTTATTATGTACACTTAATATATAAGGGAGGCAAAACTTAGGAGCAATGCCGTTGGTTAAGAATAAAAGGGAGCAGTCCTGCTACAACGTTACCAACCAACTGCAGAGAAAGTACACTATACAGCTGTATAGTTGACCACGAGTCAGGGCATTTTTCGAACCAGGCCCCATATGAGTTTTTCAATCATCAAAACCACAAACACAAGAAGTATTATTACTACACAAAGATGAATATTGTAAAATTGTAGAACAGTTTCTAGATAAGTCTTTTTAAAAGGCTAGATGTTACACCCCAAAAATTTTAGAACCTACGTGCACCTAATGTTGTATAAATTACAAGTACATGTCAAAAAATCAAACTTCATATGTTTATAGTTGTAAGAGATCTATACATGTATTAAGGCCGCAAGTAACTCCAAACTCATAGCCAAGTCAAAATCTCCCTTACCGATTGATTTCTCGCGAAGTATCTTGCTACATTCAATTTCAAATGAGAATAAATCCTATATTATGAAGCATTTTTAAGGTCAAGACCCACCAAATGATAGATATTTGAATTGTCTTTCCAATGCATCCTGTTTCGCCTTAATCCGATATGAAAGTAACACTACTAAAAAAATAGTTTTTCCGACCATAAAAAACCGACCACATGTGGTCGGTTTTTTTTTTTTTTTTTTAAATAATTTTTTTTTAAAAAAGCGACCACATGTATTTTAAAATTTTAAAATAATCATTTCAATAATTTTTATATCAATTATTATTTAATTTTAAAAAAAATAATAAAAGTGATCACTTGTGGTCGGTTTTGAAATTAAAAAAATAAAAAATAAAAATTTAAAAATCGACCACTTGTGGTCGGTTTTATTTAAAAAATATTATTAAAAAGTATTTTTAAAAAGCGACCACTTGTGGTTGATTTTATTTTAAAAATTAAATTTAAAATATTTTATAAAAGCGATCACAAGTGGTCGATTTTGAAATTAAAACAAATAAAAAAGAAACTAATTTTAAAAAACCAACCACTTGTGGTCAGTTTTATTTAAAAAATATAATTGAAAAGTATTTTATAAAACCGACCACTTGTGATCGGTTTTATTTTAAAAATTAAATTTAAAATATTTTATAAAAGCAACCACAAGTGGTCGCTTTTGAAATTAAAAAAAGAAAAAAGAAAATAATTTTATAAAACCGACCACTTGTGGTCGGTTTTATTTAAAAAAATATAATTAAAAAATATTTTTAAAAAGCAACCACTTGTGGTCGGTTTTATTTTAAAAATTAAATTTAAAATATTCTTTAAAAGCGGCCACAAGTGGTCAGTTTTGAAATTAAAAAAATAAAAAAGAAAATAATTTCAAAAAATCGACCACTTGGGGTCGCTTTTGTATTAAAAAATAAAATATTTAAAAAAGAGACCATTTGTGGTCAATTTTTATTAAAAAATAATTATATATAAAATCAAATATATAATTTTTATAAATTACACTAATCACACGTATTATAATAATGTAACATACATATATAACTGATAATTCATCAGAATATAATGAATGTGTTCTATTATGAAGTAATATACTTGTGGATGTGATGTATATATTACGTATTCAAGAGTTGATATATATATATATGATGTAGTGATCGATCGATGAACGATGTAGTCAAAAAGTAGTAGAATCTATCCAAACATATTGAATACCTTGATTTGAAATGATAGAAGTAATAATATACTGTACGTTGAAGTTATATTAATGTAAGCTAATCAAATTAATCGACAACTCATTAAAGTATGTATATGAAATACGTCGCATTATATTATTGGATAATATACTCATGTACATATGTGATGTATATAGTACGCATTTAGAACTTGATATAGTCGATAGTGTGTATATGTGTGTGTGTGTATATATATATATATATATTATGTAGTGAAGGTATAATAACATAAGATAAACTAACTGATAATTCATCTGAGTATATGTGAAATACGCTGTATATTATTATGGGATAGTAAAATAATGTATGTGATGTATATAGTACGTATTCAAGAGTTAATATATATATATATATAATATGATGTAGTGATCGATGAACGATGTAGTAAAAAACAAGCAGAATCTATCCAAACATATTGAATACCTTGATTTAAAATGATCGAAGTAATAATATACTGCACGTTGAAGTTATATTTATTAATGTAAGCTAATAATCAAATTAATCGATAACTCGTCAAAGTATGCATATGAAATATGTTGCATTATATTATGGGGCAATATACTCGTGTATGTATGTGCTGTATATAGTACGTATTTAAAACTTGATAGTCGATAGTGTGTATATGTGTGTGTGTATATATAGGTATATATATATATATTATGCAGTGGTGTACGTAGTGCGTAGTTCGAAGCTTACATTTATATATATATATGTATATCTCTTGTGTAGTGATGTACGTAATACGTAGTCAAAATTAAAGCTAACAAAATATATCTTGTTATATATTGAATATACTAATATCATGCGATCGATCAATGTGATATATAGTATACTGTTGAAGGTATAATAACATAAGATAAACTAACCGATGCATATTATGGGATAATAAAATGGTGTATGTGATCGATGTATGTAGTAGGTATTTGGAAGCATGATAGCCAATCAAATATATGTATATATCCGTATATCTCATGTAGATAACTGAATCTAATTAACCGATAATCTAACCGAAAATATAAACAAATTATTTTATTACTTTCTATTATCATTTTTTTATGATTTATCAATTCAAATATAATATTTTATTATTTTTTCGTAAACATGCACACTCACAATTATTTTACAAAATACATTATCTATTATTATCATTATCGATAATTTTAAAATAAATATTTATAATTTATAGATGTCCATTTTATTTCTAATTATTATTATCGTCGAGTTTAATTACGTGATTTATTCATAACTAATCTGCGAATAATTATATTATTTATTTTTTACTATTATATTATTTATTTTTACATTATTGATACATTTATTACATTTTAAAAAATCGTGTATGTGATGTATCTAGTATGTATTTGACAGTTCATAGCCAATCAAATATATGTATATATCTGTATATCTCGTGTAGTGACGTATGCAGTAATCAAAAACTAGATAACTGAATCTACATATCAAAATATTTTGAATAATACGTTGATATCATACTATTGAAGAAATACATATACTAATTGTGTCAATGAAGACAAGGGTGTATTGTTGAAGTTGTAATAATGTAAGATAATTAATCGATAATTTATCTGATTAACACGTTGTATTACGAGGTAGATATATAATATCTTATTTAAAAGCTAATTAAGCAAAAAATCATCTTAATTTACAAAATGAATTGATATTATTATACGATTGAGGAAATATACAACTCGTGTTAATGTAATGATAAAATAACAAATTATTTGATTTATATACGCATTGCATAATACTATTTATAATTAATTCATCCTAATTTATAACTAATTGATGGTACTACTTGTGTTTAATTTCTAGACATTTTTTATTCCAATTGATATCAATTTTAGCCAAAATTGAATATCAATTAGGGTCCCTATTTAAATCCCAATTTATGACCTATTTTTAAATGCCTCAATGTCAGCCGTTGATCATAATTTATCTATCGACTGAGATCCACTCTAGATACTCTTGCCTTTTTAAATGTAAAGACCCAAACCCTAATTCATTAATTCCAAAACAGCCGCATTAGCTCCCCTCTCTCTCCACTTCTCTCTAACCATCACTGCTATTGTCGGCTGGCCAATGGTGTCGCCGCCGCCGCTGCATCTTCTTTCTCTTTTCTCTTTTTGCATCACTGGTACCCCTCCCCTTTCTCTCCCTCGCTTGATCGTGCCACCACCTCACTTCTGTTCAGCGACCAGCGCTGCCACCATAGCGCCGCTACTCCGTTCTCCTTATTCCACTGCACCCAGAACCGACAACTCAGAAAGCGTTGAAATGCATGATGGGTTCTATGAATTCGTCTCAGATTTGTTTCCGTAATGCAATTTTCATATTGTCATTTTCTTCTACCTATCCAATGATTTTTTGATATTAAATTCATGATATTCGTGACACGGGGTGACTTAATTCTATGAATATTTGCATTTTTTACACTGCCCAACTGTGAATGCCCCAATTTTACACTTAATTTATTTAGTGAGGTTTTATCTCTTTGTCTAAGATAATTCTATAAATGTAATATGTGTGACATTTTACGTGAATTTTTTTAACGTTAAGGCTATATGTAGTTATGTTTGGTCACTTGTGAAGTGAATTAGTGACTTGAAATGTTTAGGTGTAGGTACTTGAAATATGAACTTGTGTTTTCAATTTAGTAAAGTTTGGTCACTTGAAAGTGAATTATTAATTTTAAAATGTTCAAGTGTAGAATTTACTAAAGTGCAGTTACTTAAGAAGTGAAATAGTAACTTGAAAATATTTAAGTTTAGGTACTTGAAATGTGAACTTGTGTTTTGAATTTACTAAAGTGTGGTAACTTGAGAAGTGATTTAGTAACTAGAAAATGTTTAAGTTTAGATACTTGAAAGGTGAACTTGTGTTTTGAATTTACTAACGTGTGGTCACTTGAGAATTGAATTAGTGACTTGAAAATATTTAAGTTTAGGTACTTGAAAGGTGAACTTGTGTTTTGAATTTACTAAAGTGTGGTCACCTGAGAAGTGAGATAGTGACTTAAAAATATTTAAGTTTAGGTACTTGAAAGGTTAACTTGTGTTTGGAATTTACTAAAGTGTGGTCAATTGAGAAGTGCATTAGTGACTTGAAAATATTTAAGTTTAGGTACTTGAAAGGTTAGCTTGTGTTTTAAATTTACTAAAGTGTGGTCACTTGAGAAGTGAATTAGTGACTTGAAAATATTTAAGTGTAGGTACTTGAAAGGTGAACTTGTGTTGGATAACTTGTGTTTTAAATTTACTAAAGGGTGGTAACTTGAGAAGTGAATTAGTGACTTGAAAATGTTTAAGTGTAGGTACTTTAAAGGTGAACTTGTGTTTTGAATTTAGCAAAGTGTGGTCACTAGAGAAGTGAATTAGTGACTTGAAAATGTTTCAGTTTAGGTACTTGAAAGGAGAACTTGTGTTTTGAAATTACTAAAGTGTGGTCACTTGAGAAGTGAAAAAGTGACTTGAAAATGTTTATGTTTAGGTACTTGAAAGGTTAACTTGTATTTTGAATTTACTAAAGTGGGGTCACTTGTGAATTAAATTAGTGACTTGAAAATGTTTAAGTTTAGGTACTTGAAAGGTGAACTTGTGTTTCTAATTTACTAAAGTGTGGTCACTTGAGAAGTGAAATAGTAACTTGAAAATGTTTAAGTTTAGGTACTTGAAAGGTTAACATATGTTTTGAATTTACTAAAGCGTGGTCACTTGAGAAGTGAATTAGTGACTTGAAAATGTTTAAGTGTAGGTACTTGAAATGTGAACTTTTTATTTTGAATTAAGTTTAGTTTGGTAACTTGTGAAGTGAATTAGTGACTTGAAAATGTTTAGGTGTAGGTACTTGAAATGTGAACTTTTCATTTTGAATTTAGTTAGTAACTTGTGAAGAGAATTAGTGACTTGAAAATGTTTAGGTGTAGGTACTTAAAATGTGGACCTTTCATTTTGAATTTAGTTTAGTTTGGTAACTTATGAAGTGACTTAGTGACTTGATATGTTTAAGTGTAGGTACTTGAAATGTGAACTTTTCATTTTGAATTTAGTTTAGTTTGGTAACTTGTGAAGTGAATTAGTGACTTGAAATATTTAAGTATAGTTACTTGAATTATGAATTAGTAACTTTTGTTTTGATTTTAGGTACTTGAAATATGAACTTGTGTTTTGATTTTAGTAAAGCGTGGTCACTTGAGAAGTGAATTAGTGACATTAAATTATTTACATGTAGGTACTTAAAATATGAACTTTTCATTTCGTATTAAGTTTAGTTTGGTAACTTGTGAAGTCAATTAGTGACTTGAGAATGTTTAGGTATAGGTACTTGAAATGTGAACTTTTCATTTTGAATTAAGTTTAGTTTGGTAACTTATGAAGTGAATTAGTGACTTGAAAATGTTTAGGTGTAGGTACTTGAAATGTGAACTTTTCATTTTGATTTTAGTTTAGTTTAGTTTGGTAACTTGTGAAGTGACTTGAAAATGTTTAGGTGTAGGTACTTGAAATGTGAACTTTTCATTTTGAATTTAGTTTAGTTTTGTAACTTGTGAAGTGAATTAGTGACTTAAAATGTTTAAGTGTAGGTACTTGAAATTTGAACTTTTCATTTTGAATTAAGTTTAGTTTGGTAACTTGTGAAGTGACTTAGTGACTTGAAAATGTTTAAGTATAGGTACTTGAAATGTGAACTTTTCATTTTGAATTTATTTTAGTTAGGTAACTTGTGAAGTGAATTAGTGACTTGAAATATTAAGGTGTAGGTACTTGAACTATGAACTTTTTATTTTGAATTTAGTTTAGTTTGGTAACTTGTGAAGTGAATTAGTGATTTGAAACGTGTAAGTGTAGTTACTTGAATTATGAATTAGTGACTTTTGTTTTGAATTTAGGTACTTGAAATGTGAACTTATATTTTAATTTTAGTAAAGTTTGGTCACTTGAGAAGTGAATTAGTGACTTGAAAATTTTTAAGTGTAGGTACTTGAAATGTTAACTTTTCATTTTGAATTAAGTTTAGTTTGATAACTTGAGAAGTGAATTAGTGACTTGAAAATGTTTAGGTGTAGGTACTTGAAATGTGAACTTTTCATTTTGAATAAAGTTTAGTTTGGTAACTTGTGAAGTGAATTAGTTACTTGAAAATGTTTAGGTGTAGGTACTTGAAATGTGAACTTTTCTTTTTGAATTTAGTTTAGTTTGGTAACTTGTGAAGTGACTTAGTGACTTGAAAATATTTAGGTGTAGGTACTTGAAATGTGAACTTTTCATTTTTAATTAAGTTTAGTTTGGTAACGTGTGAAGTGACTTAGTGACTTGAAAATGTTTAGGTGTAGGTACTTGAAATGTGAACTTTTCATTTTGAATTTAGTTTAGTTTGGTAACTTGTAAAGTGACTTTAAAATGTTTAGGTGTAGGTACTTGAAATGTGAATTTTTTATTTTGAATTTAGTTTAATTTTGTAACTTGTGAAGTGACTTAGTGACTTGATAATATTTAGGCGTAGGTACTTGAAATGTGAACTTTACATTTTGATTTTAGTTTAGTTTGGTAGCTTGTGATGTGAATTAGTGACTTAAAATGTTTAGGTGTAGGTACTTGAAATGTGAACTTTTTATTTTGAATTTAGTTTAGTTTGATAACTTGTGAAGTGACTTAGTGACTTGGAAATGTTTAGGTGTAGGTACTTGAAATGTGAACTTTTTATTTTGAATTTAGTTTAGTTTTGTAACTTGTGAAGTGACTTAGTAACTTGAAAATGTTTAGGTGTAGGTACTTGAAATGTAAACTTTTCATTTTGAATTTTGTTTAGTTTGGTAACTTGTGAAGTGAATTAGTGACTTGAAATGTTTAAGTGTAGTTACTTGGATTATGAATTAATGACTTTTGTTTTGAATTTAGGTACTTTAAATGTGAACTTGTGTTTTAATTTTAGTAAAGCATGGTCACTTGTGAAGTGAATTAGTGACTTAAAAGTGTTTAAGTGTAAGTACTTGAAATGTGAACTTTTATTTTGAATTAAGTTTTGTTTGGTAACTTGTGAAGTGAATTAGTGACTTGAAAATATTTAGGTGTAGGTACTTGAACTATGAACTTTTAATTTTGAATTTAGTTTAGTTAGGTAACTTGTGAAGTGACTTAGTGACTTGAAATGTTTAAGTGTAGTTACTTGAATTATGAATTAGTGACTTTTGTTTTGAATTTAGGCACTTGAAATGTGAGCTTGCGTTTTGATTTTAGTAAAGTGCGGTCACTTGAGAAGTGAATTAGTGACTTGAAAATGTTTAAATGTAGGTACTTGAAACGTGAACTTTTCATTTTGAATTGAGTTTAGTTTGGTAACTTGTGAAGTGAATTAGTGACTTGAAAATGTTTAAGTGTAGGTACTTGAAATGTGAACTTTTGTAACTTTAACTTATTACTTGAATGTTAATGATTGTGTAGATCGAACCTGATTATAGCTGGATATATCAACGAAATATTGATAATAGAATGGGTGAGGCTGAGAATGAGGATGCTGATGATGAGTTGTAGTTTTTAGTGTTTTGTATGTTTTGTAGTTTGATTTGGAACCTCGATTAATTTTATCAATAATTTGATTTTTAATGTTTGTATTCTCATGGTGGTTGATTATATATTAAATGATTGGTGAGCTTTATTGTATAATGGAATGTAGCACAGCTATATGCTGTTATTTTATTTACAAAATTACTAGAAAAACCAACGACATGTGGTCAGTTTTCTAGAAAATTTTCAATAATTTTTTTACAAAATTACCAGAAAAACCGACCACATGTGGTCGCTTTTTCTTGTAATTCTTTTAAAAACTGACCATATGTGGTCGTTTTACTATAGTTAATTAAAATTATTTTATTAAATAAATTATTAAATAAAAAACCGACCACTAGTGGTCAATTTTGAATTTTGAATTTAAATTAATTAATTAATTTTCACAAAACTGACCACATGTGATCAATTTTGTATTTACATTAATTAATTAATTTTAATAAAATCGACCACATGCGGTCATTTTTTTATAAATTAATTAATTTATATACAAAATCGACCACTTGTGCTCATCTTCTTTTGAAATTTATTTTTGTTTAAATTTTTTTTTTTTTTAAATTTTTTTTATTGAATTTTAAATATATATATATTTTAAAAATAATTCGACAACACGTGGTCAGTTTTAAAAAAGCTACCACGCTTTTTAATCGGTGTTTTGGTCGTAAATGCAGAAAACTGACCACATGTGGTCGGTTTTCCTATTTTTTTAATAGTGTAAAAAGTTATGGCCATTTTATTGAAGCCTTGTCAAAGCTGTCAGTGACCTACGACTCTGACTCAGAACTTGTGGATATGACCCGTCACATGGACCTAGTCGTGGATCAGATCTTGAAAGATGAAAAATTCATCTGATTTCCACACCTCTAACCCACAAATCGTGGATCCAAGTCTCGAATCAGGTTCTAAAAGCTATAAAACTTATCTAATTTTCATAGGTTGGACCCACGAGCCGTGAACAGGACCCACGACTCGTGGACCAAGTCATGAAAACCTGATACTGATAGATTTTTTTTGGGTGAACTTAGGGGAATTTTGGTCATTTTCCTTATGAGGGCTGACCCTTATATGCTTAAAAACCCCTTTTGAATAGTCAGTTACAATTATTTTCAAAAGAAATATTATTAGAAACTCTTCCTCCTCCCCCAAAACATTCTAAGAGGTAAGAACACATAGGGCTCAAGATTCAAGCTCTGTTCATCTAAAAGGCATGTTGAACACTTCTTAGTTTAAGTATTACTATTTTTTGTCAATTTACTTGGTAATTATGCGTTCTTTAACGATTGATTAAAACTAGTGTTGCAAAGATTATTGTGAAAAATCTTATGTTGATTTCTTTTCTTATTTTATGGGTTTTCTAAGCATTATTAATGGAATTTGAGATTTAATGTGTTCTTGAAAATGGTGAACTTGTTAACAAATATTCACAACTTTTAAGGATTTTCTATGATGAAAAGATGGTCGTCAACCCACTTTAAAGCTTGATATTTTTTTTCACGGGAATTATGATTTTCATTTTGTCTTTTGAACAAGGTATGACATGAAGGATGAAAGGTTAAATGACTTTTTGAAATCCCTTGGGGGCTACATTTATGAACTTTAAAGATGAAACCAGGCATCTAAAATATCTTATAAAAATTGTATGACATAATATGAATGACTTGCAAGTCTTGGTATGATGATACCAATATGTGAATATTTTAATGAAAGACTCTATGGTTGAATGATTATGAAAATATTTTAATTGAGCTTTAATGTGAATTATGTTTATTTACCAAGAAGGCATGCGTCCTCGTGACCAACACCCAAAATCTATGTTTTGCCGACATAGGGATGTCGTACCTTATTTAGACGATGACTGGTGTCCTTAACATGAGGTTAAAATGGTGGCTTTAGACTATTGATGACTTTATCCTAATCTCGATACTTGTGTCAAACATGGACTGAGGCCTCATTAGTTGGGAAGTACCATACCTATATATCCCATGGGTTACTAGATGTAGGTGAAAAGCTACAGAGTTCAGGATTAAGTTTTAAATGGTCATGTCTTTATGTCCCTTGTCCCCAATCCCTTTATTATTATCATGAATGATTAAATGAGTCATGACTTGCTTTATAAAGTATTTATTTTCCTTTTTCTGGGTTTCATGCCAGTACTCGTTGTACTGACCATCCCCGAATGCTACATCCTTTCATGATGTAGGTTTGGAGGTATTAACCATGATTCTGTGCAGCACTAGGGTGTACTATTCTCTCTTGGATAGCTGGTGAGAAGTGGTAAGTACTCTATCATTCGGAAGGCATTTGTACTTTTTCCTTATATTTCTATTCTAGTATTTTATGGTTTTTATGGTATAGTCAGGGCCATATCCGACTTAAGAGTTATTCTTAAAGTTAGAGGTTTCGTAGATGGTGTTGGGTAATTGTTTAGATTATGTTCTCAAGATATTGCCAATACATTCTTTAAACTTTTGAACATCTTTCTTTATGGGCTTGTTCCACAACTTAGATATTATTATGCTTATGATATAATGTTAAAGGGTCATTTTCGGTCTTCATTGATTTGGGATGCTCGTCACGGCTAGGGCCATGGTTTGGGTCGTGGCACTAGATTTGCCTTTACTAACTAAACTTTGGTGTGCAAAAAGAGTTGGCGATTGATATTATAAAGAATAAAAAGTATAATTACGTTTATGGATGCATGATGAACAACTCATTGTATACGAGTACAATCCCAAAGGAACAATAGTTGATCACCTTCATGAAAATGCAACAAAGTTTCTTCCTGGCCTGTCTGTATGAGACTTGCTATTGAAATTACTAGTCCATAGGCTAATATTTATGCTTCTGACATAGACCACCAACAATGTTTAGATTGTTCCCTTTGACACAAATTTTGTATCAAAGATTGAGATTCAGGACCTAAGGACCTTTCGACCTAAGGACCTTTCCAAATGATGTGCCTGTTGAAAGTTTTTTTAAGAATACACGACTGTTTATTTTCTCCAACTTTTTTTTACATACAACTCCTAGCCAAATTATGATTCTTATTTCTTTGTAGGAAACTGATTTCTATTACTTTTGGTAACAAATAGGTTGTTTTTATGGTAAGTTTATCCTATTTTTAGTTGTAATAAAAACTTTTTAAGTTAGGAGTTGATAATCAATAAAGTACGCTACTTTACCAGAATAGAAAAAAAAACTCTCTGCATTTTTTTTTAACTCCATCTCTATTTCAACTATTAGGTTTTAAATTTCCTTGTTGTGTTATTTTTCTTTAACAGTATTAAAACAAACAATTGGTATTGGAGCTTTAATCTTGTGGGACCTATGAGTGTATGCATCAAGCAGATTCAGTCAACACCATGAATGGAGAAGCAAGTTTTTCTTTAGTGGAACCACCAACTTTCTATAGAGAAAGTTATCAAATCTGGGCAGTTAGAATGAAGACATACCTAGAAACTTTTGATCTCTAGAAAGCTATCGAAGATGAATACGAGATAACTCCCTTGCGAAACTATCCCACGGTGGCACAAATTAAAACTCACAAGGAGAGAAAAACTAGGAAATCAAAGACAGAGGCATGCTTATTTACTGCAGTTTCATCTAATGTCTTCACTCGTATCATGTCTTTGAAATCAGTGAAAGAGGTATGGAATTATCTTAAGACTGAGTATAAAAGATATAAAAGGATTCGAGGGATGCAAGTGTTGAATCTGGTACGTGAATTTGAGCTACAAAGGATGAAGGAAAGTGAAACCATAAAAGAGTACTCTAACCAACTTATTAATTTAGCAAATCACATCAGATTGTTGGGTTCCATTTTCAACTATTCTAGGATTATTGATAAAAACCTAGTAATGGTACCTGAAAGATTTCAGGCTACCATTACAACCTTAGAAAATACTAAGGACTTGTCCAAAATCACACTAGCAGGGCTCTTAAATGCTTTTTAAGCACAAGATCAATGACGTATTATGAGAAAGGAAGGAGCTGTTGAAGGTGCCTTACCATCCAAGCATCATGATGATGGAAATTATAAGAAGAAGAAGAGAATGAATAAGTAGTACCAACCAATATCTCGATAAGGTGAAACACACAACAACAAAGACAAAAAAAGTAGTTTCAATGGAAACTACCCTCCTTAACCTTGCGGTAAGGTCGGACATGCACCTTTCAAGTGTTAGAAAAGTCCTGATGCTAAGTGCACTAAGTGCGCGATCATCTGTAAGAATAAAACTTAGCAACAAGATGCAAATGCTCGAGTTGTTAATGAATAGGAAAATGACAAACTCTTTGCTTCATCATGTTTTACATGCAGTGTCTTAAGCAAGTCTTGGCAGATCGATAGTGGATGCACAAATCATATGACTTACGGAAAAAGATTTTTAAAGATATGAGTCCTACTAAAATTACAAAAGTTATAAGCCACGACAGTCATAATCCAGCAAATGGAATGGGAGCCCTTACAATTGAAACATAATAAAGAACTAAAACAATTTCTGATGTTCTTTCTGTACCTGAGTTGGACAAAGATTTGGGACTTGTTAAGTGTTGGTCATTTATTAGAAAAATATTTCACATTGTATTTCGAAGATAAATACTGCTCGATCAAGTAAGCCTCTGGATAAGACCTGTTTAAATTCAAAATGAGAGGCAGAAGTTTCTCATTAAATCCATTTGAAGAAGAGCAAATGGTGTATTCAACAAAAGAAAATGTTGTTGAGTTATGGCATCGGAGAAATAGGCACTATCATTATCAAGGGCTTGTCAAAATGCAAAAATTAAATATGGCGGAGAACCTACCCGATTTGGAAGTTAATGATATTGAATGTCATGTCTGCCACTTTGGTAAACAACACAGAAAGCCTTTTCCAAAATCAATTTGGAGAGCTTCAGAAAAACTACAACTAATTCACACTAACGCCGCACCTCAAAAAACTCCCTCACTACAAGGTAACATCTATTACATTCTTTTCGTTGATGATTTACAACAATGTGTTGAATCTTTTTCTTGAAATTCAAGTCAAAAGTTGCTATTGTATTCTAGAAATTCAAGAAATTGGTGAAAAATCAAAGTGGTTGTAAGATTCAAGCTTTGTGGTCTGATAATGGAAAAAAATATACCTCAACAAAATTTAATTCATTTTATGAGAAGGTCGGTATTGTGCATCAACTTACAACACCATACACATTAGAAAAAATGGTGTTAGTAAAAGAATAAATAGATAGAAATAGAGATGGACTGGTGTATGTTACATGAGATGGAGCTGACTAAAACATTTTGGGTATAGGTAGAAAATACTGCACTTTTTATGCAAAATCAACTTCCAACTTAAGGTTTTGGAAGATAAAACACAATTAGAAACTTGGTACTAGTTTAAAACTTCACTAAGTTTTCTTAAAGTTTTTGTTTGTGTGTGTTTTGTTCATGTTCCTCAGGTTAAATGCGAACTTGACAAGAAGGAAATTCTTGGCATATTTATAGTCTACAGTGATGTGTCCAAAGCATATAAGGTCTATCGAACTCAAATAGAAAAAAATGATGTAACTAGAGATGTTCACTGTGTTGAGGACCAACACTGGAATTGAGAGAAGCCCGAAAACTATCCAATAGTTGACACTCAATTAGATCTAAAGGTCTAGTAGATAATCCTCTTGTTAGGGGAACTAGGTTGATCTATAATATCTATCAAAGATGTAATACTATAATTTGTGAACCCACGGCTATGAGAAATCAGAAAGGGATGACAAATGGATGGCTGTAATGAAGGAGGAGATGTTGATAATTGAAAAAAATTAGACATCATTAGTGTAAAATGGGTCTTCAAAACAAAGTTGAACACAGATAGTTCCATAAAAAACACAAAGTGAGGCTTGTGGTGACGGGATACACTCAAATCTTTGGAGTAGATTACTCAGAAATTTTTGCTCCAGTTTCTCGCCTTGAGACAATTAGATTGCTACTAACCATTACAATAAAAAGAAATTGGAAGATTTACCAATTGGATATTAAGTCGTCCTTTCTCAATGGTATTCTCCAAGAGGCAATTTATGTCGAGCACCCAGATGGTTTTTATGTCAATGGGCAAGAAAATAAGGTTTATTTGCTAAATAAAGCTCTCTATAGTTTAAGGCAAACACTAAGAGCTTGGTATAGCAGGATAAATGATCATCTATTAGGCTTGGATTTAAAAAAAAAACTTATCAAAATCCATTCTTTATGTAAAACATAAAGACAATGATATTCTTATTATGTCTCTTTATGTTGATGATCTTCTGGTAACAAGAAATAATTTAAAGCTGGTTAGGAAGTTTAAAGAAGAAATGATGCAAATTTTTAAAATGACAGAACTTGGTTTTATTTCCTATTTTCTTAGGATGGAGTTCAAGCAAAGCAAAAATGAAGTGTTCATTTGCCAAAAGAAATACACAAAGAAAATTCTGAAGAAATTTCAAATGGAGGACTGCAAGCCGATGAGCACGCCCATGAATAATAAGAGAAACTTTATAAAGAGGATGGAGCCGATAAAGTTGATTAAGGTTATTATAGAAACTTGATTGGATGCTTAATGTACTGCGACAAGGCCAAATATTCTATTGGTTGTAAGTATCTTATCTCATTTTATGCATTGTGCAAGTGAGATGCATTTAAGAGCAGCAAAAAGAATATTAAGATATATCAAAGGAACTGTTGACTATGGTATAAAGTTGATAACTCTCAAAACTTTAAGTTGCTTGGGTTCTTGGATAGTGATTAGTTTGGATCCGCAGATGATATGAGAAGTACTTCTGGACACTGTTTCATCCTAGGTTCAAGAATCTTTTCGTGCTCATGTAAGATGCATGTAATTTTTGCACAATCCACTGCATAAGCTGAATTCATAGCATTAACAGTAGAGTAAACCATACTCTATGGCTTAGAAACATCATGTGTGATTTACATATGGAACAGAAGAATAATATTGAGATTCTAGTCGACAATCAGGCGACTATTGAAATCTCAAACAATCCAGTGCTTCATAGGAAGACAAAACATTTCTTCATCAAGTTCTATTTCTTGAGAGAAGTGTAACAAAAGGGGGGAAGTGACTCTAATCTACTGTAAGTCTGAAAACTAGTTAGCAGACCTGTTTACTAATCCACTTTCAGTCAGCAAGTTCGAGCTTCTAAGGCAGAATTTTAGTGTTTGCATTTCATAAAGAAAAGTGGAGTGTAGAAAGTGTCTTTAAGAATGCACAACTGTTTTTCTTTTATCTCTAGATTTTATTACATACAACTCCTAGTCAAATTAGGATTCCTATTTTTGGTAGGAAAATGATTTCTATTATTTTTGGTAGAGAAAAGATTGTTTTTTATGGTAACTTTAACTTATTTTTTGTTGTAATAACGACTATTTAAGTTAGGAGTTGATAATTAATAAAGTATGCTACTTTACAAGAAAAGAATGAAAAACCTCTCTGCATATTCTCATCTATTAACTCCATCTTTGTTTCAACTACTAGTTTATGAATTTCCTTCCTTGTTATTTTCCTTTAACAGTATTAAAACCAATAGTACCTTACTTGGGCTTTTGGGATGTAGGTGACAAAAGAGTTTTAAAATGAGGTGTAGGTGACACAAGTCTTAATTATTGGGTGGAGGTGACAATTACTTTATTATAGAATAAAAAAGTATGGAAAGTTTGAGAATAGCCAAGCGATTTTTAAATTTACACTTTGATCCAAATGTTTACCTAATATAGTGGGAAACAGAGGGAAAAAAGGCACCTTTCTCTCTCTTCTCATCCATTGTTATTTTCTCTCTCTTCGCGATTTTTGTTGTTCATTATTGCTGCTACTTTATTCATCATCTTCTGCTTCATTATCATCATCTTCATCTTCTTCTTATTGACCATTGTCATTGTTGTTGTTGTTGTTACCGCTATTGTTGCTATTTGACCAAATTCTTTGGTCAAATCTTGTTTCGTACATCACTTTCCACTTTGGCATTACTTAATAAGAGACTTTGGTAAGTCAAATTATGATTTTTAGTTGAGTTTTTCATATGGGTAACTCCTATTGTGCCATTTTTCCAACAATGGCTAGAACCCAATCACGAATCCAACATAAGAGCCATCTATTTAAATAGATAAATCATCTATTGCGACAGATGAGATATTTGTTTCAATGGAGGAATGTTATGTTGGATTCATGTTTATGGTTCTATAGGCTGTAACATGAATCGAATAGATGGGTCATCTATTGCAACATATTATTTATCTATTTAAAAAGATTAGTTATCTGGTGTAATACGATAAATATCTATTGCAACAGATTATAACCTGTTATAACAGAACCTGAACTCGATTCCAACAAATGTGTTGTCTATTGCAACAGATTATTAAACTGTTGCAACAGAACCCGAACTCGATTCCAACAGATGGTAAATATCTATTACAACTTATTAGTAACCTATTGCGATAGAACCTGACCTCGATTCTAATAGATCATAGTCTATTGCAACAGGTAAGTTATCTGTCGCAACAGGTTAATTATCTGTTGGAACATGTCACTCATCTGTTGGAATTTGCTTCAATGGTGCCTCAGTAATGTAACATCAATCCTAACAGATATATAGTATATTGCAACATATGATTCACCTGTTACAACAGATGACTCGTCTGTTGAAATCAACTTCAGGAGAGTAACATGAATCCCAACAGGTAAGTAATCTGTTGCGACCGATTACACATTTGTTGGGATTCATTTATGGCATTATGAAACCACTATTAACTTTTTTTAACAAATGACTTTATTTAGGTACCACTAATGAAGGGATCAATAACAATAGGGGTGGATTGTCATGGTCAATGGATCGATAAGAGCAATCGATATGTATAGTGTTACAATAAGGATAAAATCCTAGAAACTATAGCTATGTGTAACGCCTCGAAATATCATCCCGAGATGCCACACGGTGCCCAAGGCTACACGTAGCCTCAAGCTAACCCTTTAAGCCAAAACACTACCCTTGGGTTCCAACACAACAACATACACGCTACGCTAAGGATATATATAAGTACATATCATATCACATCGCACATGGCACGGAATATCATTAGACTGTACATATATAGAATGTCTATACACAAACCAATCCAATAATGCACTAGTCTGACATAGCCTCTATACAGAAAAATCAACGAGCCATTGGGACAAACCCCTAACTGACTCAACAGACCAAAGGGATCACAAAACAACAGCGCCAAAACTAGCAACTTGGTCCTCGAACCATGAGGACTCACCACTGAAGAAACGTAGATGCAGCACTCAGATATCACTGTCGCGACTGTGGCTGAGTACCTGAACCTACATCATGGTAAGAATGTAGCCCATAGAGAAATATGTGGGTCAACACAAGATACGTATTGAGTATGTGGGGGCGCATGCAAAATAGAAATAGTAGCATAAATTTCGTAAAAACGTACATACGGACCATAATGACACACCTGGCTTGAGTGACATTGAATCATGCAACTCATAACATCTTAGATAGGAAATGTAGGAGAAAAACCTCATAAATCATTATAGATCATCATAGGCAACTTGACTTACCACATCAAAACTCGGAGTGACTCGGTATTTCAATAAACATGACTCTTATGGACAGGGGAGTTTCCTATAACCGACAATCCCACGTGAGCTACGTGGAAAACCAACGTTTGAAACCCCTGTTGGTGGGAGCGTCATACTCTTTTCTAGGGAGTATGACCTTAAAACTGCAATAATCACAATCGGGCTCTCTGGCCAATAATATCATCATCAAACAACCCTACGATGGCACATAGGTTTGGGGAAATACCAAATTTCCCTCTCGGTGCTAAGTACTACTCCCCGACAAGATCAGAATGTGTTAGGAAATCCAACACAACATCACAAGGGTCTATCATAAAGATCAAATCAAATATCTTTCTCATTTATCAAATCATATCAATTTGTGGATTCCTAACTCAACACATTTTAGCTCAAAACATTTTAATCTTCCTCAACATCAACAAAGTATCAATGCATTGAACCATAACCGAATCGACATTTGAACAAGGATATGAAGACTCAATACATAATATTTTCAATAATTTAACTCATCAAAACCATCCGGAAAATACCAAGACTCATTGCAACTTCAATATAAACATTTCTCAATTTGCCATCCAACTCTCATTTAAAGGTACTTGAGACATCAACCCATAGTAGGGATATAGAATTTCCAATATATATTATAAATTCATAATAAGGAAATAGTGAAATGATAGCATAAATCAAGGCTTAACAAATTAAATCATCATACTCTCATAATCAAATACTTTTTGGACATAATTCCATCTCAACATCATACACATATCAGATGACATAATCCCATAGCTCATGGACAATAATATAAGATATAAAACCATATTTCCAATTCATGGTAAAACATATAAAATCTCATGTCAATGTAATTCAACAAAAATACCGAGCACAAGATCGAAAGGATAATCTTGTTCAAAGCCCCACATACCTAAAAATGGAAGATGAATATGAACTTCCGACTCCAGAACTTTATTCACGAAAATAAAGGGTGCTTCTCGAAGCCCTTAACATGATCAAATCGAATCCTAAATCAATTTGAATTTTTTACGATTCAATCAAGAGACATAGAAGGATGAAATTTGGAGTAGTAGGGTTGGGGTTTGAGCCTTAGGAAATTTTGGAGAAAAATAAGCTATTGAATGCTCTTAATGGACTTAAATCCATGGTTTACCCGGATGGATTGGAGTGGGAATGACCAAAATACCCTTAAAAATCAAATAATATCAAATCTGTCCTTTGGTGGACTATTTTAATAGGCTAAAGTAGATCGACCATAACTTTTTGCTCCGATGGCCAAATTGGATGAAACCAATTCATTGGAAAGAGGACTTTCAGAGATTTTTGTTGATATATAGTAGTTCACCCAGGTCATTATGTACAAGGAGTTATGATCGTTTGAAGTTGATCCTAAAATTCGCCTGGCCTCAGTATTTTTTTCCTGCATATTTACTGTTCACCACTATTCACGATTAGATCGGAATGATCATAACTCATCGCTTGAGTGTCCGTTTTAGATGATCCATATATCGTTGGAAATATTATTCGATGCTCTACGCGATGACAGATCGTATATCCAGAAATTCCACCCAAAAAATTATTAATCACGATAAAGAACATAATTCAACACATTTTCGTCTGAGATCTTAACATAATTTTTTTTTGGGGCATCACACTATGACAGTCCAAAGTGATGTTTCGTATGATGATTTTTTGAACTTAATCATTAGTTATTGTGGACTGAATTATCAATCAGAAGAACTCGTCATCAGCTACATGCACAACTCATTTGAAAATTAGAGGGTACTGCTTTTCAAGATAACCGATCAGGTTCGGTTGCATGCTTATCTTAGTGATTTATCCAGGATGGTATTAAGGGTGTACGTGGTTGAAAGGATGAAAGAGAATGAGAAATAGAACGTAGAAGCAGAAGAACAATAAGACATCTTTGATGATAGGTTGTATGATCTAGACATGAATATTCCAGATGATGATCAGACACCTATGTCCGTTGATGGGATCAATATGATGTACAGTTCTTCTCAATCGACACAATCTGTAAATCTTCAAGACAATGGGAATGACTTTTTTATTTGAATGTCATTCAAGGACAATAATGAACTATCTACCACTTTATTTATCTCTTGCTTGAAAAAAGATTTTTGAATAAAGAAGGTGATTAATTCGAGTAGTGTCTTTTGCTTCAAATGTGCTAATTCAAACTTCAAGTGGTGGTTGAGAGCGGTGAAACACGTAAGTTCTGACAGATTCGTCATTAATAAACATGAAAAGCATCACACATGTGGTTCAGAGCACATCTCAGGCCAAAATCCCCTCGCCACGACAAAGGTCCTCAGTGAATATTTTAGGAGTAGTTTCCCCGATGGCAAAGGCCCTTCAACAAGGGTTATGACCAATTAAGTCCTTACAGAATTGGGTGTCCTGGTAAGTTATTGGAAGATATATACGTCCATGGGGATTACCAAGGACTTGTTAGGGGGACACTCGAGCATGGGTATGCAGTTCTGGATGCCTACCGCTACATGATTGAGTCCACAAATCCCAGAAGTAAGACGACATTGCATCTTGATGAAAACAGATGGTTTAAGTACCTTTTTTGTATCATATGGTGCTTAGATTCAAGGTTTTTGACATTTGAGAAAATGCATAGCCGTCGACGGTACTTTCTTGAGGACCAGGTATAATGGAGTTCTGCTAGCGGCGGTGGCGAAGGATACGGAGAATCACATCTTTCCTGTCGCTTTTTTGTAGCAGATAAGGAATGTGATGCCTCTTATGGATTTTTTTTGAACAATTGCGAAGCTGCGTCGAAGATACCGAAGAGTTATGTTTTTTATCGGATAGGCATCCAAGTATTCCAAATATAGGTTCACGTTTATTCACTTCAGCTTACTTTGGTTGTTGCATCAAGCATTTTGAAGAGAATATTCGGACCAACTATCACAACGAAAGGGTCGTGACTCATTTTTATAGAGAAGCAAAAGCATATAGTAGAGAGGAATTTTTAGACCATTTCAATCAAATAATAGATGTGAATCCCAAGGTAGCAGAATTTCTCGTACATGTTGGTTTCGAGAGATGGATCTGGGCAGTCTGTCCGGCCAATAGGTACATTCTTATCAATTTAATGTCTTATTTGATTTACAATAGTATGATGTCGTACTAAGTTATTCTTTTGTTTAGGTACAATATTATGACGTCAAACATATGAATCGGTAAATTCATTATTTGGTGATAAAAGAGAATTTCCCATCAAGGCTATGTTTGAAAAAATAATCCAGAAGTATGGCAAATTTTTTAATGAAAGGCGTGTGTAGTTCAAGTTCCCCAAAAAAAGAACCCGATTTGTTCTCAAGATTGAAAAAATAATAACAAAGAACGTCAGTTTGGGGAATAGATTATTATCTCATAAAATAGAAGATTACAAATTCAGTATCACCGGTCATGGTGATGTTGCCACAATCGATCTTCAAACAAGATCTTGTACATGCAGAGTTTTTGACTTGGACAAAATACCTTGTCCACAGGCTATGGTAGCACTTGGAGCTTAATACGGTCATAAATATAGAGTTGAAGTTTACGACCACTCCTCTTAATATTATTCGGTGAAAAAATATGAAATGGCATATAGTGGGAATATTACTCCGGTGCCTCCCGAAGAATCTTAGGTTGTTCCTGCAGAGCTTATGAGGAGATTAATACCTCCTCCATATATTGACCCAAGTACTATCAAACTGGCAAGAAATCCATATAGGAGGAGGCATGGAGTTGGAGAATCATTTTCATCAAGAAGAAATAAGGCTCCGTATGTAAGCGCGCTGGCCACAAAAGAACTACATACCCAAATCGTAATCCGCCATGATCGTTGTAATTGCAAAAACTTGTATGGTTGTTTGTGGTGTACTTTTATATATTTAAATCATTGTTGTGAACATAATTTTATCATTTATTATATATATAAGATATCTTTTTTAATAACTTGTGCATCAATAAAAAGAGGCAAAACATGAACTAAACAATACAACAAGCCACAAGTATTTTCAATAGATTACCCATCTGTGGAAATAGATGGACATTAGCTGGAAGAACACAACACAATTCCATAAAAGTGAAATATTTTCCTCCAACAGATGATAAATCTATCGCAAAAGATGGATAATCTGTTGACAAAAACCCAACTGATGACCAATCTGTTCCAACACATGGTCCATCTATTGAAAGAACTCAAATGACAAAATTGCTATTGCTATTGGATTCAAAATTGCTCCTTACCTCTAATCGTCGACATGTTAGCATGTAAAATATTTAGAAGAAGAAATAAATAAAATTAAAATTGAATAAGAATTAAAAAGCCAAAGTTGACTAAAAATAATTTTTTCATTAAACAAAAAAAAATACATTAGGTATAAAAAAATTAAAATACATACGCTAAAAGAAAAAACACATTCTAATTATTATTATTATTATTATTATCATCATCATCATCATTATCATCATTAATGACAGCCGACCAATCAACTCACAACAGCAGGGCCCTCATCAGCCTTTGCATCTCTTTGAACATCGTCGCTCTCACGGAGACCAACTCCCTCTACTGCAGGTCATTAACCTGCCTCTGAAGTTACCGCACTATGTCGCGCAGAATCGCAATGTCCCAAATAGGATCAGCCATATCTAGAACATGCTTGAATTGACAAATGTAAAGAAAAGAGTCCAAATGTAATACAACGTATACTACAAATTGAACTTGTAGATTTACACCGGAAAAAATTTACCTCAACGATAAAGGAATATGCTCTGTTGAAGATGTCACATGAAAAGAAAAAATGCAATAAATAAATAAATTTTAGCAAAATGAAGATTAAGGAGGGACCTATTTATAGAGGATTGAATCTGGATGTGTAAGGACAAAAGGCACATTTGTTAAGCTCCATTGTATTAATTCCATTCAAACTGGTGGCATTTTATTTTCTGTGAAAAGTCGCGACTTTTTCTTTCACATTAATACTTCTCACCTTTTTAAAATGGTTTTGAGACTTAATAACAATTGTTATTATTGAGCTGTTGCAAAAGATCGTCCATCTGCCATAATAGATTTACCATCTATTGCAACATATAGATTATCTGTTGTGACAGATGGACCATATATTAGAGATGTTTTGATTTCTTCTAACAACTGATTCATCAGTTGCAATAGATAGAGAATTTGATTCATCAACTATTTTGAATGTGTTAGATAAAAAGTCACCACTTTCTCTTTTTTAATAGTCATCACATGCTTGCAGATGAATAAACCTTGTCTAGTCTGTCGCAATAAATTTACTATCTTATGTAACATATAGATTATCTGTTGTGACAGATGGATTATATGTTGGAGATATTTTGATTTCTTCTAACAGCTGATTCATCAGTTGCAACAGATGGATAATTTAATACATCAGTTGTTTTGATTGTGTTAGATAAAAAGTCACGACTCTTCACCTCTTTTTTAATAGTCATTACATGCGTGTAGATGAATAAACAATATCTGATCTATCGTAATAGATTTACAATCTATTTCAATATATGGATTATCTGTTGCAATAGATGGACCATATATTGGAGGAGATGTTTTGATTTCTTCCAACAGTTGATTCATCAGTTACAACAGATGGAGATTTTGATTCATCAACTATTTTGAATGTGTTAAGATAACAAAGTCATGACTCTTCAAGCCTTTTTTTTAATAGTCATCACATGCGTGCAGATGAATAAACAACACTATAGTGTCTTTGATAGGGTAGGAAGAATAAAGTGCGTGCAATGGATCCACTTTCATGTGTTGGAGTCATGTATTATTGATCAGTCTACCGCGATAGACTCAAATAAAGTGCAATGATTTTGTGAATGCAGTTTTTTACCAATTAGATACTGCTCCTTCAAACAAGATCCTGCATTGTACAATTTAGTTTGATAGGTGTAATATGAAGGGTTCAAAGATGGTGGTGTCGACACCTTGTTACAATTTAATGATGGTCTATGCTCATATTTTTGTGTCAAGTTTAGGGAAAGGTTTAAGTTTTTGCCGATAGTGTAAATATCCAATAGTGATTGGACCGGTTTTAATGGCGCAATGGACTTCTTGAAAAGCCTCCAAAGCCTAGCACTGCAGCAAACAATGATGAAACCAATAGAAATTCCCCTATTCCAAATTTATATGGATGAATTACTGGAGGAGACTTTTATATAGAAGAAGGTGCTTGGGAGAATACATGTGCGGGAAGGAGGGGGAGGGGGTGGAGAAGGCCATATATCATCTCAGACCTTGTTTAAGAGGAAACACAGGGGAGAAAGCATGGAAATTCTAGCAAATCTGGCCAATAAAATTGACACGAGAAATGGAAAAACTGGATGAGGTTCAAATATAGAAGTGTATCCAAATATAAAAATCCATCAGTCGTTGAAAAAAAAGAATGATCAACAGGACTGGAGCTGAACACTTTGCTAGAGAATGCAACTAGCGAGCGTGGCCTCAATGAAGACTCTAACAAAGTATAGGACCAGAAATCTAAGAAAGAAGTTTTGCGAGCACAGGAAATTGATACGATTGTCGGTCAGAATTGAAACCTGAACCAACTACTCCTAATGTAAAAATACGAGATCAAGCCAAGGTGGCAATTTCTCAAGTTAAACTTGCATTCCATGCCTTCTATTTGTGTCTATGATCAGGTCGATGGTAGTAAACAAAAAGGTCTAAAGTTGGACAGAAATCCCATGCCTTGTTGTTTCCACTTCCTTTGAACTGAACTGAGCCATAAACAGGAGACATGGGATGCAAGTTTAACTTGAGAAATTGCCACCTTGTCTTGATCCCATATTTTTAATTCAGTAGTAGTTGTTTTAGGTTTCAATTCTGACCAACAATGTTACCACCTTCCGTGCTCGCAAAGCTGCTTCCTTAGAGTTCTGGTCCTATATTTTTTGGGTTTTCATTGAGGCCACACTCGCTAGTTGCAGTCTCTAGCAAAGTGACCATCTCCAGTCCTCTTGACCATTCTTCTTTTACTTTAATGATTGATGGATTTTCATTTTTAGATACGTTTTCACATTCACAGCTCATCCAGTTTTTTCATTTTTCATGTTAATTTCATCAGCCAATTTCACTACACTTTCCTTCCTACCCTGTGTTTCCTGTTAAATAAGTTCTGAGATGATATATGGCCTTTTCAACCTCCCCCTTCCCGCACAGGTATTATCCCAAGCACTACTGCTGTATAATAGTCTCTTTCAGCAACCTATCCACATAAATTTAGACCAGGGGAATTTCTATTAGTTCCATTGGTGTTTGCTATAGTGCGAGGTTTCAGAGGCCTTTCAAGAAGTTCATTGAGCCATTAAAGCTGGTCCAATCACTTTTAGATATTTACACTGCTGCCAAAAACTTGAACCCTTCCCCAAAATTGACACAAAAACATGAGCATAAATGATCATTAAATTATAACAGGGTATCAACACCACCTACTTGGTCCCTCAGCCTTACCAGTTCGAACCTAACAATCTTAACTATAAAATGCCATATCTTGTTTGAAGAATTAATGCCTAATAGGTAAAGAACAAACATTCAAAAAATTATTGTACTGGATGTGTGTTTTCATAATAGGTTGATCAGTAATACATACCTCCCACATATGAAGTGGTTCCATATGCAAGAAACTTTTTCTTCGAACCCATCTTTACTCTAGCGTTTAATGCTGGTCAGGCAAAAATAGATCCAGTTTTACTTTCTTTTATCTACAAACAAGAGAAATACATTTGATGTCAAACAAAAGTAGAAGAAAAAGAATATTACAATAGGGTAACACAAAATTGAGCGAATCAACAGATGACCAATCTGATGCAACAGATTATCCATCTGCTCAACTGATGAGGCATCTGTTTCAACAGATGGATGATATGTTGCAACAGATAGGTCATCTGTTGAAATAAATCAAACCATCCTTGCTACTGGTTTGATTTATTCAAATAGTTACTCCATCTGTACAAAAGGGTAACACAAAATTGAGTGAATCAACAAATGACCAATCTGATGCAACAAATTACCCATATGTTCAACTGATGATGCATTTTGTAACAGATATAAAAATAATGGTTCATTCATTCAAGACTTAAAAGTCACCTTTCCTTCAATTTTCTCAATAAATAGGAATATGTTAATGGGTAAATCATCAATAGCAACAGATGTAATTATCTAATTTAAATGACATACAAAGAAGAATACGAGATGGAAAGAGCAATAGTGAACCATACCTGTAATGTGAAAAAAGAAAAGGGATCAAAACATCCAGTTTAGTCGAGAAAAGATATTGATCGGTTGAGATCTGAAAGGATCCTCATTCGAAAAAAGAGAGAAAAAAAAGCAAAAAGAAAAGATAGAGAATTGAGAATAAAGAAGAAAGAGTGATAAATGAGTTGAGTTGAGTCTTGAGTCTTACTTATGTTATGGCTAAAATAGAGAGTATTCTTCTAGATATGGGTTTTAAATATCCATTAATAAATTTTGACTTTTGAGGTGCATGAGGAGATGGTGTCATTGAAAAGACCAAATAAGACTACTCACTCAGGAGATTTTTGAGTTATCTAAGTAATATTTTTTACTGCCTTAGTATTTTAATTTTTTTAATCTCAGACGAAAATATCTAAATTGCTTTAGAAAAAAGGGTCTTAAAACATATAAGCGCAACAGATAACAATTTCTGTTTGAAAATTTCCAAAGCTCGGTCATCCGTCACAACGGATGCGTAATATGTTGCAACAGATAACTTAATCTGTTTGATTAAATCCAACATAAAAGACATCTATTGCAATAGGTTGAACATTTGTTTTTATACAATTTTAATTGATTTCATATGTTAGACTAATACCTTAATTGATTAATCTAGGACCAGGGGTGAGTTCAACAATAACTTCAATTGAGTCTTGTGGCAATTGAATGATGGGACGGTATTGCGTTCCTCCCGACCAGAGTCGTTGATCGATCACTCTGTGATGATATGATTCTTACTACCTCATATGTTATACTAATACCTTAATTGATTAATCTAGGACTAGGGGTGAGTTCTCATAGGGTCAACTACAACTTCAATTGAGTCTTTTGGAAATTGACTGATGAGACGGTATTGCGTTTCTCCTAATAGAGTCGTCGATCGATCACTCTAAGCTGAACTAATTCTTACTACCTCATATATTAGAATAATACCTTAATTGATTTATCTAGGACCAGGGGTGAGTTCTCACAGGGTCAACTACAACTTTAATTGAGTCTTTTGGTAATTGAATAATGAGATGATATTGCATTCCTCCCGACCAGAGTCGTCGATCGATCACTTTGAGATGAACCGATTCTTACTACCTCATATGTTAGACTAATACCTTAATTGATTAATCTAGGACCAGGGGTGAGTTCTCATAGGTTCAACTACAACTTTAATTGAGTCTTTTGGTAATTGAATAATGAGATGGTACTACGTTTCTCCCAACTAGAGTCATCGATCGATCACTCTGAGATGAACCTATTCTTACTACCTCATATGTTAGAGTAATACCTTAATTGATTAATCTAGGACCAGGGGTGAGTTCTCATAGGGTCAACTACAACTTCAATTGAGTCTTTTGGCAATTGAATAATGAGACAGTATTATGTTCCTCTCGACCAGAGTCGTTGATCGATCACTCTTAGCTGAACCAATTCTTACTACCTCACATGTTAGACTAATACCTTAATTGATTAATCTAGGACTAGGGGTGAGTTCTCATAGGGTCAACTACAACAGATGACAACCCCTATTTGATAATTTATAATAGATGGGTAATTTATCGTAATAGATTACTTAATTTGTTTGATAATTTACAATAGATGAGTATCTGATGCAATAGGTTGAACATTTGTTTTTATATAATTTCAGTTGAGTTCATATACCTAAATTGATTAATCTAGGAACAGGGGTGGGTGACTTATGTCATAGGGTCAACTACAACCTTAATTGAGTCTTTTGGCCATTGCATGATGAGAGGGTTAAAAATTACGCATATCTTTTATAATTTTAAAAAATAATTAAGATCAATTTGGACAAAATTAACATTTTCAAAACTTGTCATTCTTTTCCAAAATACAAATAAACCCATACAAATCATCCATTTTCGAGAAAAACGTTTAATGATTTCGAATCTCGAGTTCTCTCACTTTTCTCTTTCTCACTTAATTATACAGTACAAACAACAACTACAACTACTCAACAAATTGCTCTACCCTTCACAACAGATCGATTTTCTTCTCATTTTCGACCACATAGGTGTTATTTTTAACTTTATTCTTGCTTGTATCAGTCATTTTCTTTGTCTTCATAGGTAACAGAGTTTGAGAAGAGTTCTATATTTGTTATTTTTTTCTAAAAATAAGGGCTTTGTTAATGATGAAAAAGAAAACTTTTAGATGTATTATCTTTGAGAATGAGTTTACAATTTTGAGTTTTGATGGTAAAATCATAGGAAGAACTCGAGAAAACCCTAGTTTCTATCGCAGTATTTTGTTGACTGTCACGGTATTATTGGATGGTGTTTGTAGTATTTGTAGTGGTGGTGGTGGTGGTCTTCGTCATCATCATCATCATGGTGGCACTGGTGGTGGCTGTTGGTGACATTTGTTGGTGGTGTTTGTGGTGGCATTGGTTGGTGGTATTTATGGTAACTATTGGTGGTATCGGTATTCGTAGTATTTGTGGCATTGGTTGGTGGTGTTTGTGACGGTGGTGGTTGTTGGTGTATTATTATTGGTGGTGTTTGTAATGTATTTTTTAAAATTTATGCATACATTAATTGTAATGTAATTTTTTTTTTCTATTATTTGTAGGTAAAACATGTCTCCTAAACAAAAAGAAAGTGAAAGTGGATCAACGTCCCCTAAAAAAAAGCTGCAGTATAGAGGGATTCAGAGTAGCTTCCAGAACAATCTCAGTCAGGGAAACAAAGTAAAGATGAGGAGAGATATGAAAACAATGTTGAGGGAGGTTAACAAGGGTCTGTAGATGGTGATGAAGAAAATAGAGTGAGAAAGAGGAGATATTAGAGAGTGAGAAAGAGAAAGAGAAAGAGAATGATCATCAACATGATGATAATGGATCACCAGTGGGGCATGGATTAATATCTACATCCCAGCATGATCTTTTCAAAACTTTTAGTATTGAAAAGTTTTAAGTTGTGATGCCGATAAATGAAAAAAAGCAGAAGAAGAACTAACTGGTGAAATTGTACTTAAATGTTAGATGGGGAGTAAATTTATTTATTTATTATGAAGGATGAAAACATAGACGAACTTTTTAAGAAAAGATGATTTGGACGCTTTCTTGAGCTGCCTAAGTCCTCTGCCCGTTTCCATATGAGGATGGAATATGGTCATCTCAAGCACAGAATCAAGTACGTGGGGGATGATGAAGAATCGAAGGATGGGGGTAACAAAAATATAGATGAAATATGGATCAACTACTGTAGCGTGCCGATTTGTTTTTGGCTTGAAAGAGTTTTCCATAGTGATGGTCTTGAGATGCCATCGTTCAGAAGAACCACCTATCGCCAAGGGAACATACCGCAAAATATCCAAGGTAAGAAAATGCAAAGAAAAAATAGATAGGTTGTTTGACATTGCTCGAAGTGGCAACAAAGCATTGGATTTGTTGATAGATCTCATGGATAAAATCATACCAAAGTAGTACAGGGAGCAATTGTTCTTAGTTTGGTTTGCCCCTTCGGTTATACTGTCAAGATATGGCAACAAGGTCATAAAAGATGATTTGTTGGAATATGCTAAGGATTTTGATAAATTCAACAATTATACTTGGGGATATGACAACTTCTACTTAACTGTCCAATATTTATTGACAAAGCTATCCTTAGGGATGACCACATTATACAGCTTTCCTTGGGCTTTCATGGTAAAATTAATCACTATTTTAACTCATCCCTTAAGTTATATTGAATATAGTTATTATGACTTTTTTTTGCTTGATTCCTATTTACATTTTTTAGGCTTGGGCATTTGAAGCCATTCCTCCCCTCCGAAAGTAGGTAATGGATTACCCGAATGAGGTTTCTCATCCAAAGATGTTTAGGTGGTTGGCTGTAAAGAGCAATACCAAAATTAAGAAGGCTGATCTCTTTAACCCTCCGGATGATGCAGTACGTCTTCTTCAAGTAAAATAATTTTACTCAAGGAAAGATATTGAATAGATGTTATATCTGGTGCAACAAATGTTATATCTGATGCACCAGATGGGACATCTATTGCGATAGATTACTCGTCCTATGCAAACTGGTGTAACAGATGGATAATCTATTACGACAGACTATTGATATTTTACATCAGATTACCTATCTGTTGCTTTAGTTCTCTGAACCCGACTCCTAACAGATTAACCATCTACTGCAAATTATGCAATAGATATGTAATCTGATGTAACATATTGTTAATACACATACAGGTCATCTGTTGCATAACATGTAACCCAACAAATTACCCATCTTGTGCAACTGGTGCAACAAATTGGTAATCTGTTGCGACATATCATTGAAATTTTGTATCAAATTATCCATGTGTTGCTCTGGTTCTCTGAGTCCGACTCAAATAGATTTTAACCATCTACTACAAATTATACAACAAATGGGTAATATAATGCAATATATTGTTAATATGTTGTAGAAGTTGACTGTTAAAATATTAACCCAACTGTTAAAATTATTATATTATATGATTTAAATGTATCTGTTTTTTTTTCTAAGTTGTGCATCCATGGATCGTGCCTACTGAGGAGGAGTCGTTGATGACTTCTTATATTACTCTAGGTCATGTTGATACTATAATAGAGCCAACGGTGGAATTAATAAGGAAGGAATTGGTTGGAGCAATAACCATAAGAAGAGTAGTTAGGCAAGGTCAGCCTAATGTTGAGGCTCTTCATGACCAATCTACTAAGGAAGATTCGGGTTCTTCTTCTGGTGGAATTGTTGGTGTTGGTGGAAGGCATGCTGATTCTTCTACCACTCATGATTATGGGAATTTAGATGCTCAATAAAAAATAAATATGTTTGAAAACACCCATTTTCACCCTTACACAGGTCCCTCTCACCCCTCTTCACCCTCGTGTTCTCGTTGCGAATGTGAAGAGTGGAATGACAACTAGGATAAACTCTTTGAAAAAATAGAGGCTATCTCTAAAGCTTTCGAGGAATTCAAATCCAAGAGGGGTGTCATACCATCTAAGAAGGTGAGGGAGTCATACACTCCTACAGTCTTGGTTAGGAGGAAAAAAAAAGCAATAACCGACGTACTCTTTTGTAGGAAATAAAAAATAATTGCAACTCCTCCCTCTCAAAAAGCTATTGAAATTCAGGGGCCATTAAAAAAGGTCGACATATATATAAAACTTGGCACCAAAGAGAAGAGGGATCTGCGACAGGCCAAGAATGCCAAGCCAGGTGCACAAGATTAACCCAGGCCTCCCTTTACCCCCAAGGCTTCCAGACTATGAAAGATATGAGTATATGGTACGAAGACAAGAAAAGTTTACTTTTCCTAACCTATACTTCTAATCTAATCTACCCTATGAATAATAATCTATGCAACAGATGTGAAATTTATTGCAACAACTGGGTATTCTAATGCAACTAGTAGTGGTTCTGTTGCAACTTACTATCCCTCTGTTGCATAAGTTGCGTTGGATTATTGATTCAGAGAAACCTATGCAACAGATGTACCATCTTTACAATTACTAACCTATTTAAAAATTGTCTTCTTATATCACATCATGTTGACAAAATTCTCTGCCTCATAAGGAAAAGGCAATAAACGTACCCGGAAGCTTATGACGCTGCCGATAGGATAATGGACCACAACTTCTGCAAAAAGAACAAGGATAAGTACGATCAAATCAATTCTTAAGCATATTACTGTGGTGCGGGACTTGATTTCTTAGTTTCTACGTTGGACTTGGAGGAAAAAGAAATGGTAAAATATGTTAGAGGGGAGAGGCCAAATCCACACAGCAAGAGCTGGAACGAGTCAAAGAGGATTCTTGCAGTTATTAGCATGAACAACATATATTATCAGTCTATTGAGATACTACTCAAAGAGGGAAAGATCAAAGTTTATGACTCCAACGAACCTGCCGTCGACGATGCTGATCTTTTTCTCCTCATGTAGCCACTAATGGAGCTGTTCACAATCTTGTTCAGGGAGAGTAAACTGATGAATCATTTTCCAAAGGAAGTGTTGATGAATAAATCATAGGATTTTGAAAGTCAAAACAAGGGCATGACCCTTCTAAAAAATGATACCGATTACGCGAGCGGCTCACACGCTCTTGCACACATCGAATGTTTGTTGACCGATACAAAAATGGCCGAGCCAATGACTTTTTTGTGCAACAACGCTGTGGCAAAACTGCAAGAGATCTGGGCTTATGGGGTACTAACTGGATGCTTGGATCCTGTGTATATAGAAGAGCCTGTGAAATAATAATTTTTTATTTTAAGTCTCACTTCACTTTACTTTAAATTACATGTACATGTAGTGACAATAATTTTTTCTGATGAATGAAAGTTGAGTTTTTTATAATGCAATAGATTGTCAATCTGTTGTAAAATATATTCTATCTGTTCTGGCAGGTAGTTTATCTGTTGCAATAGGTTGGTCATCTGTTGCATTATGCCGATGTTATTTCTATCTAATCTAAGTCTAATCTGTTGCAATAGTGGAAAGACCTATTTGATAATTTCCAACAAATGACCTAAATTTTACAATATATGCCTAAACTTGTTTGATATTTTGCAACAATTACGCTTGAATATCCATGTGCTCAACAACATCAAACCAGTAGCAAATACACCACCATAAAATTTTTAGCAATTAGGCTTGAAAATCCATGTGCCCAACAACACCAAACCAATAGTAATAATGGCAACAATGTAGTATCTTCTTGCTCGATTTTGTTTCTCTTCAGAAGCCTTGACTTTCTTCAACAAACCCCAGATTATACGATTTTCTTGTGAAGGGTGTCGTTATTCATACCAATCAAAGTAATCTCATCCACCTAATTTTTATAAAAATAAGAACACAATTACAAAATAATTACAAATCAGTAGTTAATCAACTAATTAAATAAAAAAAATATTACCTTTGAAATCTTATAAGTAAAAAACCTACGACCTAGATTTTGTTGAGTCCAAGAAGTCTTCAATAGAGCTTTATGACCACACTCACAATATCAAAAATCGTTGTCACAAAAAACAGTGGAAGATGTGCTCGACATTGTCAAGCTCAGTTGGAAAAAATAAAAAAAATAAAGAAAAGAAAGACCAATTGTAAATAATTTAAAGAATTTAGATATATAAAAAAAGATGATGACTAAGAAGAATATTTGGGAATTTAGGATTAAATTTTAGGAAGAAGATGAATATATAAGACATTGTGGGAAAAAATGACTGTTGGGGGCCAAATCAGACGCCAAGTCCGCAAAAAGTGCCAACTTGACACATTTGTGACTATTTTATTTTACGTATTTAAAATGAACACTGTTCACTTGATGCCTATTTTATTTTAGGTGTTTGAACTGAACACTATCGATGGGTTTTGCCTTTTTTATTTCAATTCACTTTCACTTTTTTACATGTGGTGGCAATTTTTTTATGTCCAATGAAAGTTGATTTTTTTATAATGCAACAGATTCTCCATCCGTTGTAACAGATATCTACTTGTTCTGACATATAGTTTATTTGTTGCAATAGGTTGGTCATCTGTTGCATTATGTCAGTGTTTCTATTTAAGTCTATCTGTTGCAGCAGTGGGAAAACCTATTTGATAAATTTTAATAGATTACCTACCTGTTCCAACATATGTCAAATCTGTTTGATATTTTCCAACTGATGTGCCGTCTGTTGCAACAGATACATTATCAGTTGTAATATTTAAATCTAGTATTCCATTTCAATTAATAAGTTCAAATTTAAGGAAAAAATAAAATTCATAGAAAACATAAAATAAATCGAAGCCTTAAGAAATTAGCTGAAATAAAATCAACAAAAAATAAAATATAAAAAAATTATTATGGGTACAGATCTCAACAAATACATCAACAATTTAAGTATTGATGCCAAGGATTCCAAAGGAGGAGTGAGATTATTACTTCAACAGACTTAAGATATAAAGATCTACTCAATATGGATAAGTTGTTCTTCTCCAGTGCTATGGAATTCGGCTTTGCTCGTTGTGAATCTTTATTGTCACTTATGTACGGTTTCTTCTCTTTCTGTTCTCCTTATTTCCATAAAAAGAGTAGAGTAACATATAGTCAATGCTGTTCAACAGTAGCTTCTACATCAACCTGGAAAGCCAAAATTGGTCAATGCTAATCATGGAGATACAACAAAATGGAAAAGGATAAATCATCTATTCTAGCAAATCAAACAGGTCTTTCTCCTATTTTAAATTATCCCAAATAGATTATATTTCTATTGCAATAATGAATCAATAGTTGATTCAAATTTCTACATGAGGAAGACCTGTATGATAATTTTCAACTGATGAACCATCTGTTGTAATATATGACTCATTTGTTGCAACAGATAGGTCATCTGTTGGTACAAATAAAAGCGGTACGAAGAGTTATTTGATTTGCTAAAACAGATGAGACATGTCATATTAGGTACTTTATCTGGTGTAACAAGTTAGTCAACTATTGCAACAAATGTATATATCTGTTTGATAATTTTCAGCAGATGTGTCATCTGTTGAAACAAAAATGTGTCTGTTTTTTAGTTAGAAGACATATATATTCACCTTGTTCAGCTCGTGCTGCTCTTCTTTGGACATTTTACATTGCTCAGTGCAACACATGGACAGAGGAGTTCCAATTTTGCTTTTTGGATGCATGATAATGCCTTAGAAATCACTTTCCTTCTCCTCTTAGCCTTAATCTCTAATGGAGTGGATGGAAATAAAATCCTCTTTGATGTAATGTCACCCCTCTTAGAAGTCAATTTCTTTACAGAAGTAGTTAATGCATTAATAACATTAATCACTTTTCCAGTATTGACATTTGCATGCAGAACATTCGTTGGGAGAGGAAATATTTGTATAACCAGTATGATCATACTCATAATGATTTGTTTTAAATACTGTAAGACTAGCATCATTAGCACCAACAGTAGCACCACTACCACTACCAACAGCTCCATCACCACTAAGACCATCAACAACAACAAGCCCACCTTCTAAATTTATTTTTCTTATAATGGTTATTGCTCTAAACAATTCTATTTTTATTCTGTCAATGACCTTAGGGTCCGATAAAGTTTGCACAGATTGTAAAGTAAGAAAAAATGGCATCTTCAACTTTCGATTGGTTGGAACTAGTGACAGATACACAATCTAAAATAAATCATTACATATATTAGAATGATGATTAGATCATTTAAAAAAATCATTAATTAAAATAAAAACTTAATTATAATTATACTTACGTCATCCTTTGGGGGGGGGGGTGAAGAGTTTAAAACATTTTGTATTTTTATCAGTTTTGGTCGACAACCATCTCAAGATTCTTGGACAGAAAACTTCTTCCTGGTATTTCAGTTGTTGTCTCAAATGAGGAATGACTTCAAACGCCCAAGCCTATAAAATAACGTCAATAAATCAAAACCATTATTGAGTAAAAAAAATGAATGATATCATAATAAAAGAAAGAAACATTTTCCATGAAAGCCCATGGAAATCCATATAAGTTGACTGTCTTTGGCGCTAACGGAGTCAACAAATATTTGAAAGTCATTTTGAAGATTTCATAACCCCAAGGATAGCTTTTAAATGCCTCAAGATCCTTGGAGAGCTTTATTAAACCAACACTTATGTTGTTGTTAATGTCTCTCAGCCAACGAATATTATGTACAAACCAAACCAAGCACAATGACTGCTTGTGCTTCTTTGAAAGTTCTTTACCTTTCAACACTTTTATCAAATTTTTGTTTTTAAAGCTTAGACCAATAATGGATACCAGGTCATCACGAACAAATGACTTGCCTTTGCCTTTTTTGGGTGTGTGGGGTGCTTTTTTTGGGTTAGAATAGGTATAACTTGAGAAGGAGCATAACATTTTAGTCCAGTAACTATGATAAACTCCTTCCAACCAAAATAAATAGGCATGCCACAGTAATTTATCCACACCTCATCCATCGTATCTTTGTTTTCATACATAAACCTACGCTTGAGAAGTTCATATACCATTTTCATTTGGAAATAAGAATTGTTTTCCTCTGGAAAATCAAGATATTTCCCAAAGTAGCTGTCCCTGAAATAAACATCCAATTTTTGTTCTTGAAGTATTTTTCTAAAGGCGTCGAAAGATTTTTCCATGGATGACTTAACCATGAAATCACTCGTTAAATCTGTGGCACCATCGTACTATATTCCCACAGGATAATAATCAATGCTGACGGTTTTGACTAACTCATCGGAAAAAGTGCTATTAGCATTTGGATCATTACTTTTGAAACATTCCTCCTCCCCGTGTTTATCATATTCTTCTCCTGATTGAGATAACACTTGTAAAGCAAGCTCATAGAGTGTTGGATGTAGCCTAGCTGCTTCACTTGTTCCTTTACTTAGAATTGATTCAGTTTCTATTCTTTTGGGAGCCATATTCTCTAAAATTAACAATGCTTTTGTATGCATTAATTGTGGTTTTGGATAATTGGTTGCATGGGAATGGTTCTTTTGTAATGGACTTTGGTTTTGGAAATACTATGCCCCCAATATGTTTGATATAGTGCCTTTAACAATGTTTTCATTATTATATTGGTTTCCCAATGGAACTTATGCATGGTTTAAAGTTGGTAATGGAACTCTAAATGGTATGAATGGTTTAAATAGTTTTAAATGGATTGAAAAGGACTCGGTGGCCATGGTTTTGGTTAATTGGAAATCATGAAGGGTACATGGAATCCCTTAAATCTATATATGGTTTGCTATGGGAAATTTTTTCAAGTATAGTCGATATAACGATACCAAATACAAATGGCCTTGGTTAATAAATGGTTAATGGATTGGTTGGTTGCATGGTAATGGTTTTAATTGGGCAATGATAGTGGAGTATTTAGTAAAGTCATTGAAGGTGAAGGTCCCGGGGGGACCAAAACTGGAAACTCATACTTGTTGATGTGAGGTTTGGTCCAAATGATCATGTCTATGATGTCACACTATATTTGGGGAATATAATAGTCATCCCAGGTTTTCTTCTCTGGTCATGTGGCTTCACGCACTGGGGCCCTTTCAGATAGGGGAGCTAAACCCATATAGCCCGTTGGTGGTTTAGGACGGCAAAGCTACATAGCCTAGGTAAAGGTTTTAATGGCATGCTGAACCTGATTCCTTTTCCCGGGTTAATCGTTGTATGTTTTATAACTTTTTTGTTATGGCCTAGTTTATGGACTTTGTTTCGATATTGTCTTGGTTTTGTATATTTGGATGGTTGGTATGGGATGGTTGGCCTGAGTTGGGTTAGTTACGGTCGTGATCCTATCCCAGAGTCTTCATCTGAGTTGTTATACTATCTTGTTATAAGCTTAAAATTTAGACAACTCAGGGCAGACAACTAGAGGTTGGGTTGGGTAACAGGGTGGTCTTGGGTCTCGATCGGACTTGGGATGCCCATTACAACAAGGCCCCCAGTCGGGTCCTATCAAGTATGCATCAGAGCTTTAGGTTTATGATCAATTAGGATTCCACAAAGCCGTGTCTGGTAGAGTCTCTTTTAGTGTGTAGCATGCCAGGCTCATACTGAATCCTTTTACTGGTTGGACAATTTATGAAATAAGTCTCTTTACTGATGTGAAGGTAGAGGAGAATCCTTTGGGTTTCTTGGATGAGATGGAGAGGATATTTAGGGTAATGCGAGCCATTAATATGGAAGGTGTAAACTTTGCAGCTTATCAGCTCAAACATATTGTGTACAAATGGTACGAAGAGTGGGATAGGGATAGAAGAGATGTGGAAGAGTCATCTTTATGAGATGTTTTTTCTAGAGCTTTTCTGGATCATTTCTTTCCTAAGGAGTTGAGTAAAATAAAGATGGAGGTGTTTGGGAATCTTAAGCAGGGGAGAATGTCTGTTAAGGAATATGCCTTGATGTTTCACTAGCTGTAAAGGTATGCTCCTAATTTGGTGGTAGATATGAGAGCAAGGATGAGAAAGTTTACTTTTGGGTTGAATTGGAATTTGATCTTAGAAAGAAGAACTGCTTTGCTGATTAAGGATATGGACATTTCGAGGTTAGTTTTCCATATACAGTAGGTGGAGAATGAGAAGAGAAATTAAGCGGAGTTTAGAGATAGGTAGGGTACGAAGAGCAGGTTCTCTGATCAGGAAGGTGCTCAGTCATAAGGTGGTTGATATGGAGGTAAATAGAAGAAAAAGAAGTAGGGGAGTTCTGGATCCTTCTCTACTGCTAGTTCTTCTTTCCCAAGGCAGTCGACTGATAGACATCAGTAGGGTGGTGATAATTTCCAGGCACAGGGTGCCCAATATCAGGGGAGTGGGGGTCATTCAGTTTCTTTATGCCTTTCTTGCCAGTTCTATGGTTATCCTCATCGGGGTAACTACAATGTCGAAAGGGACAAATTCTTTAAGTGTGGCTAGACAGGTAATCGACTCAGGGATTGTCTGTCCAATAAGGTTGCTATGGGAGAAATAAGGTACCAGTGGCTTTATTTTGTGCTCCTGCGCCTAGTGGTGCGACTTCGATAACTACTCCCACTTTTGGTACTAGCACTGGCCGGAATAGGTTGTATGATCTTGTATATCGATAAGAATTTGAGGCAGAGTCTGATGTCGTTACTGGTACATTACAACTCTTTTTTTGGGTGATGTGTATTGTATACATGATTCAGGCTCCACTCTTTCTTATGTGACTCTTTTTATGGCTGTATGTATTGGTTTTGATCCTGAGGTTATTTCAAATCCTTTTTCTATTTCTACCTTAGTAGATGACTTTGTTATTGCAAAGAGAGTCTATAGGGGGTGTATTGTATCTGTTGGTGGTAGACAAACTTTGGTGGATTTGTTTGAACCTGATATGGTGGATTTTAATGTTATTATAGGGATGGATTAGTTACACTTTTGTTATGTGTCCTTGGATTGTTGGACCTGTAAGGTTGTCTTTAGGTTCCCTGGTTAATCGATTGTAGAGTGAGAGGGTGGTTCTTTAGCTCCTAAGGGGAGGTTTATTTCTTATCTTAGTGCTTATAGGTTGATATATAAAGGTTGTCTTTATCATTTGGTCTGGGTTAAAGATTCTAACTTAGAGGGTCCATCATTTTATTTGGTTCCTGTAGTAAATAAGTTTCCTGAGGTCTTTCTGGATGATTTTCCTGGTGTTCCTCCAAAGAGGGAAATAGAGTTTGGTATTGATTTGGTTCCGACCACTCGTTCAATATCTATTCCTCTTTATAAAATGGCTCTGAATGAGTTGACGGAACTCAAGGAGCAACTTAAAGATCTTTTGGATAAGGAGTTTAATCATCTTAGTGTATCCCCATAGGGTGCACCGATGTTGTTCCTGCACTAGAAGGATGGTTCCCTTCGGATGTTCATTGACTATAGGCAGTTGAATAAGGTAACTGTTAAGAAAAAATATCCTCTCCCAAGGATAGAGGACTTGTTTGATCAGTTGCATGGTGCCAAGTTCTTTTCCAAGATACATCTTCAGTCTATCATTAGCTTAAGATTAGGGAGGAGGATATCCCTAAGATGACTTTTCATACTCGGCATAGGCACTTTGAATTCTTGATTATGTCGATTACATTGACTAATTCCCCGATGACATTTATGGACTTGATGAATAGTTTTTTCAGGCAGTTCTTGGACCTCTTTGTCATTGTTTTTATTGATGACATTGTGGTTTATTCCAAAAGTGAGGTGGATTATGCTAATCACATCCGTGTTGTAGTATTGACCTTGCAAGAACAACAGTTGTATGCCAAGTTCTCCAAGTGTGAGTTTTGGTTGAATATTGTGACTTTTCTTGATCATATTATTTCTAGCGAGGGGATCATGGTAGATCGGCAAAAAGTGGTTGTGGTTTAAGGGTGGCCTAGACCTATGACTCCAACTGACATTCAGAGCTTCTTGGGTTTGGATGGGTATTATCGGTGGTTTGTGGAGAGCTTTTGATCGATAGCTTCTCCTTTGACTAAGTTGACTCAGAAAAAGGTGAAGTTTTCTTGTTTGGATTCTTATGAGGGGATTTTTGAGAAGTTGAAAGATAAGCTAACTTCGGCTCTTATTCTATCTTTGTCGGAAGGAAATTATGGGTTCTTGGTCTATTTTGATGCATCTCGGATAGGTCTTGGTTGTGTTTTGATGCAACATGCAAAGGTGATTGCCTATGCTTCCAGGCAGTTGAAGGTACATAAGAGGAATTATCCTACTCATGATTTGGAGCTGTTGATGGTGGTGTTTGATTTTAAAATATAGCAACATTACTTTTATAGTGTACACATGGACATCTTTTCTGATCATAAGAGTCGATAATATGTGTTCACTCAAAAGCATCTTAATCTCAGGCTGAGTAGATGGGTTGAGCATTTTAAGGACTATGATATGAGTCTTCACTATCACCGAGGTAAGGCTAACGTTGTTGTTGATGCTCTTAGCAGGTTGTCTATGGGGAATTTGGATCAAGTAGAGCAAGGAAAGAGAGAGTTGGTGAAGGATATTCACCGCTTGTCTAATCTTGGAGTTCGCCTCTTGGACTCTAAGGATAGAGGTATAATGGTACAAAAAGTGGTTTGGTCGTCTCTTCGTGCAGCGATTAAGAAAAAACAAGTGTTGGATTTTGTTTTAATGAAAATAAAGGGTGATGTTTGTAGGCAAATAGTGATGGGTTTTGAGATCAGTGGCGATGGTACTTTATGGTTCTAAGGGAGGTTGTGCGTTCTTAATATAGGGTTTGCGGCAAAGGAACTTGGCTGAGGCACATGAATCATGCTATGTTGTACATCTCGGCTCGACCAAGATGTATCATGATATCAAGGAGATGTATTTGTGGAATGGTATGAAAAAGGACGTGGTTGATTTTCTGGCCAAGTGCTTGGTGTGTCAACAAGTTAAAGTTGAGCACACGAGACCTGGTGGATTCTATCAAGAGATTGTTTTGCTTGAATAGAAATAAGAGGTAATCAATATGGACTTCATTACTGGTATTTCTGGATCTCGAAATTAATGTGATTCAACTTAGGTCATCATGGATAGGATGACAAAGTCTGCTCATTTCATGCTAGTGAGGACTACCTTCTCGATGGAGTATTATGCGAAGTTATATCTTTAGGAGATTGTAAAGCTGGATGGAGTACCTATTCTGATTATTTCTGATCATGGCACACAGTTTATGTCTTATTTCTTACAGTTTTTCCAAAAGAGGATGAGGACTAAGGTGAGTATGAGTACCGCTTTTCATCCCCAGACAGATGGCAATCGAAAAGAACTATTTAGACGTTGGAGGATATGCTTCGTGCTTGTGTGATTCATTATGGTGGCATTTGGGTAAAGCATCTACCTTTGGTAGAGTGTACTTACAACAATAGCTATTATTCTAGTATTGGTATGTCTCCTTTTGAGGCATTATAGGGGAGGAGCTGTAGATCTCCTATTGGTTGCTTTGAGCTTGGGGAGGTGGATATCTTTTATCCTGACTTGGTTTACTAGGCTATGGAGAAAGTAAAGGAGATTCAGGATAGCGTTAAGGCTGCCCAAAGTCGCCAAAAGTCCTATATGGATGTAAGGCATACAGACTAGGAGTTTGAGGTTGGGGATAAGGTATTCCTCAAAGTATCTCTGAGGAAAGGAGTAATGCAGTTTGGCAAAAAGTAGAAACTCAGTCCCCGGTATATTGGTCCTTATGTTATTTTGTGAAGGGTTGGAAATATTGCTAATGAATTGGAGTTGCCTTCTAGTTTGAACTCCATTCATCCGATAGTTCATGTGTCCATGTTGAGAAAACATCTTGGTGATCCTTTTTTGATTGTTCCTTTGAAGGGGTTGGGTATCTCAAATTCTCTGTCTTATGAAGAGGTCTCAGTTGAGATCTTGGATAGGCAGGTTCATCTGCTGTGAACCAAGGATGTGGCTTCATTTAAGGTTCTACGGTGGAACCATATGGTGGAAGAAGCTTCATGGGAAGCGGAGGAGGACATAATGTCTAAGTATCCATATGTTCTTTCTGCTCTTGGGATTCGTGAGGATGATATGTGTCATCAACATACATCTTTATTTTCACAGTTTGCTAAAGCAAAGATTAATATATTTTTCTCTTTGTTTTCAAACTTGGTTAAAAGTTGGAAATATATTTGATAATGCAAATGACTCATGCGTGTGGTTAGCCCTACTTTGTCCGTCATTCAGGAATGGAAGTTCCTAGTAGGGGAGAATGAAAAACCCTATTTTCTAGACCAGAGAAAATTTCCTGGAATTCTAGTCTTTAGACCCAATACGACTCATGGGAACGAGCAGTATAATGGGGTATGAATGGTATGGTCTAGTCGTATGCTAACCAGTGGTGGTTGGTGAGATTGATTTGGTCACTGGAATGTGTATAACTTAGTGGTACAAGTCGTATGGTTGGATAAAAATCATTTGGTTCCTTAACTTAACCTTTAACTTGGTAACTTAAGTTGGATATGAGTACAAGTGGCTCACCAGGAGCCGTAAGCCAGGGTACGAGTCGTACCCAAGACTAGTTTGGTGGACGGTGCTCAAACCTTCTGTGATTCAATCTTTCCAGGGATACAAGTAAAGGGTATGATGAGTCATACACTGTACAGTGTTGGGTCCAAGGGTTAAGGCTGACGATGCGAGTAGTGGGTACCAGTCGTATCGAAGGGTACTACTCGTAAGGGTCAGTCGTACCCCTATGATGGGAATTTTTGCTACTTAAATAGGGGTATTCTAGACATTTCCCTACTTATCCTAATAAGATAAAATGACTTCTAACTCTCTTGGGAGTCTATTTACCCAATTATTCTATTTATTAACACATAAAAACTCTTCCTAAACACTCTATAGTTCTCTCGAAAGCTTTTAGGCAAGAAAGCTAGGGTTTCAACTATAGGACTAAATTTGGGATCTTTTTGGTGGTTTCTCTCCATCTACTTTTTCAATTAAGGCATGTTCTCTTCCCTCATTGTTAGTTCGAACTAAAGGCGTGGTTTTATACAATGTTTTTATAATTTGAATGTTGTATGCTTTTGGGTTTTCAAATATGATTTGGGGGTTTTGGTTATAAATGCTTAGTTATGGTTTTGCCATATTTTAATAATGCTTTTGTATGCATTAATGGTTGTTTTGGATAATTGGTTGTATGGGAATGGTTTTTTGGTAATGGACTTTGGTTTTGGAAATACTATGCCCCTAATATGTTTTATTAAATGCCTTTAACAATGTTTTCATTATAATATTGATTTTTCAATGGAACTTATGCATGGTTTAAACTTGGTAATGGAACCCTAAATGGTATGAATGGTTTAAATGGTTTTAAATTGATTGGAAAGGCATTGGTGGCCTTGGTTTTGGTTAATTGGAAATCATGAAGGGTACATGGAATCCCTTAAACCTATATATGGTTGGTTATGGAAAAAACTTGCAAGTATTGTTGGTATGACGATACCACTACAAATGGCCTTGGTTAATAAATGGTTAATGGATTGGTTGGTTGCTTGGTAATGGTTTATATTTGGCAATAATGGCAGGGTGTGTAGTAAAGTCATAGAAGGTGGAGGTCCCGGGGGGGGACAAAATTGGAAACTCATATTTATGGATGTGAGGTTTGTCCAAGTGACCGTGTGCATGATATCACACGATATTTTGGGGGTATGTATTATTTATTCTAGGTTTTCTTCTCTGGTCGTGCGCCTTCACACACTGGGGCCCTTTCAGTAGGGAGAGCTGAACCCATATAGCTCATGGGTGGTCTAGGATGGCGAAGCTACACAACCTAGGTAAAGATTTTAATGGTATGCTAAACCCAGCTCCCTTTCCCGATATGGTTATATATATATATGTATGGTTGTGTGCATTTGGATGGTTTTACTTGGTTTTATAAATGGCATTATTTTACCCTTATCCTGAGTTCATGCTAGCGATCACTCGCTAAGACGTCTTCGGGCGGCTGTATACCCATGCTATGCAGGAATCATCCGTTCTACTCCTCCTACATAGTGATTGACTAGGGGACAACTGTTGGATTGAAGTGGTGTGCTTATATCTTTTTGGAAGGCTCCATTTCATGTTATAGATATTCTTAGACATTTTGATTTATTTCTGGATATTGGTTTTGGCTATGGTTGAGGGCATATCCCAATCGGATATTCTTACTCTTTTGGTTAGAGAATTTGTGGTAGTGCTATGGGTTTGAATGGGCGGGATCGGTATTGGTGTCGGCCTTAATATTGGTATTGGAATTGGGACTGACATTATTGTACAGAATTTCTCACTATTCTGTCGTATTTTATTTTGGATTAATCATATTATGTTTTGGAACTTATTCGGTTATGGCCTAGTTTATGTCCCTTGTTTCGGTATTGGTTTGGTTTTGTATGGTTTGTATAGGATGGTTGGACTCAGTTGGATTGGTCATAATCATGATTATATCCCAGAGTCTTCATATGAGTTGTTACACTATCTTATTATATGCTCGAAATTCAGCCAACTCAGGGCAGCCTGCTGGAGGTTGGGTTGGGTAACGGGGGGTGGTCTTTGGTCCCGATCGGACTTGGAAATCCCATTAATGGGGGTGGTATATTGTCTCTATCAGACTGGGGACGCCCAGTACAACAAGGCCCCCAATCGGGTCGGGTCACATATGTTCGGATTAACCGTAAACTTATGGGGGTGGGGTAAGCTATCCTTACAACTAACTGAATTCTCAATAGTGTGCCCCATAGTAAGATACTTTCAATTCCATATGAAAAATATAAAGGAAGGAAACCCAACTTGAAATATTTCAAAGAGTAGAGGTGTCTATAGAAAGTCCAAGTTCATGTTCCTAAAAAGGTAAAAATATAACCTAAGACTGTGGACTGCGAGTTCATTGGATATGCTAAAAACAGTAAAGCATGTCAGTTTTTAGTTCATAAATCTTAACATCTAGATATCATTAAAAATACAGTAATTGAATTAGATAATGTGATGTTCTTTAAATACATTTATCCATATAAAACTGGACATGAGGAGTCTAGTGGAGGGTTTAAACGACCCCGAGATAAACCAAACGAGAATGTACTTAATGATAAGAATCCAAGGCGTAGTACATATCAAGGAACGTCAACTTCCTTTGAATCAGATTTTATGACATTTCTTCTTGAAAATGAACCTCAAACGCTTAAAGAAGCGATGTCATGTTCGGACACAACCTTTTTGAAAGAGGAAGTCAATAGTGTGATCGATTCAATCTTGAGCAACCACAATTAGGAATTGGTTGATCTTCCTCCAAGAAATAAACCTTTAGGTTCTAAATGGATCTTCAAAAGGAAATGAAAGCTGATGGTACTATTGACAAATACAACGCAAAAATTGTAGTAAAAGGCTTTAAACAAAAAGAATGTCTTGCTTATTTTGATACGTACTCATCGATAACAAGGATAATGTCCATTCCGATGTTAGTTTCCTTAGAAGACATATATGGTCTTGAAATCCATCAAATAGATGTGAAAACAACATTCCTAAATAGTGAATTGAAGGAAGAAATTTACATGGAAAAAACTGAGGGTATTGTGGTTCATGGAAAAGAAAAGAATGTGTACAAACTATTTAAGTCACTTTATGGACTAAAACAAGCACCCAAACAGTGGCATGAAAATTTTGACCAAATCATGTTGGAAAACAACTTCAAGATAAACGAATGTGGTAAATGTATTTGCATTAAAGATACTCCAAATCACAAGGTCATTATTTGTTTGTACGTGGATGATATGTTGATCATCAATAAAGACATTTCTGATATAAATACAAGACCTTTGAGTTGCAGATGTGATCTTTGGGATAAGAATCCATAAAACTCCACAAGGGTTTGTGTTGTCATAATTTCCTTACATTTAAAAGGTACTTGACAAGTTCAAGTATTTGGATTTTGGTATTTTTAAGACTCTATTAGATTTGAACTTTGCACTTCAAAAGAATGAAGGTGAAAGTGACTCATAGTAGGACTACGCAAAAGTGTTGGAAAGTTTGATGTATATCATGAATTGTATGCGGCCATATATAACATGTCTTGTTAGTAAATTATGTTGGTACATGAGTAATCCCAATCAAAATCATTATATGGCAATGAAATGAGTTTTGGGGTATCGAAAACATACTCAAGACTATGCTTTGAATTTTAATAAATATTCAGCGATAATTGAAGGATATAGTGATGCAAATTGGATCACTGGATCGATTGAAGTAAAATCATCCAAACAGACATGTATTGACCACTCTACAGTGGAATTTGAATTTATTGTGCTAGATAAAGACGGTGAAGAAGCTGAATGGCTATAAAATTTTATGGAAGATATTCCTTATTGACCAAAACCTTTGCCACCAGTATGTATACCATATGATAGAAAGTGGAAATAGGTAGGGTAGGGAGCATTATGTACAAGGGTAAATCACATCATATTAAATGGAGACATAATACCATTAGAGAAATACTCTCTATTGGAATTATCACTATTGACTATATAAAGTCAAAGGATAATATGTAAGATCCACTTACAAAAGGCCTATCTAGAGAGGGAATTGAGAGATCATCGAAGGGAATAAGTTTATGGCCTAAGACAAGTTAGCATAGTGGTAACTCTACCTAACAGACTGAAGATCCCAAGAGCTAGGTTCAAGAAGTTCAAACAAAGTTGTTACTAATGGTTCAACATTGTTAATATACTCAATCCATTCCCATGATGAAGACAATATTTAGAAAACAAGGATAAGACTTATGGTTTGAAGATTTTTAATGGTTCTAAGTTTGGAAGGTTTGACCAAGTAGTTTTATATATAGGATTAAACCTTTTGGAATCACCCATGTGAGGGTTAAGTGGAAGCCGCTTCAAGGAGAATGTTTGTAAAGGCCTATTCTCTCTGCTCTCACAAAATTAGCACGTGTTCATGGCTAAAATGAATAAAATAGTGAGAACCATAAATGGTAAAAGGTTGGTTGTGTGACTTTGTGTTGTCTAGGTGTACATTAAAGCACAATGATTAAAAGATATAAAATCTACCAATTGACTGAGTGCATCCGATGCAAGTTCACTACGGAAAGTTCAAAGGGAAATACACTTATCAAGATGCAACTAGTATTTTCTTGTAAATCACACACTTGACCATTAATTATTTATAAAATAGCCATTCCCCATTCATGTGCGGGATTGTCGAGTTTTTAAGAGGTGTGAATGAAAAATGAATAGATGTTTTTTTTAAAAGACAACAAGAGAAAGAATTTAATTTGAATATGCACCATTTCGATTTGGATGGTGATGAACTTTCAAATGGGTTGTGACTTTTTCAAAGAATTTCACCTTTTTCGAAGAGTTACACCTTTATCTAAGAGTTGCACCTTTATGAAAGGGTGCACCTTTCTGAACCATTGCTTCTCTTCATAAAGAAACACCTTGATGGATATAAATATCTGGATTTTTTCTCAGATATAGACATGAAATTTGAAGAACAAATGCTCCTCTTTCTTGAAAAAACTCTAGTGTGATTTGCTATCATTAAGTGTATTCATAGTTCGACAGAATTTGAGGTACTGCTATTTTGTTGAAGTGATTCATTTTATCTTAAAAAGATATATTCCATAAACTTGGGTACTGTAGGGGAATAATTTCGGTAAGGATACACCATGAATTTAGTGGACTTGAATATTTCTATTTCATCTCTTTTCATAAAGTTGCTTTTACTATTTTTTCAGAAAATAGTTTGAACTTCATATTGATAGTTCTTCATCTATTTGAACTTATTTTTGAAGTTCTTGATACTTCATTTTGATAGTTCATAAGTTGGTTAAACTTATGTTGAAGTTATTAACATTTAGTTTTGCTATTTTCTAGAAAGTAGTTTTGTCACGACCCTAGGTTACCCTGTAGTCATGACAATAGTGCTTATGATCACAAGTGACCACAAGCTAACCCATGAGCTGGTACCTGCTGTGAGCACTAAATAAAATAGCAATAAAACATCTACATGGAAGATAAAAAAATAAAGTACTGCAAGTATGAATACTGATAGTTCGACCTAATCACAAGTTTATAACATCTAATAAGATATTGAAAACTAAACGGTTTATCTGAAAACCACTAATAAAACTAATAATGCTGAATAACTGTCTAAATGACTGTCTGGGTGTAAAAAAGCCTCTAAACTGACTGAGGAGTTCATGGAACATGCCCCCAACTAACTTTGACTGACAGAACATAATGAAATACTAAAATAACTAAATGAGAGATAATATTTCATCAAGAGATAAGGACTCACCACTGTTTTTGCTGCTATAACGTTGGTCTTTCTTAGTACGGTGGGGAAACTGAGCGCCTGAAGCTATGATATAAGCCATCATATCACAAAGAAGGGTATGCAGTCATTACTTTTGATGTACTGGTATAGGAGATAAGGACTAGCTGAAATGCATAAGGTACTGTGCATATAATATAAGGACTAACTGAACAACATAAAATAATTGAGCATGAATGCATGAAAACCATGATATCTTAGAATGTAAGACCATTTTTAAACATATTTCTGAAATCATCTATAAACTAAAAGACTGAAATCCATATAACTAAATAACTGAGGATCTGTATACTTGGTCAAGCAAACCTGAACTAAAAATACACTGAATAATATACTGAAACTGTGAGAGATATCAACTAACCGACATTCCCTAATTTTAGCTAATCGGGGTCCAACCTGTAACCCCAGTTGGAAGGGTGTTAGTATCATTCCACGGGTACTAACATTGCCTGTGTGGATCCACTAAAATAGGGTCCCAAAGGATTAAGGAGTCACTCTCAACTGGCAGGTGCTCTAATGAGATATGTGTTAACCCTCAATTAGCAGGTAGACATCTTTAACCTACCCTAGCTACATAGTTCTATAACTCGAGGATTGCTATTAAGGGTTACACCTTCTACTGTCAGGTGTACCCTCACCCATAGGTTTGCTCGGTGCTAAATCCTACTCCCAACTGAACTGACACTGGTACTGGAATGGGCTAAACTAAACTAAACATTATTACATAACTGATAGTTCTCATCATGATCATAAATATGTAAGTATACTGATAAGATTCATAGATTAACTGCTTGAGTACTTGAAAAGCTGAATTCGTGTAAAACACATAGGTATTAGGTGTTCATAACCCACAAATGCTGAATGAGTATAAAAATACGATATCGAACTTGAAATACTGTAATATATGATTATGCTTCAAAGTCCCAAACATGGGCATTTCATAAAACATGTGGAAATCATACACTTAAACTTGAGAATGTCTCAAACATGAGGAAACAATCGGATTACATGGCTAAATTCATAAATTAGGGATTTATCTAAAATCAATTGAACATAAAATGGAATTTCAACACTCAAAATATGATATGACTCATTCCACTTGAAAACATTTATAATCATAATTTGTAATTGGATTAATTAAGATATTCATGGAGTTAGTCTAACTTGAACATGTAAAAACTCATAATTTAAACCAAAAGAGGATTCTTTGACTCCATGGGTAAAAGGGGACCATGGATAAACATCACACATACCTCACTAGATGAATTCTTGAAGATTCCTTGAGGATTTTATGAACTTAAAGCTTCAATTCCTTATTTTTTTGAGAAAGGTCTTGAATCTTGTTCTTGGGAAGGGAAAAAGGGCTTTGGAGTCATATACAGATTGTTTAGGGATAAGATAGTAGAATTAACATGTTTAAAACTCCCTTAATTAGTTTTGGAGTGATTAGGGATGGTTTAGGGGTGTGAAAAGACTTCAACGCCCTTGATTAAAGTAAAAAAAGAGCACTTTTGGCATTGTGCAATCACCCAGGAGATGCACAACCAATCGCCCAAGCCAAGGTGGGCAACACATAGCCAATCACACAACCCTTAATTGGGCGACGTATGGCCAATCGTACAGACCTTAGGTGGGTGAGACATGGACAATCGCACACCCTTTCTAATGGCCCTTTGTAATTTATCATGCGATATACGACTTTTTGCATAGCCATTTTGCTCGGGTATCGGATTAAGGAAAAATTGGTATCGTTGGAAATCTAATTTAATATCTAAAATTTGGAGGGTATTAATATGCAAAATTCCACATATGTAAGAAGTTATACTCATTCAAATCTGAACCTTGTGGAATCAAACACCAAAATTTTGGCCGAATCAATGGCTCTTAGCTCACTTTACTCTAAGTGATTCTTATGAATATTTTCTTCCACTTAATAATATGTCTTCACACTAGGTTAATGATAATGAAACATGTGTTCAAGTATGAATCACAGGACTAGAGTTTGCACACGTAGGAATGAAGGTCCGATTTCTAGCTTAGAAATATGCGGGGTGTTACAAGTTTGAACTTTATTTTGTTGTTGTTCATAAGTTGGGTTGAACTAATTGTTCAAAGTTCAAAGTTATAAATATAGAGTGTAAAATTCGTTTGATTATTCATATGGTTATTTGAACACGTTCTTAAAGTTCTTGTTGTAAAATGTATAATTTAGTAAACCCGAGAAGAACAACATATTTTTGGTGACCTAATTGCATAGATGTTATTTTATTACTATCATGTATAGTAGTTAAACAAAATATGTATGGTAACATCTCGAAACAAGTGGAGTATTTGGCATATATTTGTGGTTCAATAGTTACTATTTTTCTTTACCTTTTTCATATATTCAGTAGTTTTTTATTCTTTTATAGACACAACAAAACCAATTAAAATAATAAGCAAATTTCAAGGGTGAAGCCACTGAATAACATTATAAAACAAGCTTACTGGAGTCCAGTATGCTGGTTTTAAACAAAAATATTTAAAATTTATTGCAGAGTATTGAAGAATAATCATATATATGAACTTCTCTTTGGAAGTAGAATTAACCCATGGGAAGTAAAATTCAGCTTTGGGATGGGTAGAAGTGGAACATAGAAACTTGTTATTGTTGTTAGTTGAACATCGACCTCCTTGATGGTGACACTGATTCGACTGAATTGTAAAATTTGAAATCAAGAGATCAAACAAGCTACTATTTTAAGTGTTTGATTGTTGTGACCTCCATGGAATTGGCAATCGAATTAGTTAACAATTTCCAAGAATATCTCCTTCTAGAGCATCCAAATAGCCTTCATGTTCTATACTCGGGATCCTGTAATATATAGTAAAGCTACTACATCTAGTATTGTTCAAATAGTCGTGAAAATAAACATTTTTTCTTCTATCAATGTCTAGACTATTGATGCATTTGAACAAGGTAACATTAGGTTCAATATTTCTTAATGCGATAGAAGGAGAACTTGGAAACAATATACCTTGATCGAAATATTGACAACTATTTTCTGTCAATGTGTCATGAAGTCTACGATCAGAAACTCAAAACCTATCAAATTACAAGTGTTGTTAGGTTTGCAAAAGGTGTGAATGGAAAATGAATATGTTTTTTTTTTCAAAAAGGCATAGAGAGAAAGGATGCAATTTGAATAATCACCTTTTGACCTGGATGGTTATGACCTTTCGAATAGTTGTGACTTTTTCAAAGAGTTGTACCTTTTCCAAAGAGTTGCACCTCTATGAAGGGGTGTACCTTTCTTAACCATTACTTCTCTTCATGAAGTAACACCTTGATGTCTATAAATACCTAAAAATTTTCTCAAGAATAGACTTGAGTTTTTGAAGTAAAAACTCTTCTCTATGTTTAAAAACACTAGTGTGATTTGCTGTCATTGAGTGCGTTCGTAGTTTGACAGAGTTTGGGGTACCACTATTCTATTGAAGTGATTCATTTTTATTGGGAGGATATATTTCATAACCCCGGGAACTTGAGGGTAATAATTTCCTTAAGGACACACCTTGAATTCAATGGTCTTGAATTTTCTAATCTTCATCTATTTTGTAAATGTTTGATTTTGCTACTTTTCAGAAAATAGTTTGAGCTTCATTTGTTGATGTTCATAAGTTAGGTTGAACTTATTATTGAAGTTCAATGTTGTGAATAAGACATACAAATTCATTTGATTATTCATATGATTAATTTGAACATGTATTTGAAGTTCTTGGTGTAAAATACAGAAATTACTATATCCGAAAACAACAATCTTAAGAAAATTTAATAATAATAATAATAATAATAAAAAATATTATTTTTTCTCCTTGTTTGGTGGAAAAAAATATCACTCTTTATAAATTAAGTACTTGGTTAATCTACATTGGGTATAATTTTGTGGAGACTAAAATCTTTTAATTTCTACTCCCTTGGTTAGAAGAATATAAAAACATCACCGAAAAATCAGTGTGGGAATTTCGAAGAATACAAAAACTTCACCGATTTGTTAAAATATATGTATTGGTTTTTGGAGTTTAAAACCTTTGGGGTTTCATGATATTTGAATTTGATTCAGATTTGAAGTCATAAAAACTTCATCAGGTTTCATAGTTCATTTGGTTGATGATTTAAAGATACAAAAACTTCATCATTGACTAGATATAAGTTGGTTAAATATTAAAGTATTTATTGTTAGTATTCTGAAATATTAAAGTGTATGTCAAATATTGACAGGAAAATGATGAATTAAACTGAACAATAAATTAATTCTCTTCTGAATGATGTTGTTCCAACGGCAACTAATATTGTGTCATTAAGTCATTTAGATATTGCTCTAGCAATGGAAACAACAGAGAAATAAAAATACTATTTTGATGTGAATTTCAAAGAATGTAGGCAAATGATATCATTTTGGCTGACCAATTTTGAAATACAAATGTTCACAAGTATAGACCCTCATGTTTCAAAAAATAAAGTAATGAATGAAAACCAATTGTATGGTTTGAAAGATCTTGTGAGTCACCCAAAGATATAAGAGGATAATGAGTTGAATGATTAATGATAGTTGCAAATTCTTTTAAGAATGTGCTCCAAATAATAAAAAGATGAAGAAGCCTTTTAGACAAGAGATAGGATAGACTAAGAAAATATTCAGACGCAAGTGCTATGATTATAGTGATGTTGTCCATAAAGATCTAAATAGTCAAGTTCTAAATAAGAACAAAAAAGAGATCAGATAAACATATCAAAAACAACTGAAAAGATTGAAAATCTATGTGCTATGATCACTGAAAGCAATCTAGTTGGATATCCAAATGAATGGTGGTTTGATTCAAGAGCCACTTGACATGTTTGTGTGTGTAAAAAATCTTTTGTTACTTATGATACCACTGGTCCCAAAGAAGTTATCTTCATGGGAAATAATGAACAGCCAAGATTGAAAGAAGTGGTAAGATATTCCTAAAAATGACTTCTGACAAAGTGTTGACTCTCAAACTTGATGTAATCAAGAATGAAATATATGTAGAAAAGGGCTACCTCAATGAGGGCCTTTTCAAACATGATATAATGGCTATTGTAATGAATAAAATTGAGGTTTTTCTTACTTGATAAAGTCAAATGATATGTGGCATAGTCGTTTAGGACATGTCAATTATAAATACTTAGAAAAGCTAATTAGTTTGGAAGTGGTGCATAACTTTGAGTGCAATAAATCAAAGTGTCAAATGTGTGTGGAATCTAATTATGAGAAGCATCCATAAAAGTTCGATAAAAAGGAATTTCAATCCCTTAGACTTAATCCACGTAGACATTTATGATATGAAGTTAACACCATCTCTTGGTGGAAAAAAGTATTTTATAACTTTTATTGACGATTGCACTAGATATTGTTATGTTTATTTTCTAATGGTAAGGATGAAACAATTAATACATTTAGGCAATACAAAATAGAAGTTGAAAATTAGTTGGATAAATAGATCAAAATGATAAGAAGTGATAGGGGTGGATAATATAAATCTCCTTTTGTGGAGATATGTGTAGAAAATGAAATTTTCCTTTAAACTACTGGCCCCTATTCACCTCAATCAAATGAGAGTACGAAAAGTAAAAATCAAACATTAAGGAAAATAATGAAAGTCTTACTCATAAGTTTGGATTTATTGAAAAAATTATAGGGGGGAGATATCCTTACAACTAACCGAATACTCAATAGAGTGCCCCATAGTAAGATACTATCAATTCTATATGAAAAATGAAAAGGAAGAAAACCTGTAACACCTTGAAAATCTAAGTCAAAATTAGAACAATGATGATCATGTTTTTATAGTTTGGTAAGTTATTTAGACATATATTAATGCCTCAAATAGATCCTAACATATAGACAAGTCAAAATATCCCTTACCGATTGAATTCTTGTGAAGAATATTACTAGAGTCAACTTCAAATGAATATAACTTTTGTATTACTAAGATCTTTTTATATCAAGACCCTCCAAAATATAGATAATTTAGTTCAATTTTCGTTGCCATAAGGTTGCCTAAATTTTATATCGGAGTAAAAAGTTATGGCAAATTTACAGAAGCACTATCCAACCTGCCAGTGACTACGACTCGCAGCGAGACCTTGTAAATTGTCAGGAGGACTCGTCATCACGATAGTGAGGATAAAAATTTTGGTCCTTTGGATACGACTCATATCCAGACCCTATGAGTCGTAGCCTAAGTCATTGGGACTGTTTCCAGGAGTTTTATGCATAATTTTGGAGTTGTTTGGAGCTTTCTCACCATTTTAACACCAAAATTGTGTTGTTTAAGCACTTCAAGGGCTGAATTATTATACTAAGACACCCATAATTCCACCATTCCTCAAGTTGCATTCAACACTTAGAAATTTTAAGGAAAGAAAGAGGAAATTTTCCTCTCTAAGCAAGAAATAGGTCTTTTCAACTTCCGACTTCAAATTCAAAGATTTCTTCATTGTTTTAAACCACAGGTATGTGGGATTTCGTCAATGGGTTTTCCTTATACCCATTAATTCCTAAAGATAACTCAATTTCTCAAGTTTAATTCACCCTTCAAGCATAGGGTTTCCATGGGATGTATATCTTAAGTTTTTGGTTTATTTCTTTAACTAAACCATGGATATATGTTTTCTCATAAATTTGAGCATCTTTCCATACTCATAACTATAATATCTCATTATATGGGTAAGTCTATTTTTGTGCTTGAGTTATGAAATTCCTTATTATGTTCAGATTTTAATATTGCCATATTTAGTTGCATTCCTCTGAGATGGTGGGTTATGAACACCCGATGACCTAGGATTTCATGTGTACACTAACAAATTCTATATTCTCAAGCTTACAGATTATTGAGTACTTTTGGATTATGTATTTATTATTGATTTTCAAAATATTATTATTATTGAGCATTTTTTGTTATCCGTGTCATTCAGTGCGGAGTAGTACTTATCACCGAGCGAATGTAGAAATGGAGGCTCATCCATAATTTAGGTTGAGACTTTTTGTAGAAGTTGCTAAGTTACAAAACTGCGGTTCCATCATAGGTTATAAAGGGTCATCCGTTAGACTAGGATTAATATTTCAGTCCTTTCGGACATTAGTTTAGTAGATTCATGTTAGCCAATGTTTGTATCCTTGGCAATGTACTAAACACCCATCCAACTGGTGTTGCTGGTAGGAATTCAGTTATCTCAAATTGAGGTATGTCGGTTAATGGTAGCTCCCACAGTCCACTGTTCATAGTTGAGATTCAGATACTTGCATAACCATATATTCAGGTGTTAAGGTTATCATACAGTACATGTTTATTATTTGGTCTTGCATTAGTTCATTATGTTACATGCATTATGTTTTGCCTATAACAATTATTTCCCATCTCACATACTCAGTACATTCAAAGTACTGATCACATTCTTTCTTTGAGCTATATTGTCTTATAATATAGGTTTTGACACTCAGCATCCAGATCGTGCTTAGTACGATTCTGCACAATATCAGCAACAGTGTTTGGTGAGTCCTTATTATTTGAGGACTAGTTTTCAACATTTATTTTCAATATTATTTTCTTATTTAAAATAGTTAGAGTTAGTGGGGGCTTGTCCCAATAACTCATATGATTTAGAGGCTTTCATATAGATAGTTATGTTTTTATCATGTTGATTATGTCAGACAATCTTAAATTTGATATCCAGTACTTATTTTAGTTTTATTATGATCAGGTTATTTCAGTTTAGTTTCCATTTAGTATCTCATTATTTCTTCAGTATTCTTAGTATATTGCAAGGCCATGGGTTAGATTTGGGTCACTTGTGACTCTGAGCACCATGTTATTATTAGGGGTAGTCTCGGATCATAAAGAACTTAGTATTAGAACATCAGGTTTAAAGTGTCCTAGGGTTTCAAAAAGTTGCGTTAAGTAGAGTCTTGTTCATAAGTATGAAGCGCGCTACACTCATGAATGAGAGGTTATGAAATATCTTAGAAAAGTTTCACTTCTTTCATGATTTTTATCATTAAATAGAGTGTGAACTCTATTAAAATTCTCTTCTAACTCATCCTCTACTTGGTTACAGAGAATGTCTCCTAAGAGAACTAACAAAATGAGAAATGTGAATCAACAAGCACTACTGCCAGCTCCAGTTAACCCTTTGAATGAACAAGTCTATTATGCTAAGTTTAGGGTTGTTGTCACTATATTAGCCTAGTCCATGGACCCTCATAATAACTAGCAAGTTATTGCACCAGCCAATTCAACTGTGAATACGATAATAAATATAGTCTGGGACTTCACTCGAATGAATCCTCCAATATTCTATGGGTCTAAGTTTGATGAGTATTAATAAGAGTTCTTAGATAGTATATAGAAAGTTACTAAAATCATGGGTGTCACATCAACTAAAAGTTTTGATTTGTCTACTTATTAATTGCAAGGAGTGGCTTATATTTGGTTCGAGCAATAAAAGGATGATAGAGGTACAGATGCAGGATCAGTAGAGTGGAATCAGTTTGTTGTTGCATTTATAGAAAAGTTCTTTCCACTTGAGTTAAAAAAGCCAAGATGCAGGAATTCATAAACCTGAAACAGGACAACATCAGTGTGAAAGGGTATTCTCTTAAGATTTCTCTATTGATAAGGTATGCTCCAGCTATGGTTGCAGATTCTAGCGCTTGAATGAGCAAATTTATGTTGCGTGTTTCTAAGGATGTGATAAAAGAGTGTAGAACTACTATATTGGTTAAGGATATGGACATATACAGATTGATAGTCCATGATCAACAAACTGAAGAGGAGAAAACCAAAGAGAAGGAAAGTGAGAGTAAGAGGGACAGAATGGTTCGCTTTAATTTCTCTCAGTAGAGGTTATATAGTGGTAATAATTCTCAATTCCTTTAAAAATCTTTAGCTCCTACCCCATCTTCTGCTAGGTCTCCAGTACCCAAGTTCAGGATAGATACTCGAGATAGAGCGCCAAGCTCTAAGTCCCAAGGTAGTATGAATAGTATTTTTACTAACCCAGTTTGCAAGAAAGATGGTAAGAACAATAAAGGTGAGTGTATGGTAGGAAGTGATTCTTATTTTGGGTTTGACAAGTCAGTCTATAGATTGATGAAATGCCTAGTGGCTTCACAGAGAGGTAAGGATGTTCGTCAGCAAAGTCAATCTAACTCTTCAGCTTCTCCAATAGGTCACCCAACTTAGTAGCGTGCCACATCTAGTACAATTGGTGGACATCGCCAGAATAGGTTCTATTCCTTTCAAACTCAATAGGATCAAGAGGGTTCCCCTGATACGGTCTTTGGTATGTTGCAAATCTTTCATATTCATGTTTAAGCATTATTAAATATCAGAGCCATACTTTCCTTCTTGACCCCCTATATGGCAGTAGGTTTTGGTGTCAATCCTAAAATCCTTGTCATTTTCTACTCCAATTGGTAGTTCATTCATAGCTAGACAGGTATATAGAAATTTCCCACTCACAGTATCCTAGCAAGTCACCTCAGTCGACCTGGTAGGTCTAGACATGACCGATTTTGATGTTATTTTTGGCATGGTTTATCTCCACTCATGCTATGACTAAGTTTATTGAAGAAATTGAGCATTCCAGTTTTAGTTTCCAAATGAGCCAGTCTTAGAGTGAAAGTCTAGGACCTCAGTGCCTATAGGTCGGTTTATCTCTTTCCTTAAGGCAAGAAAAATAATTTTCAAAGGGTGCATCATTCATTTGTTTGAGTCAAGGAGTCAAGGTCCAAAACCACAACTCTTGAATCACTTTCTATTGTAAAAGAATTTCCAGAAGTGTTTCCTAAAGATCTACCCAGAGTTCATTTCGAGCAGGAAATTGACTTTGAAATAGATCTCCTTCCAGACACTCAACCTATTTTAAATTCACCCTATATAATATATCCATATAAGCTTAAGTAATTAAGGAAACCATTGAAATATCTCCTAGACAAGGGTTTTATCATTCCTCGTATCTCTCCCTAGGGTGACCCAGTTCTTTTTATGTGAAAGAATGATGGTTTTCTAATAATATGCATCGACTAACGTTAGTTGCATAATGCCACAGTAAAAAAAAAGTATCCTATTCCAAGGATTGATGACTTGTTCAACCAACTTTAGGGTGCTAATTTTTTATCTAATATAGACCTCAGATCCGGCTATCATCAGCTCAGTGTCTGAGAATGTGACATTCCAAAGACAACCTTCCAAAATTGGTATGGTTACTTTGGATTTTTTGTTATGTATTTTGGACTAACGAATGCTCCTGAAACTTTTATTAACTTGATAAATAGAGTTTTCAAGAAATTCTTGGACATGTTTGTTATAGTCTTCTTAGATAACATCCTCATTTTTGCTGGAAATACGGATGAACACGTAGACCATGTGAGGATTATCTTGTAGACTCTTTAAGTTCACCAGCTATTTGCTAAGTTTAGTTAGTGTTAATTCTTTTTGAAATCAGTAGAATTCCTAGGTCATATTAGTTCTGGTGAAGGCAGTCGAATTGATCCTCAGAATACCAAAGTAGTGAGGAACTAGCCTAGACCCACTTCTCCATCAGATGTTAGGATTTTCTTGGTTTTAGCCGATTACTACAGATAGTTTGCAGAATGATTTTCCTCTATTGCTTCTCCCATGTCTAGACTGATTTAGAAGAAATTTAAATTCCAATGGTTCGACACTTGTGAGAAGATTTTTCAGAAGTTGAAGACTCGACTTACCTTCGCTTCAGTTTTGACTCTACCAGAGGGTTTATATAGTTTTGTGGTTTATTTTGATGCATTAAGAGTTGGAATTAGTTGTGTGTTAATGTAGTGGGGAAAGGTTATAACATATTCCTCTAGAAAACTCAAATCTAATATGAAAAACTACCCTACTCATGATTTTGATTTGGCAGTAGTTTTTTTTTCCTTAAAGATTTGGAGTCATTATCTTCATGGGGTTCATGTTGATGTGTTCACCGATCACAAGAGGCTTTACTAAGTGTTCATCCATAAATATCTAAATCTTCAGTAGAGAAGGTAGCTAAAGTTACTGAAGAATTATGATATGAGCGTCTTATACCATCTGGATAAGGCTAATGGTGTGGCCGATGCTCTTAGCAGATTGTCTATTAGGAGTATTGCTCATATTGAGGGTGAGAAGAAAGAGTTATTTTGTGAAGTTCACCAGCTTTCTAGGTTAGAAGTTTGGTTGGTTGATTCAACTAAAGATAATCTCTTAGTTAAGAATGGTTTAGAATCGTAATACCCCACACTTTTACCTAGCTTAATTTAGCTCCTAGAATGTCAAGGGTTAACTTCAAAAATGAAAAACCTTTGATACATATGGAATTTTCGAGTTCTAGACCCTTCAATGAGTATAAAATTTAATTAGCTTTCCAACGATACCAATTTCGCCTAAATCTGATACTCGGTTGAGAAGTTATGACATTTTTAGTAATACAATATAACATTTCGACAAGCACTGCGTCACGGTGAAGACCAAAATGGCAATTTTCAATTTTCAATGGACCTCCATGATTGTCTCACATCGCGTTAAAGTCCTATTTCCCAATTGTCAATTTTCAGTAGTTCACCGTGATGGTGGCGCGTTGCGGTGATGACCTAGATGGCATTTCAATGGCTTATTGTGATAGCAGTCAATTTCTAGTGAACCACCATGATAGTGGGACGTCGCGGTGGCATGCCAAATCAGGGATTTTCTTTATTTTTCAGTTTCGATTAAAATTTTGAAAAAAGGGTAGTTTGGTCTTTTCCCAAGCCTCAATTCGTGGTTAACATAGGATTAAGTTCATTCTAAATACTTTATCCATATTTTTCATCAATTCTCTCAAAAAGAAAAACCCTAGAGCTCAAAACTTACTCCCCAAGAAATCAAATTTCCTCCATTCTTCTTCTAAGATAACTCAAGATTAAGGATTCCCAATTCAAGAACTTAAAGAATTCATCTTCGAAAGCACAAATAGAAATCCAAAATCAAGTGTCTCATCAATTTCATTAATTAAGGTATGTGGGGTTTATGAACAAGGATATTCTTTCATCCTTGTGACCAAAACTAGTCTTTAATTTCAAATTTACACGATTTTGTATGAATATACATGAGTTTCAAATTCGGGTTCATACCCATTATTGTTGTTTGCAAGATTACAAGATTTCAAGTGATTTAGAAGTTAATTGCATGTCTATTTTCATATTTTCATATGTATTGCCGTAACTTCTAGATTTTGAGTTGAATTATCAATACTTACATTATAAAGCATGAACATTATGATGTTTTGACATGAATTTGATGAATGGGTCACTAAGCCCTAATTGAGTATTGTTATTTCAAGACTTATTGTGTGATAAGCACCCTATGACTAGATTATTTTCAGATTTTTGATAAAGATTTGATCTTTTGATCTCAGTTTAGATATGAAATCCACTTTACAGTTTCAGATTATAGTTTAACTTAGCAACTATACAGTTAGTGTTCGTAATAAACCATTATACTAGATTTATAAAGTGGATTTCAAACAGAATGAGCATACAGATTAAAGTGAGTACTATTTAGCACTGAGTTGGGTAAGTTCTCATGCCCCAGAACTACGAGCCAATGTAAGTTCTGATTATCAGATTATTTCCATTTTTATATGGATGACAGATACAGATGTGATTACTTAGACTAGGTGATACTCCTTGACAAGAGTATAACATCTCTCCCCAATGTGAGGTTTTCCCATAAGGGAACTAGATGTTGGACTCCATGATAGCTCACATGGTTTATGTCAGTTAAGAGAACCTCCCTTCTAGTAAAAGTAAAAAAACATCTTTGAGTATTTTCCTAAAGAAAAGAGTAACCCTAATAGTAAATATTTTTAGAATAGTTTTTAAAAGAATCTCCCTATAGACTACAAACTACAAATTTTAGAACAAAATAATCCCAAAAGAAAAGATTTTAGAAACTAAATGTAAAGGCTCACAACTTTATTCAGACATTATTTTACAAAAGATAATAGCTATGAGATTTTAGATTCTCAAATTTTAGATACATGATGATAGGCGTATTTACATGCCTAAAGCACCTTAATTTACCCATATTTTAGCTAAGTTTTGAGGACAAAATATATAATTCATGCACTTTTAGTCCTTTTTCCTGTAAGTGAGCTAACAAACGTGATTAGCAAGTTTTCAGGTATAAATGATGAAGATTCCAGCACTTTATGGATAACTTGACGCCAAAGAAAGCTTCACGAAAGAAGGAAAGCAGCGTTTGAATGCCTATGGACTGAAAGTGATGCATGGATAACTTATCCCGGGCAAAAACAGCATTTCTAAAGACTTTGGAGATCAGCAGTAATTTAGTAGGATTAGGATAAGGATGCAGTAACCTAGTAGGATTAGGATAAGTACGCAGTAGCCTAGTAGGAATAGGATATGGGTGTTATAAATACCCTATTTTGCTGAAGCTTTTTATTATTCAATTGATACAACTCACTCATTCATTAATTCAATTCTTTTCCATTCGACTTTTACTATAATTCACGTTACAGAATCTATAAGTCCAAAACAGAGAAAGGCCGGCAAACACTTGATCAACAGAAAGAGCAAAAACGTCCAACCCTAGTTGACGTTAACATCATCTATTGCGAAGATTATTCTAGATTTTGGTATGATGATGATGTCTATTGTGATTTCCGTTGCACTCATGAGTAGCTAAACTTCTCTGTTAGGGTTATGGAAGCCTTATGAGATACTATCTGTTGTTATGAGTTTGTGAATTCTTGATACGTATGCTGCTTATATCATTACTCTCTTCATCTTAATTGAATTCTTGTGGTTGCAAACATATAGAATACGCCAGTATAGCATTAACTTGTTCGAAAGAAAAGTTACATGTCTGGAAAAGAGAGAATGACAAGGAAATAGGGCTACCAACCCCTGTTTAAAAGTTAGTGCCGTAACTGGATTAACCTCTTGGAGAATTCGTACCATTAGTATACGCTTTAAGCTCGAAAGAGTTAAAGTGATATAATCCTTGATGGTCGAAAGACGCTAGGATTTACCATAGAATACAAATCTCTATAAGCGCATGTATGTCTGAATTCCGCATAACTCATAGCCAATAGATACGTAGAACTCATAAGGTGGAAATAACCCTAACTTATAATTCTCATTGATTAAAACCTACCAAACATTCCATTTTTACTTTGATTTTATTACTTAACATCACAATCCAATTCCCCTTTTTTTTTCGTAGAATTTTCGACTAACAGTCTAATAATAGTTGCATACTTAGTGATCGAGTATTCCCTGTGGGATTCAACACCCAACCCAGTTGGGTTCTATATTTGACGACGACTGCTTACACTCTTACGAGAGTTGTAGTTTGAGCGTTATTAATACAGAAGTGAGTCCTTTCTACACTAGACAGTATGATTTAAAGACAGAATACCAATACAGCTTTTAGAAACTAAATGTTCTGACTCACTAGATTTATGCAATATGTTTTTCTATTCTTGATTATGATTTACAGTTTTCAGATATTCCAACTTATGTGAGTCATTTACATTTGACATGTATTATTTTATAAATTATGATGATTTGGACACATTGGTCTACTCATGCACTCACCCCCATATACTTATTACATTCTCAAAGTACCGATCCATATATATGTCTATATGCTACATTGTCTCATAATGTAGGTTTAGGTGCTTAGTTCCAGCAGGGCGAGTGATTTTGAGTATCTCCATCTACATCCCATTTGTTGGTGAGTTCTCATAGTTAAGGACTTAGTCTTTTAGGTTTTTTTTTTCAGTTTATTAGTATAGCTGATTCAGATAGTTTGAGTTAGCTGGGGGTTTGTCCCAATGACTCTCTACTTATTAGTAGTACAGGCTTGTCAGACTGCTAGATATGATTTCAGATTATTTAGTATTGATTGTTCAGACTATTAAGACTAGTATTTTCCAGAGATTATATTCAGATATTCTCAGTTTGCTCAGATATATTTCCATACTCTAGTTTTGATATTCATCTATATTTCCTCTATTATAAGATTCAGACTTCTTAGGAGGCAAACAGGGTTAGCTTAAGGCTACTCATAGTTTTGAGAATCGTGTGACATCTCGAGGCAAGGTCTTGGGGTGTTACGAACTTGGTATCAGATACTAAGGTTTATTAGAGTCTAAGGGAGTCAGACTAGCCGCGTTAGATATAATCTTTATCATGGGTATAAATCATGCCATATTTATGAGCAAGAGGCTACGAGATGTTCTTAGGAAATCATCTCTTTCTTTCATGATCTATCGTGCTTTTAGTATCTTTATTAACTTTTAAATCATGCTCTTACGTGACACTTAATATGCCTCTTCGTTGAGCTAACACTCGTTGAAATGATAACCAGCCACCCTAGCCTGCTGACCCTCTGAATGAGAATGTATTCCATGTTGAATTTTGGGCTGCCTTTCAGGCGTTGGCCCAGGTAGTGACTGCCAATGTTCAGGGTAACCATTAGGCGGAAGTCCCACTTTAGAAAAATGGTGATTTAGCAGCAGCCAAAATCTAAGACTTTATAAGAATGAATCTACCAGAGTTCTTTGGGTCAAAAGCAGGTGAGGACTACAACTTTATTTAGATGAGGTGAAGGTCACCCAGATTATGCATATTTTTTATAAGGAGAGTGTAGAGTTGGCATCCTATATTTTGAAGGATGTAGCGTATGATTGGGTGGTTATGTAAAAGAATAGTAGAGGTGAAAATACAGCTCCTTTGAGTCGGCAGGTATTTCGGGATGCTTTTCTAGATAGGTTCTTTCCCTGTGAAATGAGAGAAGCTAAGATAGAGGAGTTTGTGAACCTAAGGCAGGGTCTGATGCCAGTAAAGGATTACTCCCTTAAGTTCAACCAGTTTTCTAAGTATGCCCCTGATACGATGGTTGATCCTAGGGCAAGTATGAGTAAGTTTGTTCTTGGAGTATCTGCTTTGGTAGTCAAGGAGTGTATGACTACCATGCATATTAGGGATATAGATATTGCTAGGTTGATGATTCATTCTCAATATATTGATATAGAGAAGTTGAATAGAAGAGATAGAAGAAATAAAAAGGCTAGAATCGGGCACTATAAGTATGGCCAGACTAGGTTTGGAGGGGGAAATCATTTGCAGTTTCAAAATTGTTCATCCATGCCAGCATGATCTTTAGCTAGTTCTCCTACTCCCAGAGCTAAGAAGGAGCAGTGGGGTAAGTCTTCTATGTCCAGATCTCAAAATAGTGTGAGTGGAAAACCTAGTTATCCTCTATGTGCTAAGTGTGGTAAGAATCATCCTAGTGAGTGCTTGTTGGGGTAGAAAGGTTGTTATGGTTGTGGTAAGTTAGGACATAGAATAAAAAAGTATCCGCATGATAAGCAGGGAAATAGGAATGTTCATCCGCAAACTCAGGATACTAGTGCACCAGCTCCTCTAGGTCCCCTAGTCCATCCCCAAGGCACATCATCCAGTACTGGTGGCGTTCAATGCCATAATTAGTTTTATGCTTTACCATCCCATTAGGAGTAGGAGGATTCAATAGATGTTGTTACTGGAATTCTTCATGTCTTTTATCTTGATGTTTATGTGTTGTTGGACCCCGAGTTAAGTTTCTCTTATGTGGCCCCATCAGTTGCAGTAAATTTTGAAATAGGTCCTGAAAATATCCCTGAGACCTTTTTGGTTTCTACCCCAGTAGGTGAGTCAGTTGTTGCCAAACAAATCTATAGAAAGTGTCCTATCACTGTCCTTCATAAGATCATGCTAGCAAACTTAATAGAGTTAGACATGGTTGACTTTATCCTTATTCTAGGTATGGACTGGCTCCATTTTTTTTATACATCCATAACTTGTCGCACCCGAGTGGTGAAGTTTCAATTTCTAGATGAGCCAATCTTTGAGTGGGAAGGTAATTCAGTGTCTTTCAAGAGTCATTTCATATCCTACATTAAAGCCAGAAAGTTGATATCCTACATTCTAAGTGGGAAGGTAATTCAGTGTCTTCCAATAATTTATTCTGTTAGTATAGTCAATGAGTTTCCTAATGTCTTTCCTGATAGAGAAATAGAATTTGGTATTGACCTTCTCTCAGATACTCAATCCATCTCCATTCCCCCATATCATATGGCTCTTGCTGATCTTAAAGAGTTGAAAGAAAAACTCAGATCTTTTAGACAAAGGTTTCATAAGGCCAAGTGTTTCCCCATGCGGATCTCCCATCCTATTCATGTGAAAGAAAGATGGTTCCTTGCGAATATGCATTGACTATCATTAGCTGAATAAAGTCATAGTCAAAAACAAATATCCTCTTCCTAGAATCGGTGATTTATTCGATCAACTCAAAGGTGCAAGCTACTTCTCAAAGATAGACCTTAGATTCGACTATCATCAGCTTAGAGTAAGGGAATATGATATTCCAAAGACAGCTTTTAGAACTCTTTATGGTTATTTTGAGTTTCTAGTCATATCCTTCGGACTAATAAATATCCTCGCAGCCTACATGGACTTGACAAAACAGAGTGTTCAAATAGTACTCAGACATGTTTGTCATAGTCTTTATCGATGATATCCTTGTCTATTCCCATAGTGAGGATGATCATGCAAACCATCTTAGAATTGTGTTGTAAACTCTTAGAGATCACCAGTTATTCCCCAAATTCAACAAGTGTCAATTTTGGCGAAGTTCAGTAGCTTTCCTCGGTCATATTATTTCCAGTGATGGCATTAGAGTTGATCCCCAAAATACGAAAGTAGTAAGAAACTGTCCTAAACCTATTTCTCTGTTAGACATTAGAAGTTTCTTGGGTTTAGCAGGCTATTATAGATGTTTCATTGAGGGTTTCTTGTCTATTGCATCACTTGTGTCTAGATAACTCAGAAGAAGGTTAAATTTTAGTGGTAAGATTCCTGTGAGAAGAGTTTTTAGGAGTTGAAGACTCAACTCACTTCAGCACCAATTTTAGTACTACCTGATGGTACGGATAGAGTCATTGAGTTTTGTGATGCCACAAGAGTTGGTTTGGGTTATGTGTTGATGCATAGAGGTAAGGTCATAACCTATGACTCTAGACAGATTAAGGTGCATAAAAAGAACTACTCTACCCATGATTTTAAGTTAGCTGCTATTGTATTTACTTTGAAAATCTGGAGGCACTATCTTTATTGGGTGAATGTTGATGTGTTTACGGATCATAAAATTGTGTAGTATGTGTTCACTTAGAGGGAGTTAAATCTTTGACATAGAAGGTGGTTAGAATTGTTGAATGATTATGATATTAGTGTGTTGTATCATCTGGGAAAGACCAATGTAATGACAGACACTCTTAGTAGATTGTCTATGGGTAGTGTTGGTCACGTGAAAAAAAATCTAGTTTGGGATATTCATCGGTTAGATAGATTAGGTGTGAGGTTGGTTGATTCAGCTAAAGGGAATGTTTGGGTCCAGTGTAGTTTTGAATCTTCTCTAGTTTTGGAAGTGAAAGAAAAATAGGATAGGGATCCTAGTTTGGTCAAACTGAAGGGTTTAGTTAATGATCAAAAGGTAGAGGTTTTCTCCTAAGGGGGAGATAGTGTGTTGAGGTACCAAAGTAGATTGTGTGTGCCAGGTGTTGATGATTTGAGGCAGTAAATTATGGCAGAAGCACATGGTGTGAGTTACTCAATTCATCCGGGAGCCACCAAAATGTATCGCGACTTGCGGGAAATCTATTAGTGGAGTGGTATGAAAAAAGATATAGCAGCATTTGTAGCCAAGTGTGAAACTTTTCAATAGGTGAAGGTGGATAACCAAAGAACTGGTGGTACATTGCAAGAGTTTGGTATCCCCACTTGAAAGTGGGAAGAGGTGAATATGGACTTTGTGACTGGATTACCCCATTCGCATCACCAACATGATTTGATTTGGGTTATTATAGAAAGATTGAGTAAGTCAGCTCATTTCTTGCCAGTTCATACATCCTACACAACTGAAGATTATCCTAAGTTGTATATCCGAGAGTTAGTCAGGTTGTATAGAGTTTCTTTGTCCATCATATAAGATAGGGGTACTCAATTTTGGAGAGCCTTTCAGAATGTCTTGGTACCCAAGTTCATCTTAGGTTAGCTTTTCATCCACAAATAGTTGGTAAGCCAAAGAGGACCATTCAGACCTTAGAGGATATGTTGAGAGCTTGTGTTCTTGATTTCAAAGGTAGATGGAATGAGTATTTGCCATTGATTGAGCTCTCCTATAGTAAAAGTTACCATGCTAGCATTCAGATGACCCCATTTGAGGCTCTTTATGGGAAAAGATGTAGATCTCTAGTAGGTTGTTTTGAAGTGGGTGAGGCCGCTTTGATTGGGCCAGATATGGTCTTTGAAGCTATGGATAAATTTTGGTTGATTTCAGAGAGATTAAAAATAGCTCAGAGTTATTAGAAATCTTATGCAGACGTAAGGAGAAGAGATCTTAAGTTTGAAGTAGACGAACTTGTGTATTTGAAAGTTTCACCCATGAAGGGGGTGAAGAGATTTGAAAAAAGAGGAAGCTTAGTCCCTTCTATGTAGGCCCCTATCGGATTCTGAGTCATGTTGGTAAGGTAGCGTATGATCTTGAGCTACCCGTATATTTTTCCTTAGTTTATCCAGTGTTCCATGTATCCTTATTGTAGAATTGCATGGATGATTCAGCTATTGTAGTTCCTCTATAAAGCGTAGATATTAAGAATTGCCTATCATACGAAGAAGTTCCCGTAGAGATCCTTGACCATCAGATTCGTAGACTAAGGAACAAAGAAGTTCCCCTGGTCAAAGTTCTGTGGTGAAATCAGTCTATTAAGGGTGCTGCTTGGGAAGTAGAAGAAGACATACGTACCAAGTATCCTTATCTCTTCTCCACGAACTCAGATTCATCCTAAGGTAACAATCTTCCTTTAATTCAGTTCTTTTCCAGTCTCAGATTCAACTATATAGTTATCTTCATGTAAATTCATGCACTCAAAGATTAGCTCAGTCATTCAGTATATTCTAAATTCAATAATGCAGTTTGTTTAAATTGTGCTTCCCAGCACATAGCCTCAAATTCCTCATTTTCATTATAGCCAGCCACATTCGAGTACGAATGTTCCCAAGGGGGAGATAATGTAATACACCGCACTTTTTCCTAGCACAATTTAGCTCCTAGAATTTCAAGGGTTAGCTTCAAACATTTTCCAATTCTAGACCCTCCATTGTGTAGAAAATTTAATTAGCTTTCCAACGATACCAATTTTGCCTAAATCCAATACTCAGTGAAGAAGTTATGGCATTTTTTGTAATATAGTAAGGTATTTCGACAAGCACCGTGTCGCGGTGAAGACCAAAATGGCAATTGACAATTTCCAGTGAACCTCCGTGATTGGACCATATCTCATTGAAGTCCCATTTCCCAATTGTCAATTTCCAGTAGCTCACCCCGATTGTGGTGCGTCACGGTTATGGCCTAAATGTCATTTCAGTGGCTTAACACGATAGCTCAGCATCACGTTAATTTTCTAGCGCAGAATAGTCAATTTCCAATGAACCACCGTAATAGTGGTGCGTCGCGATGGCATACCAAATCAGGAAATTTCTTTCTTTTCCAGTTCCGATTAAAATTTTGAAAAAAGGGTAGTTTGGTCTTTTACCAAGCCTTAATTCGTGGTTAACATAGGATTAAGTTCATTCTAAATACTTTATCCATATTTTTCATCAATTCTCTCAAAAAGAAAAACCCTAGAGCTCAAAACTTACTCCCCAAGAAATCAAATTTCCTCCATTCTTCTTCTAAGATAACTCAAGATTAAGGATTCCCAATTCAAGAACTTAAAGAATTCATCTTCGAAAGCACAAATAGAAATCCAAAATCAAGTGTCTCATCAATTTCATTAATTAAGGTATGTGGGGATTATGAACAAGGATATTCTTTCATCCTTGTGACCAAAACTAGTCTTTAATTTCAAATTTACACAATTTTGTATGAATATACATGAGTTTCAAATTAGGGTTCATACCCATTATTGTTATTTTTAAAATTATGAGATTTCAAGTGATTTAGAAGTTGAATTGCTTGTCTATTTTTGTATTTTCACACGTATTGCAGTACATTCCAGATTTTGAGTTGAATTATCAATGCTTACATTATCAAGCATGAACATTATGATGTTTCAACATCAATTTGATGCATGGGACGTTAAGCCCTAATTGAGTATTGCTATTTCAAGGCTTATTGTTCTATAAGCACCGTATGACTAGATCATTTTTAGATTTTTGATAAAGATTTGATCGTTTGATGTCAGCTTAGATACGAAATCCACTTTACAATTTCAGATTACAGTTTAACTTAGAACCTATATAGTTGATGTTCGTAATAAACCATTATTCTAGATTTTTAAATTTGATTTCCAATAGAATGACCATACAGATTAAAGGGAGTAGTATTTAGCACCAATTTGGGTATCTTCTCATGCCCCAGAACTATGAGCCAACGTAGGTTTAGATTATTAGATTATTCTCATTTCTATATGGATGATAGATACAGATGTGATCACTTGGATTGGGTTATACTCCTTTGCAAGACTATGACACCTCTCCCCAACATGATGTTTTTCCATAAGGGAACTAGACGTTGGACTCCATGATAGCTCAAATGGTTTATGTCAGTTAGGAAAACCTCTCTTCTAGTAAAAGTAAATAAACAGCTTTAAGTATTTCCCTACAGAAAAGAGTAACCCTAATAGTAAAGATTTTCAGAATAGTTTTTAAAAGAATCTCCCTATAGACTACAAACTTTAGATTTCATAATAAAATAATCCTAAGAGAAAAGCTTTTAGAAACTAAGTGTAAAGGCTCACAACTTTATTCGGACATTGTTTTACAAAAGATATTAGCTATGAGATTTCATATTCTTGGGGTTTGTCCCAGCGACTCTCTGGTTATTAGTAATAGAGGCTTGTCAGACTGCTAGATATAATTTCAGATTATTTAGTATTTATTGTTCAGACTATTGAGTCTAGTATTTTCTAGAGATTACATTCAGATATTCTCAGTTAGCTCAGATAGATTTTCGCATTATAGTTTTGATATTATATCTATATTTATTCTATTATGAGATTCAAACTTAGTAAAAGACAGACATGGTTAGCTTAAGGTTACTCGTAGTCTTGAGCACCGTGTGACGTCTAGGGACCAGGTTTAGGGGCGTTAAAAAAACTTCATTGATAGTTGAGGTGAAGGAAAAGAAAATAGTGATCCTATTTTTCTTAGGTCGAAAGAAGTAGTCTAGAGTCAAAAGGTTGAGGTTTTCTCCCAAGGGGGATATGGTGTTTTTCATTGTCAGGGTAGACTATATGTTTCATATGTGGATCAATTAATACAACGGATGCTAGATGAAGCTCACAATTCTCGACATTGAATTCACCTAGGAGCCAATAAGATGCACCATGATTTATGGGAAGTATATTTGTGGAATGGTATGAAAAAGGATATTACAAAATTTGTGGCTAAGTTTCCAAATTGCCAGTAGGTTAAGGTTGAGCACCATAGACTGGGTGGTACACTTCAGAAAATTAATATTCCTACTTGGAAGTGGTAAGTGGTGAATATGAACTTCATTACAGGGTTGGTTCATACTCATTGACAACATGATTCTATTTGGGTTATCGTGGACCGAATGACTAAGTCAGCCTACTTCTTGCCCATTAACACTTAATATTTAGATAAACATTTGGTAAACTCTATCTTATAGAGTTGGTGAAATTGCATGGAGTCCCTATGATTATTATTTCAAATAGAGGTACCCAGTTTACCTCTAATTTTTGAAAGACGTTTCAAAAAGGTCCTGGTACCCATATTTATTTTAATATGGTTTTCACCCATAAATAGATAGTCAGGTATAGAGGACTATTCAAACCTTAGAGGACATGTGAAGAGCTTGCGTGATTAATTTTAATGGTAGTTGGGATGATCATTTGTCTTTGATTGAGTTTTCTTCTAATAACAGCTACCACTCTAGTATATAGATATCCCCTTTCAAAGCATTTTATGGTAGGAGGTGTAGATCTCCAAGTAGTTGGTTTGAGGTTAGTGAAGCTGCTTTGATAGGGCCAGATTCAGTACATGAGGCAATGGAAAAATGTTAGTTGATTAGAGAAAGGCTGAAAATTACTCAGAGTCATAAAAATCCTATGCAGATATGATGAGAAGGGATCTTGAGTTTTCTATTGGTGATTTTATCTACTTGTAGTTTTCTCCCATGAAAGGGGTGAAGATATTTGTTAAGAAGGGAAAGATCAGTCCCCGTTATGTTGGTCCTTATAAGATTTTGAGTCGCTATGGTAAAGTAGCCTATGTGTTGGAATTGCCTACAGATTTAGCATCAATGAATCCATTCTTCTATGTTTCCTAGTTAAAGAAATGCATTGGTGATCAAACATCAGTTGTTCCTTTAGAGAGTGTGGGTGTGAAATAATGTCTCTCTTATAAAGAGATCCTAGTTGAGATCCTTGATCGTCAGGTTCGTTAACTAAGGAATAAGAAGGTCACTTTGGAGAAATCAGTCCATGGAGGGAGAAACTTGGGAAACAGAGGCCGATATGATGAACAAGTACCTCAGCCTTTTCTTTTTGAACTCAGTCCCAGATTGAGGGGACAAATTCCTCTTAACTAAATTTTTATATCTCATTCCACCAAACTATTTTCGTGTTATAACACGCATTCATGAGTATGGTTCAGTCCAAATATTTGTTATAGATTCAGTTATCAATTCATTATTCATCTTGTAGGAGTTCAGTGTGAGAATTATAGATTCCCCTAAAACTTCAACTTAGTTTTAATTCTGGGATAATGACCCCAAGGGGAAGATATTGTAACACCCCAAAAATCTAAGTCAATACTAGAACCATGCTTCAAGTTCATGCAAAATTGAAAATCATGTTTTCATAGTTTGGTAAGTGATTTATACATATATTAAGTCCTGAAATAACTCCTAGCATATAGACAAGTCAAAATATCCCTTATGAATTGAATTCTTGTGAAGAATATTTCTATAGTCAACTTCAAACGAGCTTAACTTTTTTATTACTACAATTTTTTGAGCTCAAAACCCAAAAAAAGATAGGTAATTGGATTATATTTCAACTCCACTAGTTTAACCTAAATCCGATATCGGAGTAAAAAGTTATGGCCAATTTACTAATGCACTGCCCAAACTGCCAGTGACTACGACTCCAGGCTATGACTCGTAGCTAGACCCCACGAGTCACTAGGAGGACTCATTGTTATGGAAATGGGGCCCAAAATTTTGGTCCTTTGGTTATGACTCAGTCTACAACTCGTATGCAGACCCTATGAGTCGTAGACTAAGTCATCGGGACTACTTCCAGGAGTTTTCTGGATAATTTTGGATGGTTTGTTTGGTCTTTTAACACTATTTTAACACCAAAACTATGTCGTGTAAACACTTCAAGAGATGAATCATTATACTAAAACACCCATAAGTCTCCCATTACTCAAAATTCATTCAATACTTAGAAATTTTATAGAGAAAAAGAGACGATTATCCTCTCCAAGCAAGAAATAGGGCTTTTCAACTTTCGACTTCAAATCAAAAGATTCTTCAAGGTTTTAAACCTCAGGTATGTGGGGTTTCATCAATGGGTTTCTTTCTACCCATTGAGTCCCAAATATAACTCAATTGCTCAAGATTAATTCACTCTTCAAGCTTAGGGTTTCCATGGGAGGCATGAATTTCTTAAGTTTTCAGTTTGTTTCTTTACCTAAATCATAAATATATATTTTCCATAAATATGAGCATCTTCCCATACTCAAAATTATAAAATCTCCTTATATAAATAAATTCTTTATTTTTGGGCTTGAGTTATGAAATTTCTTATTATGTTTAGATTTTAATATTTCCACATTTAGTTGCATTCTTCGGATATGGTGAGTTATGAACACCCAATTACCTAGGATTTTATGAATACACTTATGAATGCTATATTCTCCAGCTTACATATTATTGAGTACTTTCAGATTATGTATTTATTCTTGATTTTAAAAGTATTATTTTTATTCAGCATTTTCAATTATCAATGTCATTCAGTTGGGAGTAGTACTTGGCAATGAGTGAACATAGAGATGGAGGCTCACCCGTGAGTTAGGTTGAGACCTTTTGTAAAAGTCCCTAAGTTCCAGAACTACGACTCCATCATAGGTTATAAGAGTTCACCCGTTAGATCAGGATTGACACCTTAGTTCTTTTAGACATCAACCTTATAGATCAACATCAATCAGTGTTCGCATCCTTGACAAGGTACTGAACACCTATCACGACCCAAACTAGCATCTAAGCGTGACAGGTATCTCAAGCCCACCATGAGTCAGAGACCACCCCCATAGCCTAACATACAAAAAATAATAAAAGAATACAGTAAAATCCAACCAAATAATAATAAGAAGGATAGATAATCAAATGTAAACTCTATGAATCAAACAAACATCCATGACATACTTGTCCACAAAATCCTCTAAACCAGAGCGCCAAACTAGGTCGGGACATGCCCCCAACTATGACTAAAGAGAGTTGACAATTTCCAAAATTTTAAAAAAACTAATAAAATGTCAAGGCTTTTCAAAAGATAGAGGCTCACTACTTCACAACACCATACCACCTAATACTACACAGGAGTAACAGAAAAAATCTAGGACCCAACATTATGAAATGATGCAGCGTCCAGGGACGGTTAGTTAGATAAACACTAGCATGTAACTAGGTAAAGTGATAAAGTAATGTAATTTTTAAACCAATCAAAAAAACTTACATACACATTCATATATACATATATAGGATGTCGGGATAGGGGCAAAGGGTCATGAACATGAGACTTTAAAATGTTAACCTAGAATGTGTAGCTCTATCTTCCCTAAAGGCACCCATGAGCTATATATATAGATATATAGATATATAGATAGATAGATAGATAGCCTCAGTGCGTGTAAGCCATACGAACCAAGCAATCCAAAAGAAGGGGTAGATACACCAAGTCTCTAAACATTCCTAAAATATAATGTGTGAATCAAGAATACGGTCATATAAACCCCCACACTAGAAAATGAGGTTTCTAGTGTAAGTCCCCTCGGGATCTCCACCTTCATGGTGATCTACACAACCCTTTTATGCCCAAATTAAAATCATTTTGCACATAATCCCAAACATGAATCGAGGTCAATTATTTTAAGGTATTTACCACTTGCCATCATCATAACAATTATGATTTCAAGCTTATATAATTATGACAATCCATTTCAATTAACCAGTTGACTCCCAAGTCCCTTTTAAATTCTAAAACCATGGCCACCAAGGCCTTTCAAATCTATTTTTATCTATTTTTCTTTTAATGTAATGCAATTGTTTCAAAAGTGTGTTAAATCATGAAAATTCCATATTTTAAAACCAAAATCATGCAGGTGGATTAAGGTTAATGCCATTAATAAGCCAAAATCCATCAATCTAGGGAAACCCATGTTCCCCATTCTAAATTTTACAATAATGCACCCATTTAGTCCTAAAAATTATTAATTTAAGTATACACAAGACATTTAAACCATGATAAATATAATTCAAGTGATAATCATCAAAAACCCTTACCCTAATTTCTAACCCAATAATTAAATTGCATGAACAATGGTTAAATCTATACCATAGTATAAAATTCAAGTTAGGGATAAGAGACATTCCTAAAATACCAATAAATTTAAACAAATCTGAAGTTTGGAGCCTAGATATTGAACCCCTATTAAGCCCTAGTGTTCTTGTCTTGGGAGTTAAAGAGGAAGAGAGTATGTTTGATTTTAATAATGGATGGAAAAAAGGCCCTTTAGATATTTCTAGGTCATAGGGAATAATGTAAAGGAAGTATAAGAACAACAAGACCCCAATTAAAATGTGTAGGAAAAACTAAGTACAACTGTCACGGGTTAGGTAATGACTCGTGAGATCTGACCACGAGTCGTTACCTAGATTTGTTACCTAAGGATCAAAATCTTAGTACCCTACTGTTGTGATCATGAGTCCCTTATCACGAATTATTTCCTGACATAATGAGTCATCATGAGGTGTCGTGATCAGGGTTGACTCTTGGCTAAACCTTACTTATAACACCCTGCAAAATCGTCCATGCGTTAGCTCGTGGTAATATGCTCTTAGTGTTAAATGACTAGAATAGTGTCAAAGAGACTTAGTCTCATTTTTGTCTTCCAAAGTGAGTAAAGTTTAAACCATATATAATTTCCCTAATTTCAATTTTTTATCATGTGGGAAATTGAATAATCTTTTCGTCGATATAAGATTCTCTAAAATTTGATACCCGGGCAAGAAGTTATGGCTAATTTAAGTCCTAATCGTAAAATACCATTATTTTGGTGTTTGGCGAGTCGCAGAGTGCGCCTATTTAGCAATTGTAAAATTCCAGTACCATAGCGCAATTGTGGCGCGTCGCGCTGAAGTTTCAAGTCCCAACTAGTGGGACAACGCGAAGGCTCCGCATCGTGGTAACTTTAAAAATCCCATTCGTCAATTTCCAGTGAGCCGCCGTGATCATGGAACATCGCGGTGGCCCATAAAATAGGGCTCCCAGTTATATTTTTATTCCGTCTCATTAAGGGTACATTGGATATTTTTCACCCCCCTTATCATCTTAAACACGGGATTTTAATCCCAAATGACCTCATTATTAATATTTTCGTTAGAAACCATCAAGAACACTCCTTAGGGTTCAAACAAAAAAACCCAAAGAACTCAAGATTTAACCGTGAGCTTTAGAAATTGATTGAAGATTTGGAATCTCCAAGCCATGGGCATCAGGAATCATCCTTTAATTTCCTAAATAGAGGTACGTGGGTTTTATCGTAAAATCTACATGGGATTATCAATAATAGAACATCATTTAACGATTATCAAGAATGAATTAAAAGGGGTTTTGAAGCTTATGATTTAAATTTTGCATCTTGGGTGTGTGATGATATTATTGTTTTGGTCTTTAGGACTTTTTCCCTTAAATTGATTTAAACCTTTATGACTATGTATGATGTTGAAGATTTGATAGAGAGCATTATTATTTTAATCCCACTCTTTGATGATTTAGAGTTGATAAACTTGTTGGGAATGATTTAAGATGCTTGTTTAATGTTTTGAAGGGGATCTTTTCAATGTTTAAGTATTTAACATGATTTTGATGATGATGAGAGGGAGTTTCTTATTATGATTTCATCTTTGTCTTAAAAAGAAAGAATTGCATATGATTGATATCTTTGACATGACTACCTTGTGTATTTGAAATAGTGAAAAAGAGAGTTTCTTGTATATGTTTACATAAGCTTTAATAAAGAGTTTCTTAAAATGGTTTATTGATATAGTGGTCCCAGATTTATGTTTTGAAACAGAGATTATTATATGCTAATAATGGCTCACAGATGTGACTTGCAAGTCAATGGTATGACGATACCATATAAATGTATGCCATAACAGAGTTAGAGTTTTTAGAGTATGTTTTCAGAGAATGCATGTCTTAGAGAGTTAAAAATGGGCATAAAGAGAGTTAGTTGGTTGCCTAATGAGGGCTAGAGTTCAAGTAACTCTTAGCCTAAAACCATGATTTGCCGATCTGGGTATATTATTTTTACGCTGGCGATGGCCGTGTGGTGTAGCAGAGTCAGAGACTCCAACCCTTGTGGCACACTTGGGTTGGAGGCTTCCTTGCCGAGTCATTGGCGGATTCCATATGGCCCATGGAATTTCAGAGTTGTAGGGTATACCACTTAGTGCAGAGGTAAAACAAAGAATGTGTCAAAGTTCAAGTGATTTTCTTGTAGAGTCTTTCAGAAATGCCCATGAGATTTCTTACTATATGATTTGTTTATGAACTATTTCTAAATTGTTCTCATATATGTTGAATATAAATTATTATTTTGGTTTTGCTCTACGTACCAGTTCATCTGTATTGACCCCTACCTCCTAAGTTTGGAGGCTCATTCTAAGAGTCTGGATAATCAATAGAGTATCCTAGAGAGAAGTGATCTATGTATTGGTGAGCCTTCTTTGTTCCAGAAGGCCTGTTATTTGATATTATGTTATTCCATTATTTTGGTTTACTGGGGTCTTTGTCCCAACTTTCAGATAGTTGTCAGATTTTCATATAGTAGAGATTTTGCAGACTGTTCCAGATGTTGTTTAGTTGTGTTCGGATTTCATTCCTTATTGTTAAACTAAATCCAGAGTATAACCATATTTCTGTGTCAAATTATATTTCCTCATCTCCTTTTTATTATGTGAATGTTGTGCATGATTACCAAATAGAGTAGGATACCTAAGCCTTCATAGTTCAGGATGTTTGTTACGGCCAGGACCTAGTTCGGGCCGTGACAAACTTGGTATCAGAGAACGGTTCATGGTTCCAGGGTGTCTGCGAAATTGCGTTGGGTAAAATCTTGTTTATGGGTGTGTAGCGCACCACACTTATAAGTAGAAGGCTACTAGGCATTTAGGAATATTTACCCTCTTTGTAATTTAGTTCGTGCTTTGGAGTTTAATCTATTCTTTAATCCGTGATGTCTTTCATTTCAGAAAAACAATCATGCCTCCCTATCGTACTAACAATCAGAATACTCAGACAGATGAGGTCCATCCCACTCATAGGATGAGGACCCGAAATAGAGCTCAGACTCCAGAGATTGATACTACTCTGGGAGTCCCACTTACTCAGACCAGCCCACCTAGGGCACCCAGAGCTTCCCAGATGGGGACTAACCACACCCATCCTTGTGAGAGAGAAGTATCTAATATAAAATTCAGATAACCCATTCACATGATTTTACAGTTGGTAGCCATATAGACTCAACGGTCAGAAGATATTGGGTCTGCATCTGTTATGTCTGAGGCTACAAGAGTGGTCCAGTTCATGAGGATGAACCTGCCCAAGTTTACTGGTACCAAGGTAGAAGAGGATCCACAGGAGTTTTTGGACGAGATGGAGAAGATCTTTAAGGTGATGTATGTGGATGAGGTAGAGGGGTTTGAGTTAGCAGCTTACCAGCTTAAGGATATAGCGAACTAATGGTATAACGAGTGGGAAGATTCAAAGAGTGACTGTGCTGAGCCCACAATTTGGGCTGAGTTCGTGGAAGCCTTCCTCGATCGGTTCTTTCCTCTTGAGTTGGGGAAAGCCAAAGCCGAAGAGTTTATGAATCTAAAGTAGGGAAAGATGAGTGTCCAGGAGTACACTCTGAAGTTCAAGCAACTAGCCCGTTATGCTCCAGAGATGACTAGTAACATGACAGACCAAATGAGGAAATTTGCATCCTGCCTTTCAGATGACTTAGTGCTTGAATGTCAGGGAGCAATGTTGAACCGGGACAAGGATTTTTCCAGACTGTCAATCCACATGCAGCAAGTTGAGGAAAATAAAAAGAATATCGCTGAATCAAGAGAGAAGGACAGATAGACAAAGAGGGCCAAAATAGCAGACAAGAGCTATAGTCAGCAGCAGAGTGGGAATTGGGGTAACAAATGGTAGAAGAAGAAGAATTAGGGTAATAAGCAGTTTGCAGCCAGTGCCCCGGTGATCAAACCCCCAGCCGAACAGCGCTCTCAAGATTTTTAGTATAGGAAGGGGCCGAGGATGCAAGGTTCACAGTCTCAAGGAAGTGTAGATCATACCTCTCGAACATACCCGCACTGTGAGAAATGTGGGAGGAATCATCTAGGGAGATATCATTTTGGTGCTATGGTGTGTTGTTTATGAGGCCAGCCAGGCCATATCCAGAGAGAATGTCTTGTAGCAAAGAGTAATGTTGGTGGAGCCAAGTCACAGGCTAATTTTTTTGCACCATCACCGCCTCAGAAGGGTGCCACTTCAGCCGCCGGAAATGGCCGCAACTGGTTGTATGCCTTAATCAACTGCCAAGAGATAGAGGCCTTATCGGATGTAGTTACTGGTACATTGAAAATCTTTTCCCGTGATTTTTATATGATACTTGATCCCGGGTATACCCTGTCATATGTGGTCCCTTATATGGATGTTGGTTTTGTGTTTGAACCCAATGTGATTGCTGAGCCTTTTTATATTTCCTCTCTAGTGAGGGATTCTGTGGTGGCTAGGAGGGTGTATAGAAATCTTGTGGTAACTTTTTGTGGGCGGGATACAGTGGCAGACCTCATAGGCCTAGACATGCTTGATTTTGATGTTATCCTAGGGATGGACTGACTTCATTCGTGCTATTCCATATCAAATTGTAGAACCCAAAGAGTCGCATTTTCTTTTCCAAATGAACTGGTGATAGAATGGGAGGGGTATTCTTTAGTGCCTAGAGGGAACTTTATATCTTATCTCACAGCCCGTAAACTTATTTCCAAAGGTTATTTGTACCATCTTATTCAGGTTAAAGATTGTAATAATGAAAGTCCTTCCTTTCCATCTATCCCGGTAGTAAATGAGTTCCCAGAAGTCTTTCCAGATGATCTCCCAGGAATACCACCTGATAGGGAGATAGATTTTGGCATTGATTTATTGCTAGGTACCCGTCCTATCTCTATTTCGCCATGTAAAATAGCTCCAGCAAAGTTAAAAGAGTTGAAAGAGAAACTACCAGATCTTCTAGATAATGGTTTTATTTGTCCTAGTATTTCTTCCTGGGGTGCACTTGTACTCTTCGTGCGAAAGAAAGATGGTTCCCTTCATATGTGCATAGATTACCATCAGTTAAATAAGGTCACAATTAAAAATAAATATCCTCTTCCTAGGATTGATGATCTTTTTTACTAGCTTCAGGGTGCTAAATATTTTTCAAAGACAAACCTTCATTTGGGATATCATCAGTTGAAGGTTAGGGAGTTAGATATTCCCCAAACATCTTTCCAAAATAGATACGGTTATTTTGAATTCTTAGTCATGTCCTTCGGGTTGACTAACGCCCCTGCAACCTTCATGGATCTAATGAATAGGGTGTTCCGTCAGTTTCTAGATCTGTTTATAATAGTTTTCAATGATGATATTCTGATTTATTCCAAGAGAGAGAAGGACCGTGCCAATCACCTCTGAATTATCATCCAGACTCTCAAAGATCATGAGTTGTATGCAAAATTTTCCAAGTGCAAATTCTTGGTTAATGCTATTTCTTTCTAGGGGCATATCATGTCTAGTAACGTGATTAAGGTTGATCCCCTGAAGATTAAAGCAGTGATAAAATGGCCCAGACCCACGACTCCAACCGATATTTAGAGCTTCCTAGGTTTGGCAGGATATTACAGAAGATTTGTAGAGAGTTTTTTCTTCCATAGCTGCACCACTTACTAAGTTGACTCAGAAAAAGATGAAGTTCGTGTGGTCTGACTCCTGTGAGAATAGTTTTGAGAAGTTAAAAGATAGGTTAACAACCGCTCCTATTTTGACTCTTTCAGAAGGTATGAAAGGGTTTGTTGTGTACTGTGATGCATCCCATGTGGGACTTGGATATGTACTTATGCAGCATGGTAAGATGGTGGCTTATGCATCCAGCCAGTTGAAGATGCATGAGCAAAATTACCCCACCCATGACTTGGAGTTAGCGGCTGTGGTATTTGCACTTAAAATCTGGCGGCATTATCTTTATGGGGTGCATGTTGATGTTATCACTGACCATAAGGGTTTACAGTAAGTTTTCTCGCAGAAAAAATTAAACCTCAGGCAACGGCACTGGATGGAATTACTAAAGGATTATGACATGAGCCTGCACTATCATTCGGGCAAGGCAAATGTGGTAGCTGACGCCCTTAGCAGGTTGTCTATAGGTAGCCTTTGTTATGTTGAATAAGGGATAAGAGAAATGGTGAAGGATATTCACCGACTAACAAATCTTGGAGTGCGACTCTTAGATTCCGAAGATGGAGGGGTAGTTGTTCACGAGATAGCTAAATCATCTCTTTGTGTGGAAGTTAAAGAGAAGCAGATCGAAGATTCCATATTGATGCAGATCAAGAAAGATGTGGGTCAACAGAAGGTGATGTCCTTTGAAATTGGTGTTGATAGTATTTTGAGATATCAGGGTAGATTATGTGTGCCAGATATAGATGGTTTGTGGAAGAGAATCCTTGATGAAGGTCACACTTTGAGGTATGTTGTTCACCCAGGTTCTACCAAGATGTATCATCATCTGAAAACTATTTATTGGTGGAATAATATGAAGTGTGACGTCGCTAACTATGTCTTTAAGTGTTTAAACTGTCACCAAGTTAAGGTAGAACATATGAGGCCTGGTGGTACTTCCCAAGAAATTGCCTTGCCCATATGGAAATAGGAAATGATCAATATAGATTTTATTACAGGACTTTCGAGGTCCCAAAACCTGTATGATTCTATTTGGGTAATTATTGATAGGTTGACCAAGTTAGTACATTTTATTCCTGTGAGGACCAACTATTCAGGAGATAATTATGCCAAGATTTACATTGAGGAGATAGTCTGTTTGTATGGGTAACTTGTATCCATCATATCCGATAGAGGTATGCAATTCTCTTCACAGTTTTGGAGGTCTTTTCAGAGGGGTTTAGGAATCCAAGTGAACCTGAGTACTGCTTTCCACCCTTAGACTGATGGGTAAGTTGAGCGTACCATTCATACCCTTGAGGATATGTTGACGGATTATGTAATTGACTTCAAAGGTAGCTGGGTAGATCACTTATCATTAATAGAGTTTGCACATAATAACAGCAACCATGCTAGTATTAAGATGGCTCCGTTTGAAGCTTTGAATGGGAGAAGATGTAGATCACCGGAAGGGTGGTATGAAGTGGATAAGACTCAGTTGTTGGGTCCTGATCTTGTTCATCAGGCGATGAAGGACATGAAAAATATTAGAGAATGACTTAAAATAGCCCAGAGTAGACAAATAATCCTACGCAGATGTTAGGAAAAGAGACTTAGAGTTTGAGGTTGGTGATTGGGTGTTCCTCAAAGTCTCCCCTATGAAGGGAGTAAAGTGATTCGGGAAGAAAAGTAAGCTGAGTCCTCGCTATATAAGGCCATACCAGATTTTGAGAAGGATAGGTGGAGTTGCGTATGAGTTAGAGTTGCCTGCAAGTTTGGGTTCTGTTTATCCAGTATTTCATATATCCATGTTGAAGAAAGGTATTGGAGACCATTCATTAGTATTGCCTATAGAGGAGGTCAAAGTGACAAACTCCTTATCCTATGAATAAGAGCCTGTGGCAGTCTTGGATTGCCAAGTTAGGAAACTGAGGAGCAAAGAAATAGCCTTGGTCAAAGTGTTGTGGGAAATTAGAAAGTTGAATAAGCAACTTGGTTGTCAGAAAATAACATAAGAGATAGATACCCAGACTTATTTAATCTGGTGAATGACGAAATGGAAGGTACAATCCTTATCTTATTCTTTTATGGCTTTAGTGTACCTTAAATCATACTTGTCTATGTTCTGTGTCATCATTTAGGGATGAATGATCCCAAGGGGGGATAATGTAACACCCCGTAAAATTTTCCATGCGTTAGCTCGTGGTAATATGTTCTTAGAGTTAAATGACTAGAATAGTGTCAAAGAGACCTAGTCTCATTTTTGACTTTCAAAGTGTGTAAAGTTTAAACCATGTATAATTTCCCTAATTTTGATTTTTTATCATATGGGAAATTGAATGAGCTTTCCTTCAATATAAGATTCGCCCAAATCCGATACCCGGGCAAGAAGTTATGGCTAATTTAAGTCCTAATCATAAAAAACCATCATTTTGATGTTTGGCGCATTGCGGAGTGGGCCTATTTAGCAATTGTCAAATTTTAGTAGCATAGCGCCATTGTGGCACGTCACGCTGAAGTTCCAGGTCCCAACTAGTGGGACAACGCAATGGCTCCGCGTCGCGGTAACCTTAAAAATCCCATTCGTCAATTTCCAGTAAGCCACTACGATAGTGGCGCGTCGCGGTAGTCCATAAAATTGGGCACCCAATCATATTTTTATTTTGTCTCATTAAGGCTATATTGTATATTTTTCACCCCCCTTATCATCTAAAACAATCCCAAATGACCTCATTATTAATATTTTCATCATAAACCATCAAGAACACTTCTTAGGGTTCAAACAAGAAAACCCAAACAACTCAAGATTTAACCGTGGGTTTTAGAAATTGATTGAAGATTTGGAATCCCTAAGCCATGGGCACTAAGAATCGTCCTTTGATTTCCTAAATAGAGGTACGTGGGGCTTATCCTAAAAAATACATGGGCTTATCAACACTAGAATGTGATTTAAAGATTATCAAGCATGAATTTTAAAGGGGTTTTGGAACTTATGATTTAAATTTTGCATCTTGGGTGTGTTGATGATATTATTGTTTTGGTTTTTAGGCCTTTCCTCCGTAAATTGATTTAAACCTATATGAATATGTATGATCTGGATGATTTAATAGAGAGCATTATTATTGAAATCCCTCTCTTTGATGATTTAGAGTTGATGAACTTGTTGGGAATGATTTAAGATGCTTGTTTAATATTTTGAAGGGGATCTTTTAAATGTTTAAGTATTTAACATGATTTTGATGATGATGATGAGAGGGAGTTTCTTGTTATGATTTCATCTTTGTCTTAAAAAGAAAGAATTGCATATGATTGATATATTTGACATGACCACCTTGTGTATTTGAAATGGTGAAATAGAGAGTTTCTTGCATATGTTTACATGAGCTTTAAGAAAGAGTTTCTTGAAATAATTTATTGATATGGTGGTCCCAGATTTATGTTTTGAAACAGAGATTAATATATGCTAATAATGGCTCAAAGATGTAACTTGCAAGTCAATGGTATGACGATACCATATAAATGTATGCCATAATAGATTTAGAGTTTTCAAAGTATGTTTTCAGAGAATGTATGTCTTAAAGAGTTAAAAATAGGAATAAAGATAATTAGGTGGTTTCCTGAAGAGGGCTAGAGTTTAAGTAACTCTTTGCCTAAAACTGTGATTTGCCGATCCGGGTATATTATTTTTACGCTGGCAACGACCTTGTAGCGTAGGAGAGTCAGAGGCTCCAACCCTTGTGGCACATTTGTGTTGGAGGCTTTCCCGCCAAGTCAATGGTGGATTCCATATGGCCTGTGGAATTTCAGAGTTGTAGGGTATACCACCTAGCGCAAAAGAAAAATAAAGAATGTCTCAGATTTCAGATGATTTTCTTTCAGAGTCTTTCAGAAATGCCCATGAGATTTCCCACTATATGATATGTTTATTAACTGTTTTTAAATTCCTCTCATATATGCTGAATATAACTTATTATTTTGGATTTGCTCTGCGTACTAGTACATCTATTTTAACCCCTTACCTCCCAGGTTCGGAGGATCCGAGTAATCAGTAGAGTATTCCAGAGAGAAGTGATCTGTGCAGTGGTAAGCCTTCTTTGTTCCAGAAGGCCTGTTATTTCAGATTATGTTATTCCGTTGTTTTGGTCTACTGGGGGCCTTGTCCCAGCTTTCAGATAGTTGTCAGATTTTAATGTAGTAGAGATTTCGCAGACTGTTCCAGATGTTGTTTAGCTGAGTTCGGATTTCATTCCTTATTGTTAAACTAAATCCTGAGTATGACCATGTTTCCGTATCAGATTATATTTCCACATCTCCTTTTATTATGTGAATATTGTGCATGATTACCAGATAGAGTAGGACGCCCGAGTCTTAATGGTTTGGGATGTCCGTCACGACCAGGCCCTAGTTCGGGTCGTGACATTACTGTTGAGACGACGAGTCTCACCTCACGACTTGTTATGTGAGGTAGCAACTTATCACTTGATTCATGGTTATGGTAGTTTCAAATACATTATTAAAATTGGCCAATTTAAGAGTTTATCACCTAGAGGTCCTTGTAACTCCTAAAGAGTACACCCTGGGCATCACACGGTGCTTACAGTCCCGAGGGACCACAAGCTAACCCATGCATGATATCTGTTGTGAGAACTAAATAATAACACTGAAATAAATGCAAAAATAAGTTGAATTGCCATAAGGTTCAAAATCTAAATACTGATAAATAATAACATCTGGTAGAAATATCTGAAAACTAAACACTGTCTGAACTGGTCTAGTCTGAAAGCTTCTAACTGAACTGTGTGAATAGGGAGTTGATAGGACAATCCCCCAACTAACTCCAACTAATACAATACTGAAACTACTGAATTGCTGAAATAAAATCATATCCTCGATAGATAAGGACTCACTACTAAATCTGTGACAACTAACTGGATCTATCTAACTGTGGTTGGGAACCTGAGCGTCTGAAACTGTGATATGAGACATCATAGCACAAAGAAAGAGTATACGTTAGTATGTGGAATGTACTGGTACGCTAGATGAGATAAGGCTAAATGAAAGGGTTCATATGCATAAACAATAACTGCCTGAATAATATAGAGTAACTGAATATAAGAGCCCGTAGATAACTGATACTATAAAAATCACTGAGTATGCAATACTGTACATATACGTATAGACTATAACTGGGCTTTTTTGAAGCTGAGCACTAAGTTTTGATAACTGAGTAGCTGATATCTGAAGTTACTAATAACTGATTTACTGATACTGAGTCACAGTGTCTGACAGTCCTGATTCTGTAAAATGAAATTTCTAAACTGAAAACTGAAACTGAAACTACGGGAGGTAATCATCTAACCGACATGCCCCAAATAAGATAAGATGACTAAGTTGGGGTCCAATCAGTAACCCCAATTAGAAGGGTGCTAATACTGTTCCACGAGTACTAACATCTGATGCGGATTCAGTCCTATCTAATGGGAGACCCTTGAGATAATTCCTAAACTAGCGTGTGATCCTTGAGTATGTCAGTCCTATCTAACATGTGAATTCTTATAATCTAATCTGGCTACGTAGTTTTGAAACTTAGAGATTGCTTCTAGGGACCCATTCCTAACTAACGGGTAAGCCCCCATCCCTAGGCTTTCTCGGTATTGATTCCTACTCCCAACTTAAAGACACTGAACTCTTTATACTAAACTGGACTAGACTGATACTGAGTTTACTAAGTTTTCCTGAGTTCTGTAACTGACTGAGTTCTACTGAGTTTTGTAACTGACTGAGAGTACTACTGGTCATGACATGACTGATACTATTCTAAAACTGACACTGGCTCTAGGTAAACAACTAAATTATTGGGTATTAAATACACCCAAGACTCGATAGCATGAAAAGTAAAGCATCACATGATCTTGCGAAACATAACAATGTACACATGTTCATATTTCATCTATAGAGACATTTTATCAAACACTTGTAGGGCATAGACTTGTACATATACTAACACATCATGATTTCATCACTTTATTCACATGGACATTCTATCAAACACTTGGGGAGAACAATTTCATGCACATAATCATGGATAACATATAAACATGACAACTACAATGTCCAAACTTACAATTTCATGGGTTTAGCATACAATTCTTAGAATTCTCCATAAAGTACTAATCTAATTTCATAAATCTTATAGTAATCATGGATTGAACCCAATTAACATCATAGACTCATTAATCACTTTATAAATTCAAGGGTTTATCAAGATAATCACATATTCATCTCACATGCTATTCAATTTTCATGAAACGTGCAATTAAATCATGGATTGAAACCCAACTAATATCATGAACATAAATTCAATCTAATTCAAGTATGGAAATCATGAACTGAGATCTTGTATGTTTAAAAAGGTTTCTTGGACTTCATGGGTGAAAGGAACCCATGAATAAACACCTAACATGCCTGAGAAGAAGAGTTCTTGAAGGTTCTTGGAGGATTTCTTGAGGATTGACCTTGATTCCTGAAGCTAGGGTTTTTACCTCTTGAGAGAGAATGTTTTAAATCTTGAGAAAAGTGTGTGAATAATGAGATATTAGTTTACGTAGTGTATAAATCCCATTTTTAGGATGATTAGGGATTTTCAAAATTGACCAAACAACCCCTGAAATTAAATAACGGAAGCTAGAAATTCCAATTTTTCAACCCGGCGCGATGCGGTACAATTACGCCGGTTCTTTGGAAAGTGGAAAATTGGGAACTGTGCTGATGGTGCGACACGGTTCCATCGTGGTGCCTTAGTGAATGGGAAACTGGGCCTTGGCGTGATGCGCCATTATCGCGGAGCAGCACTGGAAAAGTTTTAATTGGAAAATTGGTTGGTGGCGCGATGCGGTGGTATCATATTGCTCACTCGAAAATTACAATTGCCATTTGGACTGCCTTCGCGATGCGCTGAAGTACCTGGTGGTACACTGTTTTACTAAAATGACTCTAACTCTTCACCCGGGTATCAGATTTGAGCGAATTTTATATCGTTTGAAAGCTAATTAAATTTTCTATGCACTGGAAGGCTCTAAACTAAAAAATACTAAGTATTTCAAAATTTTAACATGGGATTACTCATGTACTAAGACTTAAATTATTCTAGGAAAATACGGGGTACTACTATATCTCCCCCTTGGGGACATTCATCCTCGAATGAAACTAATCAAGCTGAGAAATTCTGATAGAATGAGTTTACACATTGAACATGCACGACTGAAGCATGACTACTTGACTGAAACAACTTGTAAGGCCCCGGATCTGGTACCCAAAATGTTACACAGTGCTCATGACCCCGAAGGACCACAAGCTAACCCATTACTTATTTTTGTACCTGTATACTGTATGATTGCAGAAACATGAGCTGAAAGGCCTTAAGGTTCAAGATGTAACATAACTGATAAAGATATAACATCTGAATGGGGTATGAAATACCCAAAATAAAACTAAAATAACATGATAGGCTGAACATGATAGTTTGGAAAGCCTTTAACTGACTTAATTGTCTGAATGAAGAGTTGATGGGACATGTCCCTAACTAACTCTAACTAATAAATTACTTAATGAGATAATAAATAAATGATCATGTCCTCGAGACATGAGTACTCATTGTTAACCCTGACTACTGAAACTGGAATGCTACTGATGCTCTTGAGCTCGTCCTTCTGAACCTATGATATAAGGCATCATAGGGCAAATGCGCCAGTACTTTGAATATACTGGTATGCATGGAAGGTAGACTAAATGCATGGGGTTCATATGGATGAACAATACCGACTAACTAACTAATATGAATATGAGAATACATGCATGAATACGCAGGAACTATATCTGAGATCGTGATAACATGAATTTACCGATAACTAACATGACTGATAAGTTAATTCTGATGACTGATATAACTGATGACATGAGTGACTGTATCTAACAGTCCTGAATCTGATGGAACTTGCTGAGTTCCATACTGTATCCGAGTTGACTATATCTGACAGCCCTAAATTCTGTAGAACTATCTGAGTTCTATTACTGAGACTGAATGGTTGTATCTGACAGTCTGATTTTGTAACCGAAACTGTGGGAAGTAGTTATCTAACTGATATGCCCCTAATATGCCATTATGTCTGAGTTGGGATCCAATCTATAACCCTAAATAGAAGGGTGTCAATACCGCGCCACTGGTAAGGACAAGTTGTGAGTGACCCTCATCTGACAGTGTCCCCAAAAGAGAACGGTGAGGCCCTCATCTGATAGTGCTTATCCACCTTAACAACCCTTATCTGACAGTGTTGATGTCTCAACTTATGCTGGATACATAGTTATGAAATGCAAGGATGACTTATAAGAATCAAACCCTCATCTGACAGTATGTGTTCCCATCCTTGGGTTCACTCGGTGTTAATTCCTACTCCCATTTGAATAGACGCTGATCATGGATTATTGAACTGAACTGTACTGAATTAACTGAGTTTTGTTGACTGACAGAATAGTACTGAAATTACTATATTACTGAGATTTCTTATGTCACATGACTGACTGAGTTCTATGGATCATGGCTTGACTGAGGATATTGTGAAAACATAACACTGGCTCTAGGCATACAACAAAATTGTCGGGTACAAGTACCCCTAGGACTCGATGGAAAGAAACTGACAAAGCATGACTTTCTTGAATACATGACCTATATCACAATTCATAATTTAATTATTGAGGCATTTTATCAAACATGTGACATGCATAAACTTGTACATAGAGGGGGATTTCATATTATCATACTAGTATGGCACTTTTCTTTCACATAGGCATTTAATCAAACACATGGGGAGTATGCTTTGGTTATACTATTATCAACATATCTAATAATCTTGAATAAATCAATCAACTTGTAATTTGAAAGGGGTTTATCATGATTTTTATGCAATTCTTCATATAATAGGGTTAAGCATTGAAATATGTAATTTAAAATATGAATCAACACCACACATCATCATGAACATGAATTTCAATTTAATCCAAACATGAACATTCATAAATATACAAATCATGGATTTGGAAAGATATTCTTGAGCTTCATGGGTAAAAGAGACCCATGAATCAATGCATGACATACCTTAGTTCTTGATTTAGCAAAAATTGATGGAGAGACTTTCTTGAAATTGAAACCCTAGCTTGTTCTTGAGAGAAAATTGATAGAAACTAGTATATTTTGGGTTCCAAATAACTGAATCTCATGTTAAAGGTCTTAAATAAGGGTGGAAAATTGATCCTTTTAACCTTGGATGCATCTTTTAATTTCAGTGAAATTTTCCCAAATAGGACCCCTGGTTCAACGCGGCGCTATCGTGTCGTGTCACTAGAATTTGACAACTGGAAAATTTAGGGATGGCGCAATGCGGATCCATTGTGTTCCCACCTCATTTGCAACCTAGAAGTTTGTCACGATGATCCACTATCGTGGACCCCTACTGGAATTTGACAATTTCCATTTTCGCCGCGCCACTGACTAATATGGCATTATTTTACGATGGGAACTTGAAATAGTCATAACTTCTTACCCCGTTATCGGATTTGGACGAATCTTATATCGATGGTGATCTTATTGAATTACCCAAATGAAAAAGTGAAAATTTTAAAAAATTCTCATGGAATAAACATCATTCAATTTAGAAGCTAATACTTGACATTCTTGAGACAAAATTAGCTAGAAAACTTTGGGGCATTACAATATCTCACCCTTGGTAACATTCATCCTTGAATGAGACTGACTGGGAGGGGAGAAACGATAAGCCAAAGTACATACTGAACATGGACATTGATACATAACTACATAACTAATATTTCTGTGATTCACACAGAGCATGCATATCTGATGTATGATTTCATGACTGAGCTGATACATAAATGCATGACTGAGAGTACTAAGAAGCTGATCACATATATTTGATGCATGAATACATGATGAAACTGATTACATGACTAAGATTTTTTAATAACTGAGTCTTCTCATAAGGACGATGCATGTCTGATGCATAAATACATGACTAATCTAATGCATGGACATATAATTGAATATGCAATGGTAATTAGTGACTATTTTAAAATTGAATCCTGAGCATGAGGCTAATATCAAGTTATAACTGAAATCAGTACATGAAAACTAAAAAGCTTAAGGAGAACTATTACCTTGAGCTTGATCTGAGTTAGCGGAGAAGAGGTGAGGATACTTGGTATGCATGTCTACTTCTGCTTCCCAAGTAGCTCCCTCAGCAGACTGATTCAGCCAATGAACTTTGACTAGAGAGGCTTCTTTGTTCCTCAGTCTACGAGTCTGATAGTCTAGGATTTTGACTGGAATCTTTTCATAAGAGAGGTTGTTCTGAATATCTATGCTCTGAATAGGGACTATAACCGTTGGTCCACCTATGCACTTATTCAGCAAACAGACATTGAAGACCGGATGAATTGAGGCTAGATCTGAAGGCAATTCGATCTCATAAGTTCCCTTATCAAAGCGACTGAGAATTTTGAAGGGACTGACATATCGGGGATTGAGCTTTCCCTTCTTCCCAAAACTCTGCACTCCCTTCATGGGAGAGATCTTTAGATTGACATAGTCACCAATCTCGAACTCGAGATCCTTTCTACGCACATCTGTATAAGACTTCTATTGGCTCTGAGCATCTCGGAGTCTTTCTCTGATCAACTGGACTTTCTCTAAGGCATCGAATACTAAGCCAGGCCCTATAACTGAGGCCTCACTAACTTCAAACCAATCGATTGGAGATCTGCACCTCCTACCATAGAGAGCTTTGAATGGATCCATCCGAATATTGGAATGATAGCTATTGTGTTATGCAAACTCAATCAAAGGCAAGTGGTCATCCTAACTACCCTTCAAATCAATTGTACACGCCCTTAGCATATCTTCTAGGGTTTGAATTGTCCTTTCTGCTTGACTATCTATCTGACGATGAAAGGCTTTATTGAGATGATTTTCGGTCCAAAGATCCTCCTAGAATGCTTTCTAGAAATGAGAGGTGAACTGGGTACCTCTTTCTGAGATAATAGATAATGGAACACCGTGCAATCTGACCAGCTCTCTGATTTAGTGTTTGGTGTAATCCTCAGCTGAATAAGAGGTATGAACTAGAAGAAAATAAGCTTATTTGGTCATTCTATCTATAATGACCCAAACTGAATCATGCTGATGACGGGTACAAGGAAAACTTATCACAAAGTCCATGTTCACAACTTCCCACTTCCAAGTAGGAATACTAAACTCCTGTAAGTCGCGTTACATCTTTGTGGTCCCTGGATGAATAGAGTAGCACACACCATATATTTCTTCAAGAATTCACAGCCTTAAGTCATCTACACCTGGAACACAGAGATGACCCTGACAACGTAAAACACCATCTCCCCCTTGGGAGAAAACCTCTATTTTCTGATCCTTAACTGACTCTTTCAACTTGACTAAACTGGGATCTCCATATTTCTTTTCTTTTACCTAAAAAACTAGAGATGATTTTGAACTACTCTGAACCCATATATCACCCTCTTCTGTACCGACTAAGCGAACACCTAATCTAGCAAGCTGATGGACTTCCTGAGCTAGTTTCTTCTTACTGTCCTCAACATGAGCAACTCTACCTATAGACTATTGAGAGCGTCATCCACTACATTAGCTTTGCCCGGATGATAAAAGACACTCATGTCATAATCTTTCAAGAGCTCTAACCACCTTTTTTTATGAAGATTGAGATCTATTACCATGATGAATGAGGACACAACCGAAACCTACTCTGGATGCATCACAATACACTACAAAATTATCTTAACCATCTGGAAGAGCTAGGACTGGAGCTGAGGTGAGTAGAGTCTTCAACTCCTGAAAACTCTTCTCACAAGGATCTGGCCACTGAAACTTGACTTTTTTAGTCAATATAGACATAGGGGATGTGATAGAAGAAAATCCCTCAAAAAATTGCCTGTAATAGCTAGCCAAACCCAAGAAACTCCTGATATCTGATGGACAGACGGTTGTGGGCCAATTTCTTACCGCTTCGATCTTTTGAGGATCTACTCTAATGCCATCACCCGAAATGATATGGCCAAGGAATGCTACTAACCTTATCCTAAATTCTTACTTACTGAATTTGGTGAACAACTGATGATCTATGAGAGTCTGAAGTACAATTTTGAGATGGTCTTCATGATCATGCTCACTGTGGGAATAGACCAGAATATCATTTATAAAGACTATAATGAACATGTCCAAGTACTTTTTGAACACACGATTCATCAAGTCCATGAAAGTTACTGGGGCATTGGTAAGACCAAAGGATATGACTAGAAATTTGAAGTGACCATACCGGGTACGGAAGGCTATTTTCGAAATGTCATATTCTCTGACTCTGAGCTAATGATAGAAGGATCTGAGGTCTATCTTAGAGAAATAGCTGGCACCCTAAAGTTGGTCAAACAAGTCATTAATTCTGGGAAATGGATACTTGTTCTTGACCGTGACTTTATTGAGTTGATGGCAGTCTATGCACATTCTAACAGAACCGTCTTTTTTTTGCACGAATAAGATTGGTGCACCCCATGGGGACACACTGGGTTTGATAAATCTCTTATCTAAGAGATCTTTCAATTGCTCTTTCTGTTCTCTAAGTTCTGCTGGTGCCATTTTGTATGGCAGAATAGATATAGGATGAGTATCTAGGAGAAGATCGATGTCGAAGTCTATTTCTTTTTCAAAAGAAATCCCTAGAAGATCTTTGGGAAATACATCTAAATATTCATTAGATAGACATGACATGGATACTGAAAGAAGGGAAACTTTTCCTAAAACATCTCACAGCCTCCTATCCATAAGTGTGGAGCGCAACAAACCCTTGCACAAGACTCTACTTGATGTAGCTTTCAGATTCCTTAGGACTCTGTTGAACCTTAGGCTTTGATACTAAGTTTGTAACGCCCCAAAGATACACCCTAGGCGTCATATGGGTCTTACAGTCCTGAGAGACCATAATCTAACCCATGACTGATATCTGCTATGAGTACTGAATAATAATACAGAAATAAATATGGAATTAAGTTGAATTGCCATAAGATTCAAAATCTAAATACTGACAACTAATAACATCTGGTAGAAGTATCTGAAAACTAAACACTATTTGAATTGGTCTAGTCTGAAAGCCTCTAACTGAACTGTCTGAATAAGAAGTTGAAGGGACAAGCCTTCAACTAACTCTAATTAATACAATACTGAAACTACTGAATTGCTGAAATAAAAGCATATCCTCGATAGATGAGGACTCACTACTAAATCTACTACTGTTGACTGGATCTGTCTAAGTGTGGTTGGGAACCTGAGCATCCAAACCTATGATATGAGACATCATAGCGCAAAAAAAGAGTATGCGTCAGTACGTGGAATGTACTGGTATGATAGATGAGGTAAAGATGGATGCAATGGTTCATATGCATGAACAATAACTTACTGAATGATATAGAGTAACTAAGTATAAGAGTATGTGGATAACTGATACTAAAAAAATCACTGAGTATGCAATATTGTACATATAGTATAGACTGTAATTGAGCTTTTATGAAGCTGAGCATTAAGATTTGATAACTGAGTAACTAATATCTGATGTTACTGATAATTGATTTACTGGTACTGATTGACTATTTATGACAATCCTTATTTTGTAAAATAAAATAAGTTCTAAACTGAAAACTGAAACTGAAACTGTGGGAGGTAATCATCTAACTGACATGCCCCAAATAAGATGAGATGATTAAGTTGGGGTCCAATCTATAACCCCAATTAAAAGGGTGCTAATACCATGCCACGGGTACTAACATCTTCTGTGGAGTCAAGCCTATTTAATGGGTGACCCCTAAGATCAGTCCTAAACTAGCGGGTGATCCCTGAGTATCTCAGTCCTATCTAATAGGTGGCATCTCATAACCTACATTGGATACGTAGTTCTGGAACTTAGGGATTGCTTCTAGGGACCCAGTCCTAAGTAACGGATAAGCCACCATCCCTAGGCTCGCTCAATGCTGAATCCTACTCCCAACTAAAAGACACTGAACTGATTATACTAAATTGAACTGGACTGATACTGATTTTACTGAGTTTTCTTGAGTTCTATAACTAACTAAGTTCTACTGAGTTCTGTAACTGACTGAGAGTACTATTGGTCGTGACATGACTAATACTATTCTGTAACTAACACTGGCTCTAGGTAAAAAGCTAAATTGTCAGGTATTAAATACCCCAGGACTCAATAGCATGAAAATTAAAGCATCACATGATCTAATGAAACATAACAATGTACACATGTTCATATTCCATCTATAGAGATATTTTATCAAACGCTTGTAGGGCATAAGCTTGTACATATACTAATACATCATGATTTTATCTCTTTATTCACATGGACATTCTATCAAACACTTGGGGAGCACAATTTTATGCACATAATCATGGATAACATATAAACATGGCAACTACAATACCCAAACTTATAATTTCATGGGTTTAGCATATAATTCATAGAATTCCCCATAAAATACAAATTTAATTTCTTGAATCTTATAGTAATCATGGATTAAACACAATTAACATCATAGACACATTAATCACTTTGTAAATTCCAGGGTTTATCAAGATAATCACATATTTATCACACATGTTATTCAATTTTCATGAAACTTGCAATTAAATCATGGATTGAAACCCAACTAATATCATGAACGTGGATGCAATCTAATTCAAACATGGAAATCATGAATCTATGATCTTGTATATTTAAAAAGGATTCTTAGACTTCAAGGGTGAAAGAAACCCATGAATGAACACCTAACATAGCTGAGAGGAAGAGTTCATAAAGGTTTATGGAGGATTTCTTAAGGATTGACCTTGATTCTTGAAGCTGCAGGTTTTGCCTCTTAAGAGAGAATGTTTTAAATCTTAAGAAAAGTGAACGAATAATAAGATATTAGGTTATTTAGGGTATAAATCCCATGTTTAGGATGATTAGGGGTTTTGAGAATTGACCAAACATCCCCTGAAATTAAATAACGGAAGCTAAAAATCCTGATTTTTCACCCCAGCACAACGCGGTACAATCATGCTGGCTCCCTTGAAAGTTGACAACTGGGAACTGGGCAGCTGGCACAATGTGGTGCCATCGAGGTTCCTTACTAAATGGGAAACTAGGCCTTGGCATGATGCGCCATTATCGCGGAGCAAACTGGAAAAGTTATAATTAGGAAATTGGATGGTGGCGCAATGCAGTGGTATCACATTGGCTCACTGGAAAATGACAATTGCCATTTGGACTACCTCCGCGATGTGCTGAAATACCAGGTGGTACACTGTTTCACTAAAATGACTCTAACTCTTAACCCGGGTATCGGATTTGGGCGGATTTTATATCGTTGGAAAGATAATTGAATTTCCTACGTAATGGAAGGCTCTAAACTGAAAAATACTAAGTATTTCAAAAACTTTACATGGGATTAGTCATGTACTAAGACTTAAATCATTCTAGGGAAATACAGGGTATTATAGTCCTAGATTTCAAGTATCTAGGGTGTCACATTACCCCCCCCCCCCCCTCTTTAGGATCATTTGTCTCCAAATGAAAAGTTAAGGAACCATTGGCACGATAACCAAAACCCAAGAAATAATCATAAAAGCTATAAGAATAAAATAAACTCATACCTTACACATTTTCATCCAACTTGGGGAACAATAATGGGTATTTGGCCCTCTGATCTAAGGTGGATTTATGCACCTCAGTATTGTTATCTGAGCTTATTTAGCCTTGTTTTGAGGACTTTTAGTGTTCTTAATGTGTTTATACTGATATAAATAAGAATCTAAGTGTTAAAGTACTTGATTAAAATATTATGGTATTTTTCAAACAAGTTTGTAATTAATTTGGTCACTTAGAGTTTAAACGAGAAATCTAGTGTTACTAGCTTAAGCTACGTGTTGTTCTAGTACATATTGATGGATTCTAATGTATGTGATAAGTTTATAATGGTGTTATTGTGTAATTATATGTGGAAAAATCTTTTTATAGTGTTTAAGGTTCCATTGAATCAATACAAGAGTCAAAACTAAGTTAAAAATCAAAAGGACAAAACTAGCATTGTTAGCTTAAGTTTCTAGTTCACCGTCTTTGATATTGTGTTTTTTTTAGATCTAATCCATGGTTTTTGATGATATATTATGATCAGTAAGATAATTATGATGATATATTTATGATATAAATATGTAAATCAAGTGGAAATAACACCACAAGGCTTGGAATGGGTGGATAAAAGAAGAGGACAAGATTTGACATAAAACGAACATCTTGGAGTCCATGGCATGTCGCAGAGCTTAGATATCACTACGGGGCATGTGACATGACTTATTATATTCTTAAGGGACCAAAAAATGTGTTTTTCCATGATTATTTCATGTTGCACACCCTAGTTACTGCAATAGAGGGCGCGAACGGACCCTAGGTCAATTTTGCCAGTTTCGTCCTCCTATAAATAGGATACTTAAACATGATGCTATACAAATTAAACGACCTTGAAACATTGAGGTAGGATGGATAACACTTAAAATAGGTTTTTATTCATTTACTTTAGTTTTCTTATGGATTTTAACTTGTATTCTATCATTGTGATTATAGTTATGTCCCTGAGTGGCAAAAAGCCTTTTTCCGGGCTTAAGGCCAAGAACATGATTAATCTAGTTATGAATTTATTTTGTTTTGATTATTTACCATATTTGGTTGTTTATTTATCCTTTTTATTACCATTTTAGGATTCGTGACCTGTAGAATACATCCATTGTCCTCTTGTGATCTCGGAAGGAGAAACAAGAGGATAGAACGTGGTGTAAATAGAATAGGAATGTAATCTTCTACATAATGAAGTTATAATTTTCATTTAGGATATTAATATACCTAAGTTACCTATTTGGTTCACTTATGGGATGAAATATTAATGCATTTAACTTATTTCTCACATCCCCGCTCAACGATGCAGTTGTGAGTCTAAGTTAGATAGGTAATCAGAGGCTCGGAAGACCATAGTCATAATATCAACCCTGTGAATCAAAAACCAAGATAAGTAACTTAACCAATGAAGTTCAATAGCATAGTAAGACTATTCGTAGAGCCTTAACCCTAGGTTTCTCTATATTGATTGTCGAAGCTCCTTTCCTTTTTGCATTGTTTACTTTACTTTTAGTTATAACTCTCAAACTCTTGTGGTTATGTTAGCACTAAATTAATCTCAATAGTAAATAGAATTGGATAGTTTTCAACATAAGTCACTGAGGGATCGATATTTAAATTTTTATTAGGCTGTTGTATTACTTGGTGAGACCACGTATACTTACGTGTACGCTTGGGCGTAACAAGTTTTTGGTGCCATTACCAGGGACTTGTAATTTGGAATTTTTTTTAGTTTTAGTTTAACTTCTTAAATTTCTTTGGTGCTTTTCACTTGATCTTGGTTCTTATTTTGTAGGAACAGGTTACATTCTAGTAAGCTGACAAGGGACCAGGATTAGTTAAGCCAGCCTCTGAGCCCAAACAATGCTTACACTAATGGAGGAGAGAAACAGTCCTTTTATATCATATCTTATAAATCAACAAAGAACAAGATAATCCTACTCCTATGGCTGATAATCCACTACCCCATACTACAGTTTGTGAAATGTCAATCCCACTTGCAATAAATTTGACCTCCTGTATTCAAAAATCAGTTGTTGGAGAAAGATTCGAGCTAAACCAAACCATGGTGAAGATCCTGCACAACAGTGGAAAATTCATCCGGCTATCACATTAAGATAAACTAGTCCACTTGTATAATTTTATAGAGATCAGTGACACATTCATCCTTACGTGTGTGTCGACTGATTATATAGTGTTGAAACTCTTCCCCTTTTCACTATTGGGGGAAGTGAAGAAGTGGTTGAACGCTGATTTAGAAGATTGAATCACAACTTGGGATGACTTAGCCCGAAAGTTCCTCATCCGCTTCTTTCCATCTAGAAAAACTATGAGACTTCACAGTGAGATTTTGAGCTTCAAAAAGAGGCTAGATGAGAACCTCTATCATACTTGGGAGAGATTAAAGTCTCTTCTTTAGGAATATCCACATCATCTACAGTCAAATGAGGTATTAGCTCACACTTTGTTGATACACTTGACCATAACATGAAAATTATGCTAGATTCAGCTGTAGGTGGTAATTCTATGGAAAAGACTAATGATAAGTTGTATACCTTGCTGAAATGAATTGCCCAAGGAAATCCGAATTGGCATGATTATTCCTCAAGTGGCTTAATTAAAAAGGCTACAAACATGATTGAAGTTGAGAGTATTATAGCCTTAGTTGCCCAACAATCAGCTTTACAGAACAAAATAATGACTCAATTCAGCAAGTTAGGTGTGCAACAGTATCAGGTTTAGCTGAATATAGTGTAGTACACTCTGCCATGGTGTGAGGCTTGCGGAAATAGTGGCCACTCGAAATATATGTGTGGTGAAAATCCCCAGTTACTCAATTTTGTGGGTAATGCTCAAAGGCCAAATTATGGTAATGCCTACAACCAAAAGTAACAGACTCAGGCACCAAATTACTCATTGACAAACAAACAGCAGCAACAACAACAACAAAACACACAGGCCAATAACATAGAGTACATGTTAAAGAAGATCATGGCCATCAATGAACAGATGGCTGCTAAACTCAAAAATCAAAAAGTACATCAAAAGTAGTTGGAATATCAATTGGGCAAATGCATTAGGCATAAAATACCAGGCTTAAAGGTGATTTTCCAAGTGACATTGAACCTCCAAAAAATGTAATGGCAATTACTTTAAGATATGGTAAATAGTTAATTGAAAAGCCTCAAAAGACAAATAAGGAGGTAGATTTAGAGTTTATTCCTTAACCAATTGCATACAAAGTTGTTGATTATTCGAAAAAGTCTAAATACTTGAAAAGAAAAGTTTTTGAACAAGTTAAGGTGTATCCACCACCTCTATTTCCACAGAGGCTAAGAAATGCACAGGAGGATGCATGCTTCAAGAAGTTCTTTGACATGTTTAGAGACCTTCATATTAACCTTCCTCTTTTAAATATTTTGCAAGGAATGCCCAAGCATGCTAAGTACTTGAAGGATGTGGTGACTAATAAAGTTAAGCTGCAAAATATTAACATCAGAAATCACCGAGGAGTGTAACTCTGTGGTGATGCAGAGGATGCCCAAAAAGCTTAAGGACCCTGGGAAATTCACTCTTCCCATTCAGATTAGTAACAATAAAGTGTTCTATGCACTGAGTGATTTGGGGGCAGATGTCAATTTGATGCCCCTATCAATGTTCAACACCTTGGGTCTAGGGAAGCTGAAATTGTGCCCTATACTACTCCTAATAGAATATCAGACTATATTTCTTCCTAAAGGAATCATTGAGAAAGTTCTCATTAAGGTTAAGAAGTTTATTTTTCTAGTTGATTTTATTATTTTGGATTATAAGGTAGTTAACAGGGTGTCGATTATTTTAAAACTTCTATTCTTGGTGGTGGGGGGAGTATTGATAGATGCTAGAGAGGGAACACTTAAAATAAGGTTGGATAATGAAGAGTTTGTCTTCAAGGTTTATCAACTATTCAACACACTGTCCTATTACAAAGATTTATGCATAATTACAGTGATGGAAGTGGATGAGTGTGGGGTGGTGGATCCCAATCCACCAAAGACCTCTTTGGACTTCCTCATTGAGCTTCCCAAGCCTCCAATACCTAAACTCGTAGAGATGATGATTGATGATCCTAAAAAGCCTATTGTTGAGAAAGATATTGACCTTGAGAGTTCACACTCAAAATGTCATAAATGACTAAGAAAATAGCCTTCAATTAGGAGGAAGAGGATGAAGAAAAATGGTTAAGTGTGATGTTGGGACATGCCGCGACACTAAATTAGGTGCTACTTAGGAGGCAACCCAAATTAAGGTCGGTATTTACTTTTAGTATTTTTTAGTTTTTACTTTACATAGTTTTTGTTTATGTTGAGTCACAGGTTGATGGAAAGTCTGAGTACCGGAAATCCGAGTTAAGGATCATGGAAAAAAGTAAGTGTGGGATCCCTGGACCCTCTTGATGTATTAAGATTCTACTAGCTAGGCCTTGAGGCCTCAAGGAGTATTTATATCTCTACTTTTGAGTATACTTTAGGGACAAAGTAGATTTTTTAAGTGTGGGGTGGGGAAATTCCCATTATTTTGTGTAAAGTGATGCTATTGGGTCTTGAGTCTTAGTTGTGTTTTTCTAGTTTTAGGTAAATTTGAAAAAATGACAAAAGGATTTTATCCTCTTAGCTTTTAGTTATTTGGGTCAGTCTATTAGGTGTACATTTCACCCATCCCGTGGTTGTTCTTTTCCACGGAAGTGCCCCTTGAACCCAGTATCCTTTTTCTTTTTAGGAGTAAATTTAAAATTTTTGTTTTATGTAAGTGAGATATTCTTATTGGTTTTATGTGTGATTTCATGATGCAAGTCGTTTTGAATATAAAAAGCATTTTGATGGTGTGAATGACTACTTTGAGACTCCTAGGCTAATAATTATGACTCTTGTACATTGTTGGCTTAATGTTGAATTCATGTGATTATTTGGTTGAGAGTCTATGATGATTCTCCTTGAGTTGAGCATGTGCCATGTGTGTGTGAGGTTATTGTTTATTCTTTGTTATGCTTGATATCTAGAAATTGTATGGTATGTGTACAAAGAAAAATAAAGAGTGTGAGTTTAGGAGATGATATAGGCATTTCCTTGATAGCCATTTTTTATACCATCTTTTACATTACCTTGTGCATAATCATAGTTAGCCTTGTTGATCCTTTGGCTTGTTTTCTTTGGTAGCCTCATATCTAGCCTTTATTCCCTTATTTGATTTAACTTAATCCAAAGCTCCTAAGTACTTTAGTGTAAAATAAATTGAGTTAAGGAGTTTGGAATTCAAGTAGGAGAAAAATGAAAGTGAATCCCTAAAGTAATAGTTATTGGTGTGTAGAATTGATGCATTTTGGTTGGGAGTTAAAGAAATTTGTTCTAAAAATGGAATCATGAATTAATATGCAATACTCCGATCCATATTGTATGTTAGTAAACTTAATAAGATGGGGTAAAACAAAAGATGTGTGTAGATAGAGTGGTGAAAGTTGGTTGTTAGAGGTTAATTGAATGAAAGTGTGATGTATTAAAGTGATTAGGGAAGATAGACTATTCTTGGAAAAATAGTTCCTACCCATACCTTAGCCTACATTACAACCTTTATAGACCTATTTAATCCAAAGCTTTAACATTCTGATATGATTGGAGTACTACACTAAGGGCAAGCCTATGGTTCTTCTTATGTAACTTGTTAATTATTTGTGAGAGTGAGCGTAATTTGATTCGTGTACCCATTCTGTGATAAATTACATGTATGTAAGTGAGTATGGGTAACTCACTTATGGCAAGGTAACAGGTTTGATGATAGTTGGGTGATTTGTATGATGTCTTTGATTAAGAAATAAGTATTAGTTTTCCAACTTGGTGAATCAATTCTTGAGGCTAGGATGTTTTGGAGTAGTGTTCTTGAGCTTTCCAGTGTGTGTATAACATGCTTAGTGCAAGAACTTGCATTCCATGTAGTCATTCTAGTACTAGATTAAGTGTATTGATTGTTATTTAAGTTTTTATTTTACTATGATTATGATGCTTAGAGTAAAGAATTGTTCGAAGACGAACAAGGCTTTGAGTGTGGGGTTGTGATCTGAGGTGGATTTATGCACCTTAGTGTTGTTATCCAAGCTTATTTAGCCTTTTTTTTTATGAATTTTAGTGTTCTTAATGTGTTGATAATGATATAAATAAGTATCAACATATTGAAGTAATTGATTACAATATTTAAGGTGTTTTTCAAACAAGTTTGTAATTAATTTGGTCACTTAGAGTTTAAACGAGAAACTAGTGTTACTAGCTTGAGCTATGTGTTGTTCTAGTTGAACTCGATGGATTCTAGTGTGTGTGATAAAGTCATAATGGTGTGAATGTGTAATGATGTGTGGAAGAAATTATTTATACTGTTTAATGTTCAATTTAATCAATCCAAGATTCAACTATAAGCTAAAGATCAAAAGGACAAAACTAGCATTCTTAGCTTAAGTTTCTAGTTCACCGTCTAAGATGTTGTGTTATTTTGAGCTCTAATCCATGGTGTTTGATTATATAGTATGATTTGTGAGATTATTATTATAATATATGGATGTTAAAAAGTCTGTAAATCAAGTTGAAAAAAGGCCACAAGGCTTGGAATGGATGGACAAAAGCACGGGACAAGATTTGATGTAAAACGGACATCTTGGAGTCCATGGTGCATCGCAGAGATTATCCACCACTATGGGGTGTGTTACATACCTTGGTAGATTCCAAAGGGACCCAAAACAGTGTGTATCATATAATATGGAGCGTTTCCCACCCAAGGTACCACAATAGAGGGCGCGATGCGGACCCTAACTCATTTTCGGCAATTTTGCCCTCCTATAAATAGGACACTTAAACATGATGCTATCCATCTTGGACGACCTTGATACTTTGAGGGAGGATGGATAACACTTAAAATATGGTTTTCATTCCTTTAATTTAGTTTTTTATGGATTTTAACGTGTATTCTATCATTGTGATTACAATTATGTCCATGAGCAGCTAAAAGCCCTTTTTCGGGGTTAAGGCCAAGAACATGATTACTCTTGTTATGAATAGATTTGGTTTAGATTATTTATAATATTCAGTTGTTTATTTATAATTGTTATTACTATTTAAGGATTCGTGACCCTTAAATTACATCTATTGTCATCTTTTGAGATAGAAGGAGGAACAAGAGGATTGAACTTGGGGTAAATAGAATAGGATTGTAATCTTCTACAAAATGAGGTTATAATTTGCATTTAGGATACGAATATACCTAAGTGACCTATTTGGTTCACTTACGGGATGAAATATTAATGTGTTTAACTTATTTCTCACATCTCCACTCAACGATGTAGTTGTGGGTCTAATTTAGATAGTTGATCAGAGGCTCAGACGACCATAGTCATAATATCAACCCTGTGAATCAACAACCAATATAAGTAACTTAACCAATGAAGTTCAATAGCATAGTATGACTTTTCGTATAGCCTTAACCCTGGGTTTCTCTCCATTGATTTTCCAAGCACTTTACTTTTCCGCAATGTTTACTTTACTTTTAGTTATAACTCTCAAACTCTCGTGGTTACGTTTCACTAAATCAATCTCAATAATAAACTAGAATTTGATAGTTGTCAACATAAGTCCCTGAGGGATCGATATTCATGTTTTGATAAGGACACTTTATTACGTGGTGACACCACGTACACTTGCGTGTGCGTTTGTGCGCAATATCCTCATATGTTCCTTAGCTTCCCTTGTAGCTTCTTGCACCTTTTCATTCCTACAAAGCACCTTTACTGAAGCTATATCCTTATTCCTCAATCTACGAAGTTGTCTATCGAAATATTTCAACTGGGACATCCTTATAAGATAAGTAATCTAAAACACCAACATCCTCAATAGAAACTATCAAAGAAAGCTCACCCATGCACTTTCTCAGCATAGACACATGAAAAACAGGATGAATAGAGCCCAAACTCGCAGGGAAATTCAACCCATAAGCAACATTCCCAGTTTTTCTCATAATTTGGTACATACCAATGTAATGGGGAATGATCTTCCCCTTATTCCTAAATATAATGACTCTTTTCATCGGAGAAATCTTCAAGAACACCCAATCAATAACCTCAAACTCCAACTCCCCCCGCCTTACATTCACATAAGACTTTTGGCGACTTTAAGCAGTCTTAAGTCTTTGTCTAATCATTTTCACCTTCTTCATGGCTTGGTGAACCAAGTCAAGACCAAACAACCTAGTCTCACCAACCTTTAACAATCCAATAGAAAACCTATACCTCCTTCCATAAAGATCCTCGAAAGAAGCAATTTGAATGCTAGAATGGTAACTATTATTATATGTAAACTCAATGAGGGGTAAATGATCAATACAACTAGCCTTAAAATCCATCGCACAAGCTTTTAGAATATCCTCCAAAGTTTGAATATTTTATTCCCTTGTCCATCCATTTGAGGGTAGAAGGTGGTGCTAAGGTTCACCTGAGTGCCCAAACCTTTTTGAAATACATGCCAGAAATGAGATAAAAATTGCATACCTCGGTCTGAAAGAATAGACACAGGATCTATATGCAACTTAATTATCTCCTGAATGAACAACTTAGCATAATCCTATCAGAGTAATTAGTCCTTACATGCAAGAAGTGAATAGACTAGTCATCTTATCTACAAAGACATAAATAGAATCATTCTGATTTTGAGATCGCAGAAGATCGGTAATAAAGTCAATATTAATTATCTCCCACTTCTACACGAGCAACTCTATCTCTTGGGACATGCCATAAGGCCTCAAATGTTCCATCTTAACTTGCTGAAAAATCATAAACTAAGCAACAAAATTAGCCATATCCCTCTTCATATTATTCCACCAGCAGATGTCCTTCAAATTATGATATATCTTTGTAAAACCTGAATAAACTGTATATTGAGACTCATGAGCCTCAAAAATCCTTCTTTACAACCCATCAACACCAGGAACACACAATCTTCCTTGATACCTTAGAATTCCATCTACCCAAATTTCAAAATCCATAACCTTTTACTAACCCACACTCTCCTTAATCTACCTAAGTACAGGACCCATAACCTATTTCTCCTTACCTTCTACACTAAAAGCTAACTTAACCACTTCTTGAACAATCACCACTCTATCCTCGGAGTCAAAAAGTCAAACTCCCGAGTTAGCTAGCCTATGAATATCCTTAACCAATCCTCTTTTCTCCTTCTTAACATGAGATAATCTCCCCATGGACAACCTACTAAGAGAATCATCACCAATATTAGCTTTATGTGGGTGTTAGTGCAAACTTATGTCATAATTCTTAAGCAACTCAAGCCACCGTCATTCTCTAAGATTTAATTCCTTCTGCCTGAACATATACTGCAATCTCTTATAGTCTGAATAAATATCACATGCACTCCACACAAATAATGGCGCCAGATTTTCAAAGCAACGACCACAACCACCAACGCTAGATTGTGAGTCAGATAATTTCTCTAGTTACCCTTAAGCTGTCTAGAAGCATAGGCCACAACCTTACCATGCTCTATTAAAACACAACTCAGACCCACATGGGATGCATCATAATACACAAAATACCCATCGGTACCATCGAGCAAGTTAAAACTAGTTCAAAAGTTAACTTATCCTTCAACTTCTCAAAACTACCATCACAGGTATTGAACCACAAAAATTTAACCTTCTTTTGAGTCAACTTTGTCAGCGGAGAATCAATAGAAGAGAAACTCTCCACAAACCTCATATAATACCCAACCAAGCCTTAAAAGCTCCTAATGTCAGTTGGAGTCGAGTATCTAGGCCACTTCTTTATAGTTTTCTCTTTCTATTAACCTACCATGATCCCTCACTAGAAAAAAAATGTCCCAAAAAGGCCATAACACTTAGCCAAAATTCACACTTAGAAAATTTTGCATACAATCTCTGGTCCTTAAGAGTATGCATCTCAATTCGGAGGTAATTGCCTTGATCATCCTCTCTTTTGGAGTACATCAAGCTGTCATCAATGAAAACCATCACAAACAAGTTGAAAAACTGCTTGAACACCTAATTCATAAGATCTATGAAAGTAGTTGGAGAATTAGTCAACCCAAATAACATAACCACGACCTCATAATGACTATACAAGGTTTAAAAAGTAGTTTTAGAAATATCAACCTCCCAAATTTTCAACAGATGATAGAATAAATGAAGATCAGTCTTAGAGAAATACCTAGTACCCTAAAGATGGTCAAAAAGATCATCAACCCAAGGAAGAGGGTACTTATCTTTTACTATAACCTTGTTCAACCGATGATAGTCGATATACATCTGAAGAGACCCATCCTTATTTTGCACAAATATTACAGGATCACCTGATAATGAAATACTAGGATGAATGAAACCCTTATTAAGAAGATTCTTTAATTACCCCTTTAGCTCCTTTAGTTCAGTCAGGACCATCCAACAAGGAGGATTGGAAATAGGATAGGTATCCAATAAAAGATCAATCCCAAAATCTATTTCCCTATCAGGAGGAATTCTAGAAATATCAATGGGAAAAACTTTCAGAAATCCATTAACCATAGGGACAATTTGCAAGAGGGAATCTCAGAGTTAGAATCTTTAACCCAAACTAGATGATATAGGTACCCTTTAGAAATCAATTTTTGAGATCTAAGACACGAGATAAACTATAACACCTAAAATTTTGGTCCTTGGAAGATTTCTAAAATTTTATCATCACTGCCCATACTACGACTCTCCTTATGAGCATAATGAGTCATAATGAGTCATATGACCCTAATCATAGACTGAAAAATATATGTGGCTAAGTTACCTGTCCTAATTATCAGTGGCCTCCAAAAATTCATAAAGACTCTATATGAATCACATAGTACAAATTGTAGGGTAACTAGTACGAGGCCCAAATAGTTTTGTCTTGGATACGACATGGACCCTACGAGTCGTAGGGTCATGATATGAGTCATATGATGTGAGTTGTAGGGTCAACATCATGTGTTCCTAATGACACTTTCTTAAATACGACTCTTGGTAAAAAGTTATAAGGTGTCTTAATGAGTCATCATGAGACTTGTAATGACTAGCTATAATTTTTTAGCTTTTAAGTTGATGGAACTTTGGACATTTCTCTCTTTACCCACTTCGTACCCATAACTATAAAATACCCTTGGGATATTATTTTAAACACTTTAGCTCCCAGATCTCTCTCTCAACTCCCAAAAAATACCCAAGGTCAAGATAGTTAGGGTTTCCAATAAGTAGGTCATCCAAGGGCTCAAGGGTTGATTTATATCCTTAAATCTTGGTGTTTTAGGTATGTTACCCTTCCTCAATTATTACTTTATGAAAAGAATGTATTTAAATTATTTAATTAGATGGTTTTGAATGTGGCTTTTGATGAGGTTGAGGGTTTTGGCATGGTTAATTCTTATAATGTTATCACATGATTTATTATGGATTGTATATGCTTTATTAATGGTTTTGAACTTGTGGGGTGCATGGGAATGGTGAATAAACTTAGAGGCCATGGTTTTCCCCATATTGAAGTTTTGAAATTAGAATTGATTATGAAAAAATTGTGTTCCCTCAACCCACTTATGCTAATGGCTTTCAATTATAATATTGTTATTTGGTTTGACTTACTCACCTATGTTATTTCATTGCATAAATGATTAAACGATGAACATCAATTTTTAAAGCCTTGGGGGAATGCTTCAAACCCCTTTGTTCTAAAAAAATAGGTTATGTAAGGGTATGATGATACCCATGGTGTGTCTAAATTATTGGTTCTAAAAAATAGGTTATGTGAAACTTATTTTAAAATGGGCTTAATGGAGGTTATGTAGCGAAGCTGTGAAGGTGTGGGTCTCGAATAACTTATACTAGAAACTCATATTTTTTTACATAAGGGTCGGTGTTGATGACCTTGGTGCATAGTTCACACTATAGATATATTTGTATCTTGGATTAACGTGGTTTCAGGGCATTCCCTGTTCTTCTTAATACCTCTGATTCGAGCGACTAACATACACTTATGCCCTTTCAACAAGAAGGCTTAACCCATTTAGCCCGTGGGTGCCTATTATGACGGTTGAGCTACATAGTATAGGAAAATATTTTACTTTATGCTAGGCCATGTTACTTATCCCAACATATTATCTATGTATGTATATGATGTTGTTCACGTGGTTTTGAATTAGATTTGACATGGTATTATTTTATCCTCTATCCCTAAGTTACATGCTAGTGTTCAATCTACTAATCATTTTCGGGTGATGTATCCCCATGCGATGCAGGCACTAGAGATATGTCTACTTTTTCTATGTAGTTAGGTGGAGTGGTTTGGTTCGTCGATCGTTGGTGGTGAAGTGGTGAGCTTCTATTCTCTGAAAGTCTTGGACATTTCTTCAGTTTCCTTCTATAGACTAAATTGAAAATTTTACATTTTTATTAACATTGTCACTTTCATTGTCAAAGTCGAGGGCATGCCCCAACTTAGATGGGTTTTTTGTTTTGTTAGAGGCTTTATGGATATTGTTGTGGATTTGGGTGTTTTTTGTTATTGGTTTTGGGGTATTTATTAATCTTAGATTCTTTTGAACTTTTATATCATATCCTTTTACATATTTGAAATTCAGCCTCTGTTGGGAATTGTGTTTGGTTTAACTAGGCAATGGGGGTGGTCTTCGATCCTTGATGGACTTGAGATACCCATCACAGTCAGGCACTGGCTCGGGTCGTGAAAAAGTTTGTATCAGAGCCTAGGTTTGGTGTCTTTAGATATCCACAAATCTGTCTTAAGTAGAGTCTCTTTTATGGGTTTGTAGCACACCACATTTATAAAGGAGAGGCTATGAGGAATTATAGAATATTTCCCTTTCTTGTGATCTACTATTAGGTGTTAGAGTCTTAGGCCTTGAAATACCCTTTAATTCCCATTTGTTTTCTTTCCAGATCATGCCTTCTAAAAGAATTGATGTTCATAGAAACTCTTCTATCCTGCTTGAGTACAATGTGGATGGGTCTCGTCCTACTGAAGGAGTTCAGACCCAGTCTAGGGTCGCTATTTTTGACTACCCTAGTGGATTTCCACCATTCCCCGCTGATCCTTCTCCCACTGGTAACACTCTTACTCGGTCACCTTTAGGAGATATTACCAATGTTGAATTTCACCATTCCATTCATGTATTTACATGATTGGTTACATATCAGTCGGGTCCTGTTAGTGCTGCTGTGAGTTTTTATAAGGCCACCAGGGTTTGCCAGTTTATGAGGTTGAATCCTCAAACCTTTAATGGTTGTAATATTAAAGATGATCCTCAACGTTTCATAGATGAGATAGAGAAGGTTCTCCGTGTAATGCATGCATATGATTTTGAGGGTATAGAGTTTGTTGCATACCAGTTGAAGGATGTGATGTATCAGTGGTATGAGGAGTGGGACCAATCTAGGGAAGATGATGCGGAGTTGGCTTTATAGAAGGATTTCTCGGGTGCTTTTCTTAATCGCTTCTTTCCTTAGGAGTTGAGGGAGGCGAAGGCTAAGGAGTTCATGAACTTGAAGCAAGGCAAGATAATTGTGAAGGAGTATGCCTTGAAGTTTTATCTATTGTCTTGTTATGCTCCTGATCTAGTATCTAATATGAGGGCTAAGATGAGAAAATTTGCATCAAATTTGTCTCGAGACTTGGTGTTGAAGTGTAAAGCTACCTTATCTAATAATGTCATGGATATCTCTATGGTTGTGGTGTATATATAGTAGGTCAAAGATGAGAATAAAAAATAAGCCAAAATAGGGGAGAGGCAAAGTAAGAGATCTCAATTTTCTTAGCAAGGTGGTGGCCAGCAGAATAGTGTCAAGGATAGCATGTAGTGATCTAATAAGAAGTGGGGGACTTCTGGTTCATATTCTATGGCTAGTGATCCTTATCTAAGTAATTTGGTGATCACCATTTTTAAAGAAATAGTGGATTTAAGGCATGGGGTGCACAATATCAGGACAGTGGGGCTTAGTTGTCTCCATCTTATCCCCTTTGTCAATTTTGTGGATATGTGTATCGTCGCTTTGGTGATGAGGGGAGGAATAAGTGTTTCAAATATAGTTAACCTGGCCAAATTGAGAGGAAATTCCTTTCGGGTAATGTTTCTACGGGGGAAAATAAGGTTCCTACTACTTTTTCTACTCCTGTACCAAAAGTGATACTTCTGGATTCGATACTGGTCAGAATCATATATATGCTCTTGCCACTCATCAGGATTTTAAGGCATCTCTCGATTGTATTATTGGTACTCTAAAACTTTTCTCTCGAGATGCATATTTTCTACTTGATCTTTGGTTTACTCTCTCTTATGTGACCCCTTTCGTGGATATTCATTTTGGTTTTGATCCTGAGTATATTTTTTATCCCTTTTCTGTGTCTACCCTAGTGGGTAACTCTATTATTCCTAGACGAGTCTTTATGGGTTGTGTGGTATTCATTTTTGGTAAGAATACATTAATGGACCTGATTGAATTAGACATGTTAGACTTTGATATGATTTTGGAGATGGATTAGTTGAACTCGTGCTAGCGTCTCTTGATTGTCGGACCTGAAGGGTATGTTTCCAATACCCATATGAACTAGTGGTTGGGTGGGAAGGTAGTTCCCTAGTGCCCAATAAAAGGTTTATTTCTTATCTTAGAGTCCAGAAATTGGTTTACAAGGGGTGTCTCTTCCATTTAGTGCATGTTAAGGATTTTAGTGGTCGTTGTGGTCTGTGAGTTTCCTGAGGTGTTTCCTGATCTTCTCCCTGGTGTTCCTCCTGATAGGAAAATTTATTTTATGATTGATATTTTTAATGACCTGAAACTACCCCCTTGTCGGCATACAGTGCTTAGGACCACAAGTGATCCCAAGATAACCTTTGTACTGGCATAACTCATGAGCAACTGAATAAAATTTGTAAGTCTAAAAGAATAATGCAGAAGATAAATCTTTTCTAAATATGATCAATAAAAAAAACTATATTGAAATTATTACAACTCTGCTTATACAAAACAAAACTAAAAATCCAATACATCAACTCTACTGACAGTCTATGAAGCCTTTACTAGTATTGACTATAGGCAGTCGGGACATGACCCCCAGCTATCCCAAATCAATATGATCGAATGAAGAAAATAAAATACTACACAAAATTTGAATGACTCGAGCCCTTTAATAAAAAAAACTCATCACCTACTGACTAGAAGCTGCAACTCTCTATTTCTGATATGCACACTACAACTTCCACCTACATTATTAAACAATCTAGCACATAGACGTATATGTGGATCAGTACTTTTGGAATGTACTGAGCATATGGGGGTGAATGCATAAGTAAAACAATATCTCAATGTTTATATAAACTTGTAAAAGGATACATGCTAAGTGTAAATGACTCATATTGGCTTGAATAACTGAAAGCTAAAAATCATAAATCATGAATAACAAAGCATACTGTATAAATCTTGTGAGTTATAACACTTAGTTCTAAAAGCTGTACTTTTACTCTTTCTATTAGTGAAATAAGTAGGACTGAAGTCAAGTCTATTTTCAAATCATGCAGGCTAAGTGTAAAAAGGACTCACCTATATATCTGTAAACTTAAAGCTGAAATCTCATAGCTAATGTTTTATGTAAAACAATATCAAAAATAAACTGTGTTCCTTTACACTTGGTTTCTAAAATTTGTTCTGTTATTCTTTTCTATTAGCCTGTAGGAAATTCTTTTCAAACCTTTTCTATTAGAATTACTCTTTTCTGTAGGGAGGTTCTCCTAACCGACATAAACTATGTGAGCAATCATAGAGTCCAACGTCTTTTTCCCCTAAGGGGAAAATCTCATGTTGGGGAAAGGTGTCATACTCTTTCCAGGGAGTATAACCTAAGCTAAGTGATCACATATGTAACTGTCATCCATATAGACATGGGAATACTGAATTTGTACCTACGTCTTCTTGTAAACTCGGGGTATTACGACATCTCCTTCTTGGGATCGTTCTTCCCTCGAATGAAACTGACTTGGCTAAAATACTAAGGAAAGACTAGAATGATACACAGGACATGTACGGACTGACTCATGATTGAATATTTGAATCTAAAACTGATGCATGATGCATGAACTGAGATGAATTTGCAAATTGCATAAAGCAAACAAATTACTTCATGGAATGTCCTTACTCGTGAAACTTTAGATAGTAAAACTAGATCAGGAGATAAAAAAACCATAGGAACTTTCCTGTGTGACTGCTAAACTGAATTTTCTTGCTTTACGGATTGAATTATGCTGAAAGCTTAGACTCAACTATACTTTCCCCTCAAATACCATACTCATACGAGTACATATATGTAATTCCCCGAATCTGCACCTCGGATGCTACACGGTGCTTACGACCTCGAAGGACCATAATCTAACCCATGATTGGTACCTGCTGTGAGAACTGAATAATGTGGAAGTTAGGCTAAAATGCCATAAGGTTCATAATCTGAATACTAATAATAACATCTGAATATTGTTTGAACTAGTCTAGTCTAAAAAACCTCTAACTGAACTGTCTGAATGTGGAGTTGATGGAACAAACCCCAAAATAACTCCAACAAATAAAATATTGAATCTACAATGATACTTAAATAAAAGAATATCCTCGATAGATGAGGAGTCACTACTAAATCTGCTGCTATAGAATGAATCTGGTTAAGCTTAGTTAGGAAACTGAGCATCCAAACCTATGATATGAGACATCATAGCACAAGAAATAAGTATGCAATCAGTACATGAAATGTACTGGTATGCTAGATGAGGTAAGGCTAAAATGAAAGGGTTCATATTCATGAAAAGTAACTGACTGAGTGATATAAGTATAACTAAATGAGAGTACATGGATAACTGAAGCTACTGTAAACACTGAGTATGAAATACTATGCATATGCATATATATATATATATATTGTATCTAAGATTTATACTAAAAATGAGGTTTGGGTTCTGATAATTGAGTAACTGATATCTGAGACTACTAATAACTGATCGACTGTTACTAACAGTCCTGATTCTGCAAAACTAAACTGAGTTCTATATTGGAGACTGAAACTAAAATAGTGGGAGGTAACCATCTAACCGACATGCCCCTATCTGAACTGATAGGGGTCCAACCTGTAACTCCAGTTGGAAGAGTGTCAGTACCATGCCACGAGTACAAACATTAGCTATGTGGATCCACTAAAATGTCATCCCAAAGGACTAATGGTCACCATAGAATGGCAGGTTCCCTAATATGAATGGTATTACCCTCGACTGATAGGTAAACACCTTATCAACCCTCAACTAGTAAGTTGATATCTCAACCTATGCTGGATATGTAGTTCTGGAACACAAGGACTGCTACTAAGGATCACACCCTCTACTGACAGGTGATCCCCTATCCTTGGGTTCGCTCGTGCTGAATCCTACTCCCAACTCAACGACACTGATTATTAGACTGAACTGAACTGGACTGAGTTTCACAGGGTTTTATAATAGACTGAGTACTACTGTTTGTGACATTACTGAGACTATTCTGTAGCTACTATAATTCTAAGTAAACAGCTAGATTTAGGGTATTAAATACCCCAGGACTCGATAGCATCAATAGTAAAACATGGAAAAATCTTAAAAGCACCCTAGCTAATCACTTAGTCATAATTCATACATTGAGACATTTTGTCAAAATACTTGCAAAGCATAAACATGTACATGAATAGGAACATATGCTAACATGTCATGATTGCACTCTTTAATTCATAGATGCATTTTAACAAATAGTTGGGCAGCATGATTATTCCATATAATAATAATAATAATAAACATATATAAATACCAATGCTACTACATTCAACTTTTAAATGCAAGGATTGAACATGAAAATCACATAATTCATCACCCATGCTATCTTAATTTCATGAAACTTGTAATTAATCATGGATTGAAGACCATATGACAATACACACATGAACACAATTCAACTCAAACACGTAATTCATGAAATCTCAATCTTATATTTTGAAAAAGGATTCTTGGGCTCCGTGGGTGGTAAGGACCCATGGATGAACATATAACATACCTGGGAGGATGAGTTCTTAAAGTTTCTTGGTGAGATTCTTGAGGATTTTCTCTTTATTCTTGAAGTTTAGGGGTTTGCTAATTGAGAGAATGATCTTCAATTTGGTGAAAATTGAGTGAATAATGACTTAACTAGGTTATTAGGGATTAATTAATGTGTTTAGACTGATTAGGGCTGTGGAGAAAGACTAAATTACCCCTGAAAGGATTTAATTTTTCATCACTGAAAGTCCTGATTTTGGCCTTCACCGCGACGCGGTGGCATCGCGGTGAGCAACTGAAAGTTGGCTGAAACTGTTCAAAAATGGAAAACTACGAAATTGAATTTTCAATGCGACGCATCGTTATCGCAAAGCCTCACTGGAAAGAGACCATTCTGAAAATGGGCATTGGTGTGATGCGGGCCAATTGTGGTGCCTCTGGAAAATGACAATTGGGAAATAGCACTATGGCGCGATGCGCTATTATCGCGTTGACACACTGAAAAATGACGATTGGGACCTGGAACTTCACCGCGACATGGTGATGCTTAATTTAACATGCTATTTTGCTAAATGTTCCATAACTTCTCACCCAGATATCAGATTTAGGTAGATTTTTTATCGTTGGAAAGTTAACTGAATTTCCTACATGATAGTGGGTCTTAAGCTGGCAAATTCTGAATATTCTGAAAGTTTTATATAGGAATTCTCATGTACTAAGAGCTAAACTAAGCTAGGAGAATATGGTTATTACAATATCACCCCCTTGGTAACATTCGTCCTCAAATGAGACCGATTAAACTGAAAAAATGATCGACTGCATTTATACAAACACTGCACATACACAACTGAAGCATGACTAAGCTGAGACTGCTGATAAACTGAGTTTACATACTGAGAATGCATAAATGAAGCATGAAATACATGACTGAAACTACTTCATGAATTCACTACTATCATGAGGATTATATGTAATAGTAACTGATACTAAGTTTGTAACTGTAATTTAACATAAAACTGAGTAAATCTAAGAAAGACTGTAACCTCAAGCTGAGTCTTAGTTTATGGAGAAGAGGTGAGTATACTTGGTCCACATATCTTCTTCTGCTTCCCAAGTAACTCCCTCAATGGACTGGTTACGCCAAAGAACTTTGATCAAGGGAACTTTTTTGTTCCTTAGTCTATGAATCTGATGATCTAGCATTTGAACTGGGACCTCTTCAAATGAAAGATCATTCTGAATGCTTACACTTTCTTAGGGGTCTATGACAGTTGGGTCGCCAATGCATTTCTTTAGCAAGGAGATGTGGAATGCTGAGGGAACTGAAGCTAAGACTAAAGGCAACTCATGATCATAAGCTACCTTTTCTAAATGGCTAAGAATTCTATAAGGACCAACATATCAGGGATTGAGCTTCCCCTTCTTGCCAAACCTCTTCACTCCCTTCATGGAAGAGATTTTTAGGTATACAAAATCACCAATCTAAAACTCAAGAACCTTTCTTCTCACATTTTCATATGATTTCTTCCATCTCTGGGCTACCTTAAGCCTCTCTATGATCAATTGAACCTTCTCTAAGGAATCAAACATCAAGTCGGGCCCTACTACTATGGCCTCCCCTACTAGAATGATAACTGTTATTCTATGAGAATTCGATCAAAGTCAAGTGGTCATCCCAACAACCTTTAAAATCAACAACACGAGACCTTAACATATCTTCTAGAGTCAGAATGGTCCTTTCTGCTTAACCATCTGTTCAAGGGTGAAAAGTTGTACTGAGGTAAATTGGGTACCAAGACCCTTTTGGAAGGCTTTCCAAAAGTAAGAGGTAAACTGGATACCTCTATCTGAAATAATGGATACTGGGAATCTATGAAACCTAACCAACTCTCTAAGATAAAGTTTGGCATAGTCCTCAGCTGAATAAGAAGTATGTACAGGCAAGAAATGGGCTGATTTCATCATCCTGTCTACAATGACCTAAATCAGATCATGCTGACGACAAGTATGAGGCAAGCCTGTCATTAAATTCATGTTCACTTTCTCCCACTTCCAAGTGGGAATATTGAACTCTTACATAGACCCACTAGGTTTATGATGCTTAATTTTAACCTGCTGACGATTTGAGTACTTAGCTACGAACTCTGAAATATCTCTCTTCATCCCACTCCACTAATAGATCTCCCACAAATCGCGGTACATCTTAGTGTCCCCTAGATAAATAGAGTATCGAACACCATACACTCTTTTAAGAATTCACTATCTCAACTCATCAACACATGTGTCAAACAATCTACCCTGGCAACGCAACACACCATCTCCCCCTTGGGAGAAAACCGCTACCTTCTGATCTCTGACTGACTCTTTCAACTTGATTAGACTGGGATATCTGTCCTATTTTTCCTTGACTTTGGAAACCAGAGATGATTCTGAACTATTCTGCACCCACACACTACCCTATGATGAATCGACTAAGTGAACACCTAGTCGGGCAAGCTGATGAACTTCCAGAACTAACTTCCTCTTACCATTATCAACATGAGCAACACTACCCATAGACAACCTACTGAGAGCATCTACCACTACATTGGCCTTGACCGGATGATACAAAATACTTATGTCATAGTCTTTCAACAACTCTAACCATCTCCTCTGACACAGATTCAAATCCTTCTACGAAAATACATACTGCAAGCTTTTGTGATCTGTGAACACATTAACGTGTACCCCATACAAATAATGCCTCCAAATCTTCAAGGAAAACATAACCGTTGCTAACTTAAGATCATGGGTAGTATAATTCTTTTCATGGGGCTTAAGTTGTCTAGAGGCATAGGCTATGACCTTAACTCCCTGCATTAAGACAAAACTCAAAACTACTCTGGATGAATCATAGTACATAACGAACCCATCTGAAACATCTGGTAAGGTTAAAACTAGGGTTGTAGTGAGTTAAGTCTTCAACTCTTGAAAACTCTTCTCACAAGAATCTGACCACTGAAACTTGACTTTCTTCTAAGTCAATCTGTACATAGGGGATGAAATAGACCAAAACCCTTTAACAAACTGATGGTAATAGCCAGCTAAACCTAAGAAACTCCTAATATCTGATGGAGAAATGGGTCTAGGCTAGTTTCTCACCGCTTCGGTCTTTTGTGGATCAAATCTATTTCCATCACAGGAAATAATATGGCGAAGAAAAACTACTGACCTTATCCAAAATTTGCACTTACTGAATTTAGCGAACAACTGATGGGTTTTAAGAGTCTGCAATACTATTCTGAGGTGGTCTGCATGATCATTTTTGGTATGGGAGTAGACAAGAATGTTATCAGTGAAGATTATGATGAACATGTCCAATTACGGCTTGAACACTTGGTTCATCAAGTCCATAAAAGTTGTTGGGGCATTGGTAAGACCAAATGACACGACTAGGAATTTAAAGTGACCCTACTGAGTTCTGAAAGCTGTTTTCGAAATATCACATTCTCTGACTCTAAGATGATGATATCCGGATCTGAGATCTATCTTAGAAAATTAACTGGCACCATGAAGATGGTCAAACAAGTCATTGATTCTGGGAAGTGGGTACTTATTCTTGACTGTGACTTTGTTCAATTGACTGTAGTCTATACGCATCCTGAGTGAACCATCTTTCTTACGCACGAATAAGACTGGTACGGCCTATGGGGAAATATAGGGCCTGATGAACCCTTTGTCTAAAAGGTATTTTAACTATTCTTTTAATTCTCTGAGTTTAGCTGGAGCCATTCTATATGGCGGAATTGAGATAGCCTGAGTATCTGGAAAAAAGTCTATTCAGAAGTTAATTTCCCTTTCGGGAGGAACTTCAGGAAGATCTTTGGGGAATACATATGAGAATGCATTTACTACTAGAAGTTACTCAAGGTTGAGAATCTCTGAACTAGAGTCTTAGACTCGAATAATATGTAGATACACCCCTTGGATATCATATTTCTTGCTCTAAGGTACGAAATAAGCTGACCCTTATGCGCTGTGGTACTACCCCTCCATTCAAGGACTGGTTGATTAGGAAACTAATAATGAATAACCTTATTTCTGCAGTCAACTAAAGCATAGCATGAACGGAGCTAATTTATCTCGAGAATGATGTCAAAATCTGCCATCTCTTGCTCTACAAGGTCTAATGAAGTAACTTTTTGAGATACCATAATCGGATAATTCCTGTATACCCACCGGGCTAAGATAGACTTACCCACTGGGGTAGATACTGAAAAAGGCTCTGTTAGGATTTTGGAACTGACTCCGAAGTTGACCGCTATATAAGTAGTTATGAAAGACAGAGAAGCTACTGGATTTAATAAGGCATAAATATGTAAATAGAAGATCTATAACGTACCGGTGAAAACATCAGGAGAACTTTCTTAATCCTCTCTAGACTGAAGTGCATAAAGCCTGTTTGGGCATTTCCCACTGGTGGCATTGGAAGTGGCACCCTGCTGATTTGGGTCACCGGACTGTGCTGGGGGACAGTTGTTCTGACCCTGTGAACCTGACTGAGGACAATATCTGATTTTATGGCCTATCTTGACACACTCAAAACATACACCACTAACATCTCTGCGGATACCTTGTTGGTTTTTTCTATATTTCTGACAAAGAGGATTTGCTCGGGCGTTGCTGACACTACCCTGATACTTAGAGCCTGGCACCCTGTCTTTATTATTATTTCTAAACTTAGGTGCTGGAGCACTAGCTAAGGAGGGAGCTGGAATTGAAGATTTCTAGAAAAACTGGGAACGGTTACTGCCTTTTGACTTAGGCTGAGTAATATTAAAGCTACCTGTTCTATATCTTTTATTTTCCCTCTCTCTCCTTATTATTAAACTCTTCTATCTTCTGAGCTTGGACCATTATCCTAGATGTCTATCTCTTTAATTAGCATTGTGGTCCTACACTTCTTGAACACACTCTCTGACACCCCAGATATGAACTTGCTTATCCTGGACCTATTGTCTACTGCCACATGGGGAGCATACCTGGCTAACTGGGTAAACTTGAGGGAATACTCTTTCACACTCATGTTGACTTTTCTGAGATTGATGAATTCTAGCACCTTGTTTTCCCTCAACTCTAACAGAAAAAATCTATCTAGAAAAGCAGTAGCAAACTCTTCCCATTCTATGGGATCTGCATCTGTGCCCCTTTCTGCCTTCCACTGCTTAAACTACATATGAGCTATATCTTATAGCTGATAGGCTCATCTCTCTTACTGGAAGTCACTCCCATAATAACTATAACTTTCAGCACCTGATTAGGGAGATCTTATGGATCCTCTTCAAACTTAGAACCCAAAATCAATGGAGGGTTCATTCGGGTGAAGTCCTGAATCCTGACTGCAGCAGTATTGGCCACTGGGTTGGCCTAAACAGCAGTTGGGCATCCATTTTGAGATGCCACTTAATCGGCTAGAGTGGTGAAAATAGCTCTGAATTCTGCATGGGAGACATGCTCATTTAGGGGATCTGCCTGAACGGGCAGAGGTGATGGTTGATTGTTATTCCTTCTTCCATTAGCTTTTCTGGGAGGCATGTTCTATAAACAAAAGAAAGAGATGGATTATACTAAGAGTTTAACTTTAGCTCATGTTCACTCACACGACATGAACAATGAAAGAAGGGAAACATTCCTAAAAATGTCTCATAGCCTATTACCCATAAGTGTGGCGCGCTTCTAACCCATGCACAAGGCTCTACTTGATGCGACTTTCAGACTCCCTAGGACTCTGTTGAACCTTAGACTCTGATACCAATTTTGTAAAGCCCCGAGTCTACACCTCAGACGCTACACAGTGCTTACAACCCCAAAGGACCACAAGCTAACCCATGACTGGTACCTGCTATGAGAACTGAATAATAATACTAAAATAATATGGAAGTTAGGCTGAAATTCCATAAGGTTCATAATCAGAATACTGATAATAACATCTAAAAATTGAATATTGTCCTGTACTAGTCTAGCTTGAAAATCCTCTAACTAAATTTTCTGAATGTGGAGTTGATGGGATAAACGCCCAACTAACTCCAACAAATAAAATACTAAATCTACTTTGATACTGATATAAAAGAATATCCTCGATAGATAAGGACTCACTACTAAATATGTTGTTGCTGATTGAATCTAGCTAAGCACGGTTAGGAACCTGAGTGTTCGAACCTATGATATGAGGCATCATAGCACAAGAAATGAGTATGCTATCAGTTTGTGGAATATACTGGTATGCTAGATAAGGTAAGGCTAAAATTCAAGGGTTCATATGCATGAACAATAACTAACTGAGTGATATGAATACAACTAAATGAGAGTACATGGATAACTGAAGCTACTATAAATACTGAGTATGCAATACTATGCATATGCATATATATATATATACATTGTATCTGAGATTTATACTGAAACTGAGTACTGAGTACTGATAACTGAGCAACATCTATCTGAGATTACTGGTAATTGATCGACTGTTACTGACAGTCTTGATTATGTAGAACTTAACTAAGTTCTATATTAAAGACTAAAACTAAAATTATGGGAGGTAATCATCTAACCGACATGCCTCTCTCTAAAGCGATTGGGGTCCGACTTGTAACCCCAGTTGGAAGTTGGTCAGTACCGTGCCACGGGTACAGACACCGGCTGTGTGGATCCACCAAAATGTCATCCCGAAGGACTAAGGGTCACCCTCTATTGGCAAGTGCCCTAATGAAAATGGTATTACCCTCGACTGGTAGGTAAACACCTTATCAACCCTCAACTGGCAGGTTGATATCTTAACCTATGCTAGCTACGTAGTTATGGAACATAAGGACTGCTACTAAGGATCACACCCTCTACTGACAGGTAAGCCCCCATCCCTGGGTTCGCTCGGTGCTGAATCCTACTCCCAACAAAACGACACTAATTATTAAACTTAACTAAACTAGACTATGTTTCATGGTGTTTTGTAACTGACTGAGTACTATTGTTCATGACATTACAGAGGCTATTCTGTAGCTACTGTAATTCTAAGTAAACAGCTAGATTTGGGGTATTAAATACCCCCAGGACTTGATAGCATCAATAGTAAAACATGGCATAATCTTGAAAGCACCCTAGACAATCACTTAGCCATAATTTATTCATTGAGACATTTTGTCAAACACTTGCAAGGCATAAACTTTATATGAATGGGAACACATGCTAACCTGTTATGATTGCCCTCTTCAATTCATAGATGCATTTTAACAAACACTTGGGGAGAATGATTATTTCATATAATACTATTAAACATATATAAATACCAAGGCTACTATATTCAACTTGTAAATGCAAGGATTGAACAAGAAAATCACATAATTCATCGCCCATGCTATCTTAATTTCATGAAACTTGTAATTAATCATGGATTGAAGACCATAAAAAAATACACACGTGAACACAATTCAACTCAAACATGTAATTCATGGATCTCAATCTTGTGTCTTGAAAAAGGATTCTTGGGCTCCATGGGTGGTAAGGACCCATGGATGAACATGTAACATACTTGGGATGATGAGTTCTTGAAGTTTCTTGGTGAGATTCTTAAGGATTTTCTCTTGATTCTTGCAGGCTAGGGTTTTGCTAATTGAGAGAATGATTTTTAATTTGGGGAAAACTGAGTGAATAAATACTTAACTAGGTTATTAGGGGTTAATTAACGTATTTATACTGATTAGGATCGTGGAAAAAGACTAAATTAACCCTAGAAGGATTTAAATTTTTGTCACTGAAATTCTCGATTTTGGCCTTCACCGCGATGCCACCGCATCACGGTGAGCCATTGGAAGTTGGCTAAAACTATTCAAAAATGGACAACTGTGAAATTGACTTTTGGCGCGATGTGCCATCATCGCGGAGCCTCACTAAAAAGTGACGACTCTCTAAATGGGCATTGGCGCGATGCGGGCCAATTGCGATGCCCCACTGGAAAATGACAATTGGGAAATGAAACTATGGTACAACGCGTCGTTATCACGTTGACACACTGGAAAATGAAGATTGGGACCTGGAACTTAATCGCAATGCAGTGATGCTTAATTTCACATACTATTTTACTTAATGTTCCATAACTTCTCACCTGGATATCGGATTTAGGCTAATTTTATATCGTTGAAAAACTGACTGAATTTCCTACAAGATGATAGGTCTGAAGCTGGAAAATTCTGAATATTTTGAAAGTTTTATATAGGAATTCTCGTGTACTGAGAACTAAACTGAGCTAGGAGAATATGGGGTATTACAATATAACTTCATATACTAATGTATGATCTGAACTAAATTATCTCTCCAAGTTCAAGCCTAACTTGAATCACAACATACCACATATAACATTATAACACTAATCTACACCATGAACTCAATACCCCAAGCATTTTCACAACTTGTCTTCTCTAAGATAATTCTTCTTATGACTTCAACAACAACATTAAAACTCTTACTAGGAAATCTTTAGTGCACAACACACCCTAAACTTATATACCAACATAAAATTCAAGCCTATAATTATAACCACATATTAACTTCAAGGAAGACACCTGTAAAGGCACACTTCTCATATTCTCTAGCCCTCTATCAATAACAGCTTTCTTGCACTATGCTTAAGAAGACATGCCCAAAATTCTCAACTAGCTATGGCATGTACCAAAGGTTTACCTCAATATTTCTTATTCCTTTAACCTTAGATCGAAAAGAATAGACAATCTTTCTTAATAAGGGTAATCAACTCCCTCTCATCTAAACCATTCCTTATCCATTATCATCACCGCTATCTTAACATAGGAAAAGGTTACTGAAGGGCTAATACATAAGGACCTGAAGCACTAAAGAACACTATACATAACTTTGACACTTAACTGAGGCCTGAGAAATAGAAAGTCAAGGGAACGGATTCATTAAAGAGATCTAAACTTAGAGCATTCATGAAATAAACTGAATCTCGCTAATCATTTGGTGTGTAGAATGAGTAGATACTATGATAAATGAAAACTTTACACCGAGATAAAAATAGGTTGGGCACTATCCTTCCTTACTGTTGTTCTACAACATATTGGAATTACTACTAGAATCTGGGGGCCTGACTTAGTTCCTTGTTCTATCATCTCCCCTTTAGCTTTAAGCCATCATTCTAAGTCTATGGAACCCTTTTACTAAACTCTAATCTAAACTGTAATCACTTTACTCTAAAGTCTAGTGTATAACAATACACATAAATATTAACTTACCCTAAAAGACTACACCTAAAAGTGTGAAACCCACTACTAATACATCCTTTAGCTTCAATAATCATCATTATAGACTCACACTCTATTATCTCAACAAACATACTTTCCTAACTAAACATGCAACCACAGACTACCAAGATCGTATCTCAAAATTATATTTTTCCCAAACCATAAGAATTAAAATCATACTTAAAAGACTCAACACCAACTATCCATAACTCATCAACTTATCTACTAACAACACCATGTACAAAATAGATAGCCTTCTTTCAACTTAACCACTCAAGGGTACAATTAACCACACACAATAATTAATAAACTTCAAAAATAATGCAACCCCATATCACCTTTGGAACACCTTTACGTCATACTTACAATATCATACTAAGTTACAAATAAATCAACTTAAACTCTTGTATAAATTGTTCAAGCCTACTGGATCACTTCTATATAACTACCATCACCAACTAAGAAATCATTATTTCCACCTTTTTGGTCATCCACTGTTCAAACTTAGTGTCTAGTGCTAGCCATGATTAGTCACTCTATCTCACATACTATTCTCACTTGGAAGCTATAAAATAAGACATTAAGAAACACTATTCCCCTAAAGCCTCATAATAATAATAATTGATCATAATCCTATGGTATACCATATTGAAATCTTTTAGCAGGTCCTCTTTCTACACATAATGACTATTTACCCATCTATACACTTAGATTACTTTAATAAAGCCTGAATTCACAATACTCAACTGCCCAAATACTTTCATTAATAACCTATACTTTTCTAAAACAATAATTACCCTCAATAAATCATTTTCCTACTTCAAGCTAGCAACAATTTACCTTAACTAGTAACTTGAAAGCATTCATAAGTTTATCTATACTTTCTATCAATCGTCATCCCCACTTTTCTTATCACTACACTTCTATATGCATACTTCCAACTATAAGAAGGTTCTACTACTTCTGAATCATAACACTCCAGGTTGCAATATCCGTCGAATGAAAACTCTATTCAATAATCTAGGTTCATACTATCTCCCATTTTGAGCACTACCTGTATTGAAGAAATAATGAGGAATCTGAATACATATCTTACTCTGTCTTAACTGGACAAATCATAAGAATAAGGACAAAATTTCAACTTGAGAAACTTATAACATACTAGCGAGCTCCTCTCAAGCCCTTTGTGTGACTTTTGAATTTACTGATAGTAAATTTGAGAGAATCATCTTTGGAGAAATTGAAATCTAGTACTCAAGTTATCTCGAAAGGCTATGGATGGAGAATTATGGATTTACACATAACCCAACAGAAGTTTCTAAAAGAACAACTTTACTGCATGATCTAGAGTATGAAAGAAAGAAAACTCTTCTTAAATACCCTATAGACTCTTGAAGAAAGGTACAGACATATACGTACCGTTCCGCATGCATAGTGTAAATGACTCATATTGGATTGAATAATTGAAAACTGAAAATCATAAATAATGAATAACAAAGCATACTGTATAAATCTTGTGAACCGTAACATTTAGTTCTAAAAGTTGTACTTTTACTCTTTAAATTAGTGGAATAAGTAAAACTGAAGTCAAGTCTATTTTAAAATAATGCAGGCTAAGTGTAAAAAGGACTCACCTTTATATCTATAAACTAAAAGCTTAAATCTCATAGCTAATGTCTTATGAAAAAAAATATCTAAAATATATTGTGAGCCTTTACACTTAGTTTCTAAAATCTGTTCTGTTTTTCTTTTCCGCAAGGCTGTAGGAAATTCTTTTCAAAGTTTTTTTCTTAGGATTACTCTTTTCTGTAGGGAGGTTCTTCTAATCGACATAAACCATGTGAGATATCACAAAGTCCAATGTCTTATTCCCATAAGGGAAAAACCTCACATTGGAGAAAGGTGTCATACTATTGCCGGGGAGTATAACCTAAGCTAAGTGATCACATCTGTGACTGTCATCCATATAGAAATGGGAGTAGTAAATCTATACTTGTGTTGAATGGTAGTTCTAGAAAAGTAGGATATGCTAAACCCACATTTTCTGCTCGGTGCTAAATACTACTCCCTTTAATCTATATGCTTATTCTATAGGAAAATCCACTTTAAAAGTCATAATATTTCATACTGTAAGCTAAATGTGTGTATGTTCATTCATAACTGAATTAAGGCTGTAAAATGGATTCCATATCTTGGCTAAAGATCAAAAGATTAGATCTTTATTCAAAGTTGTCTATAAATATATCATGGGATGCTTACAAGAATAATCATTCTTGAAATAGCAATATTTAACTAGGGCTTGATAACCCATGACTCAAATTCATGTCAAAACATTATAATGTTCATGCTTGATAATGTAAATATTCAAAATTTAACTCAAAATCTATAAAATATAGTCATACACATCAATTTACAAAAGTAGACATGTAATTCAACATCAAAAACACTTAAAACATCATAATCTTCAAATAGCCATAAATGGGTATGAACCATAAATTGATATTCATGAAAAATCATGTAAATTTGTAATTAAAAACTAGTTTTGGGAACGAGGATGAAAGATTTATCCTTGTTCAAAACCCCGCATACCTTATTATGCTTGATTTGATGTAATATCTTGACTTTCAACCATTTGGAGATGATCTTTTAAAAATTCTTGAAGTTCTTGGATTAGAATCCCTAAATTCTTGATCTTTTTGTTGAAGAGAAGAAGATAGAATTGAAGATTCTTGAGGGGATTGATCAGGGTATGTTCTTGAGGGGAAAATTGGAGAATGAGGGCAAATAATGCCCCAATTGAAGGCTTAGATCATGTTTTTATGACCTGGTTTAGGGTAGGAAAAGGCCCAATTGCCCCTCTATAATTCAAACAAATAATTTGTAACCCGTATCTCCGTTTGAAGGGCCACCACGACATGGTGTAATTGCGGTGGCTTATTGCCTCAGACAAAAATTCCATAACTTTTCACTCGGATATCGGATTAAGGTGAAATTGGTATTGTTTTAAAGATAACTCAATAATCTACAATTTGGTGGGTTTTGATCTGAAAAATTCTACATATATCAAAAGTTATACACTTTCAAAGTTGACCCTTCTAGAATCGAACCCCAAACATTAGACGAATCAAAGGATCTTAGCTCAACTTGGCTCTAAGTGATTTCTATGAACGCTCTTGACCTAATAAGCACTTCATATACTTAGGATAAAGGTCATGATATATTCACTTAAATTATGGATCAAGAACATAACAAATACACCTTCACCACGATCTGGTGATCCCCTTATCGATATACTCACCATGATGCGGTAAGTCATTGGAAATTTATAATTTCCTTTTCACACTCCACCATAATGCAGTGGACCTCTTGGCACTATAATCACCTCGATGCAATGAAATCATGGTGAGCTACTGGAATTCCAAGCCAAACCTAGTCTAAAAATCCAAAATATTTTTGAGACGTTATTTCTAACTCCCCTAATCATAAATCAAATCAAGAGCCATTGTATCAGAGTCCTCGAAGTTAGAAGGTCTTAAAAGTGGATAAGTCCTCAACACATAGATAAATTTTTAAGCTTTTAGCCTCCTATACAAGAACTAGGAGATGAAATAAACTAAGAAAAATATAGGATATTATATTATTCTTATGGACACTCGTCCTATCTCCATCCCTCCCTAAAGAATTGCTAAAACTGAGTTAAAAGAGGTTCAAAATAAGGATTTTATCTGTCCTAGTATTACTCCTTAGGGTGATCCAATTATTTTTGTGCGTAAGAAATATGGGTCCCTTTGGATGTGTATAGACTATCGTCAGCTGAGTAGGGTGACCGTGAAGAATAAGTATCCACTTTCTAGGATTGATGATATCTTTGATCATATTTAGGGTTTTAAGTACTTCTCTAAGATTGATCTTCTATCGGGTTACCATCAGTTTAAGATTAAGGAGGTGGATATCCCTAAGACTGTTTTCTAAAACACGATATGGACATTCTGATTTTTTGTTGATATCCTTTGATTTGAATAATTTCCCTGTGGCATTCATGGATCTCATTAATTGGGTTTTCCATTAGTTCTTGTATTTTTTCATAACTATGTTAATTGATGATATTTTGGTGTATTCAAAGAGTAAGGCGGACCCTGCCGATCACCTCCTTCTTGTGTTGCAAACCTTAAAAGATTAGAGGTTGTATGCAAAGTTTTCTAAATGTGAGTTCTTATTAAATATTGTGACCTATCTAAGTCATGTTGTTTCTAGTGAAGGGATCATAGTGGATCCACAACAAGTTGTAGTGGTTAAGAAGTGGCCTAGACCCACGACTCCAATCGATATTTGGAAAATCTTGGGTTTAGCCAATTATTATGTTTCTCTTCTATTGCTACCCCATTGACTAAGTTGACTCAGAAGAAGGTAAAGTTTATATGGTCATATGCTTGTAAGGGTAGTTTTGAGAAGTTGAAAAATAAGTTAACTTTAGCTCTAATTTTGACCCTGCCCGAGGTTACTAATGGCTTTGTTATTTATTATTATGCATCTCATATGGGGTTGAGTAGCATGTTGATGCAGCATGGCAAGGTTGTCGCATAAGTTCATGAGAAGGCATTTTAGACATATGCTTTGGAATTGTTGTCTATGGTCTCTGCTTTAAGGATTTGACATCACTATTTATATAGGGTTCATGTTGACATCTTCTTAGACCTTAAGAGTTTGAAGTATATCTTCACCTAAAAGGAGTTGAATCTCAGGCAAAGAAGATGGCTTGAGTTGCTTATGAACTATGACATGAGTCTCCACTATGATCCAAGTAAAGCTAAGATGGTTATTGATAATCTTATAAGGTTATCTATGGGAAGCTTATCTCATGTTGATGAGAAGAAGTAAGGATTGGTGAAGGATATTCATCTTTTTAATAATCTTGTAGTTCATCTGTTGGGCTCTAGGAATGGTGGTGTATTTGTGTAAGAGGTAGTAAAGTCATCTCTTGGTGCAGAGGTGATGGAAAAATGGGTTTTGGAACCTATCTTGATACAAATCAAGGATGATGTAGGTCACCATAAGGTGATGGATTTTGAGATATGTGTTGATGATTTCTTGAGATACCAAGGTAGATTATGTGTTCTTGATGTTTATGGGATATGAGAGAGGATCTTAATTGAGGCTCAAGAGTCAAGGTACACTGTTGATCTAGGTTAGACAAAGATGTACTATGATTTGAAAGAAATTTATTAGTGGAATAACCCGAAGAGTGATGTGGCCAACTTTGTTGCTAAGTTCTTAGTTTGTCAGCAAGTAAAGGTGGATCACTTGAGGCACGGTGGGTTTTCTTAAGATATTAATTACCCGTGTGGAAATAGGATGTGATTAATATGGATTTCAATACTAGTCTTCCGCAGTCTCTCAATCAGTATGATTCCATTTTGGTCATCATGGATAGGATGACTAAGTATGCTCACTTCTTGCCAGTGAAGACTAATTATTTAGCAGAAGATTATGCTAAGCTCTTCATTGACGAGATTGTGAAGTTGCATGGTGCTACAGTTTCCATTATATTTGATCGAGGTACTCAGTTTTCATCCTATTTTTAGCATTCCTTTTAGAGAAGTTTAGGGACTAAGGTGAACCTTAGCACTGCTTTCCACCCTCAGACAGATGGACAAATGTAGAGGATGATACAAACTTTGGAGGTTATGATAAGGTCTTATGTGATTGATTTTTATGGTAGTTGGGTTGACCATCTGCCTATCCTAGAATTTGCTTATAATAATAGCTATCATTCTAGTATTGGGATAACTCCGTTTGAGGCTTTGTATGGTAGGATATTTAGGTCCCCTATTGGGTGGTTTGAGGTTGGCCAGAATAGGTGTATGGTCTCGACTTGCTTCACCAATCTATGGAGAAGATGAAGGTAATATGGGACAGGATTAAGAACACCCAAAGTTTCTAGAAGTCATATGCGGTTATAAGGAAATCAAATGTGGAGTTTGATGTAGATGATTTAGTGTTCTTAAAAGTGCTCCCATGAAGGGAGTGATGCAGTTTTGGAAGAACGGGAAGCTCAGTCCTCCTTATGTTGGTCCATACTGTATTTTGAGGTGTGTTGGCAATATGGCTTATGAATTAGAATTTCCTTCGAGTATGGGTTCCATTCATCCGGTATTCTATGTTTCTATGTTGAAAAAGTTTGTGGGCGATCCTTCCTTGGTTATTCTCTTGGAATGTGTGGGTGTCTTGGATTCCTTATTATATGAGTAGGTCCCGATTGAAATCTTGGATCGGTAATTCCATCATTTAAGAGAGAAGAATGTGGCTTAGTTAAAGGTTCTATGGAGGAACGAAAAGTGTGAAGAAGATACTTGGGAAGCCAAAGAGTACATGAAGTCCAAATATCCATTCTTGTTTCTCACTCTAGGTAATTGTGCTTAAGGTATGGCCATTCCTTAACATCTTTGTTTTTGAACTTTGTTAAACAAAATTGTGATTCCCTTAATATCTTTGTTTTCTATCTATGTTAAAGGTAAGTATGGATGTGCTCTGTATTAACTCATGCTAATAAAGGTCTTATCTCTTCACTCAAGTATGAATGATCCTAGGGGGCGGAGTATATAACACCCCGATTTTGGTCCCTGGAAGATTTCTAAAATTTTATCCTCATTTCCTAGACTACGATTATTTTTACGATTCGTAACGAGTCATAATGAGGTGTAGGACCCTAATCATAGCCTAACTAGTGTGTGTGGCTATGTTTCCTGTCCTGATTACAAGTGGCTTCCAACGAGTCGTAGAGACTCCATACGAATTTCATGGTACAAATTATAAGGTGACTAGTGTGACGCCCAAATAGTTTTGTGTTGGCCAAGAATTGGACCCTACGAGTCATAGGGTCACGATATGAGTCATAGGGTCAATAGTATGTGTGCCTAATAACACTATCTTGATTACAACTCGTGGTAATGAGTCGTCATGAGACCCATAATTGTTGGCGATAATTTTTCAGCTTTTAAGTTGAGGACACTTTGGACATTTCCCTCTTTACCCACTTAGTACCCACGACCATAAAACACCCTTGGGGCATTATTTTCAATATTTTAGCAATCATATCTCTCTCTCAAACTCTCAAAAAATCCCTAAGGTCAAGATACTTAGGGTTTCCAAGAAGTGGGTTATCCAAGGGCTCAAGGGTCAATTTCTCTCCTTAAATCTTGGTATTTCAGGCATGTTACTCTTCCCCAATTATTACTTTATCAAAATCATGTATTTAAATAGTTTAATTGGATGGTTTTAAATATGGGTTTTGATGTGGTTGAGGGTTTTGACATAGTTGATTCTTAAATTGTTATCCTATAATTTATTATGCATTTTTTACACTTTATTAATGGTTTTTAACTTGTGGGTTGCGTGGGAATGGTGAATAAACTTAAGGGCCATGGTTTTCCCCAAATTAAAGTTTTGAAATTAGAATTGGTTATGAAAAGAATTATGTTCCCTCAACCCGTTTGTGCTAATGGCTTTGAATTATGAAATTGTCACTTGGTTTAACTTACTCACCTATGCTATTTTATTACATAAATGATTAAACAAGGAAAATGTACTTTGAAATACTTGTTGGCTATGATTTGACTTAATGAACAGAGGGGGTCGAGGCATTTCTCCAAGTTAATGTGATTGTTATGGTATAAAGGTAATCTTGCAAATGTAAGGGTATAACGATACTGATAGTGTTCCTAAATGGTTGGTTCATTGGATAATAAATGGGTTATATGAAACATGTTTTAAATTGGGCTTAATGGGGGTTATGTAGAAAAGCCATGAAGGTGTGGGTCCCGAACGACTTGTACTGGAAACTCATGTTTGACGACATAAGGGTTCACCTTGATGACCTGTGTGCATAGTCCACACTATTGATATATTTGTATCTTGGATTGACGTGGAGTTGAGGCATTCCCTGATCTTCTTGATACCTCTGTTTCGTATGGCTAACACGCACTGGAGCCCTTTCAGTAGGGGGAGATGAACCCATATAGCTTGTGGGTGCCTGTTATGATGATTGAGCTATATATCCAAGATAATGTTTTACTTCATGCTAAGTCTTGTTTTCTATCTCGGCATATTATCTATGTATGTATATAATGTTGTTAACATGGTTTTGAATTGGATTTGACTTGGCATTATTTTATCCCCTACCCATGAGTAACATGCTTGTGCTTAACCCACTAACCATCTTCGGATGTTGTATCTCCACGGAATACAGGCATCAGAGATACCTATACTTTTCCTGCACAGTGTTAGGTGGATCAGCTCAGTTCATCCATCGTTGGTGGTGAAGTGGTGAAGTTCCATTCTCCAGAAGTCTTGATCATTTCATTAATTTCCTTCCATTGACTAGAATTAAAAAGTTTACAGTATCATTAACATTGTCACTGTCATTGTCAGAGTTAGGGGCATGTCCCGACTTAGATTGGTAATTGGTTTTGTTAGAGGCTTTATGGATATTGTTGTGGACTTGGGTGGTTTTGGTTATTGGTTGTTGGGTATTTAGTTATCTTATATTCCTTTGAACTGTTATATCTTATCTTGTTATATGTTCAAAAATCAGCTTCTGTTGGGCATTATGTTCGATTTGACTAGGCAACAGGGGTGTTCTTGGGTTATCGGTAGACTTGAGATACATGTCACGTCCAGGCCTTGGTTCGAGTCATTACATTAACCTTCCTTGGGTACTAAGTAACTCTCTTCCAATTCTAACACCTCTTCACTAGGAAAGTGAAAACTGACCTTTTGGGTCCAACAATCCAGAGAATCATAGCACGAATAAAGTCAATCTATCCCCAAGATTACATCAAAATCCTCTATATCAAGTTCTATCAAATCCACCAATGTCACCCTATGAAAGATGGACACCACACAACCCCTATGCATTTTTCTAGAAGCTATAGAATCACCTATCGGAGTAGAAACAAAAAAGGGTTCAGAAATATTTGAAGGACCAAAACTAAAGTGCATAGCCACATAAAGGGTCACATAAGATTGGGTAGAACCCAAATTAAGCAAATAATAAATATCATGAGAGAAGATTTGTAATATACTAGTAACAACATCTAGGGATACCTCAAATTCTTGATGAGTAGCAAGTGCATAGAGATGATTTCGGCCAATGTCGGTACCTAAGGTAGCTCTCTTTGGTGTAGGAGCTGAAGAAATGGTGATCGAAACCTTGTTAGCTCCAGTAGAAACTTTAGCTATAGGACAATTTTGCTTCATATGACCAGGTTGACTACAATTGAAACATAAGTTCCTCCCCTCTCACAATATCCACAGTGAAGCTATCCACAAAAACAGTAAGAAGGGTATAGTGGGCTGAGTGAGCTATACTATCCTGAGACTGGACACCCTGTTCCTTAGGACCACTGCTAGCCTGAGAACTACGATCACCTGAAGGCTTAAGATGAGGAACACTATCCGTCTAATAAGAACTTCCCCAATTCTTCTTCTTAATCCATTACCTACCATCTCTTCACTGTTCTGTTATCCTGCACCCTGCTCTGAATATATAAACTTATTCCTCTACCTCTCTCCCATTTTGACTCGATTCTTTTTTTCATCCACTACCTTCTATGTATAAACTACCAATATGTAGATGTCCATATCATTGTTAAACATTATAGCTTTACACTCCAATACCAAATCATGGGACAACCCAAAGGCAAACTTTTTCATTCTGGATCTCATGTTAGACACTAACCTAGAGCATAATGGGACAACTGCTAAAATTTCAAGGCATACTCCTACAGACTCATCTTACCTTATTTTAGATTAGCAAACTCCTCAGCCTTAACTTCCCTCAAATCCTGAGGAAAGAAGTGATCAAGAAAGGCACCCAAATCCTTATCCCACACTGCCTACCCAGCATCATCACCCCTCACTGCTTTGTACTCCTTATACCACTTATAATCCACTTCTATCAACAGATACACAACAAACTTTACACCTTCAAAATTAGTATCATGCATAACCCAAAAAATCTTCTATATCTCATCAATAAACCCTTAAAGATCCTCCTCAACCTTAGAGCCTATAAAGGTTGGGGGATTCAACATCATGAAATAGCCAACCTAAGTGACCTCAGAACCAACATGACAAGACTGTGAAACTATAAGGCCACCAGTTGGGCAAGCATATTAATAGATTCACAAAACTCTGCATTAGAGATATCTCTTTGAGGCGGCTGATCATAAGTACCACCAGCCTAAGAGGCTCGAGGAGGACTAGTAAGGACCGGTGAAACTCCAGGTGGATAGGTACAGTCAGGAGGAGGTACCTTAGACCAAGTCTGTATCCCATGACAAGAGCGGATAGCCCAAAATAGAACACAAGAAAGGGAAACATTTCTAAATGACTTGTAGCTTTATCCTTATAAGTGTGGTGCACTACACAACCATGAAAGGAAATCTACTCGACATGACTTTGTGGACACCCAAAGACCCTGAATCATGCTTTGATACCAAGATTATCACATCTAAAACCAGGGCCTAGTCGTGATAGGTATCTCAAGCCCACCATAAGACGAAGACCACTCTTTTATCCAAACATCCAAAACACAATAAAAAATATAGAGAAAGAAAACCAAATAGTAATAAGAAGGATAGATAATCAAATGTAGACTCTAAGAATTAAACAAACATTCAACCCATACTTGTCCATAAAAGCCTCTAAACTAGAATACCAAACTAGCTCGGAACATGCCTCAACCATGACAAAATAGAGTTCACAATTTCTAAAATCTAAAAATAAACCTAATGAAATAGAAAGGCTTTTTAAAATATGGAGGCTCACCACTTCATAGAAACTTGACCAATGCACCACACCACCTAACTCTGCACAAGAGTAACAGAAAAACCCTAGGACCCTACTTTATGAAATAGTCAGCATTCAGGAATGATAAGTTGGATAAGCATTACTTGTAACTCAAGGAAATTAATAAAGTAATGTCATTTCCAAAACCAATCAAAACCACATGCACATATGTTCATAGATACATATATAGGATGTTGAGAAAGGTTCAAAGGGTCATGAACATAAGACTTTTAAATATTAACATGGACTACATATCTCTATACATCGTAAGGACACCCACGGGATATATGGGTTCAGCTTCCCCTGATGAAAGATCCCTAGTGCGTGTTAGCTGTACAAATTGAGTAATATGAAAAAGGGGATAAAGACACCAAGGCTCTATCCATTCAACAAATATAATGTGTGAACCAAGAACACGGTCATATAGATCCTCACACCAAAATATGTGGTTTCCAGTGTTAGTCCCCCAGGACCTCCATCTTCAGGGTGAGCTACACAACCCCCTTTGTGCCCAAATTAAATTTATTTTGCACATAATCCCAAACTAAGAGTCTTACTTTAAGGCATTTACCACTTGTTATCATCATATAAATTATGATTCCAATCTTATATAATTAAGAAAATCCATTTCAATTAATCAATTGACTCCCAAGTCCCTTTTAAAATTCAAAACCATGGCCACCATGGACTTTCATACCCGTTTTATTTGTTTGTCCATTAATGTAATGTAGTAGTTTCAAAAGTGAGTTAAATCATGCAAATTCCACATTTTAAAACCAAAATAATGCAGGTGGGTTAAGGTCAATTCTATTACAAAGACAAAATCCATCAATTTGGGGAAACCATGTTCTCCATTCCAAATTCCACAATAATGCACCCACTCAGTCCCAAAAATTATCAATTTAAGTATACATAAGATATTTAAACCATTGGAAATATAATTCAAGTGATAATCATCAAAAGTCATCAACCCAACTTCATATCCAATAATTAAATACCATGACCAATGATTAAAACATATCCCATAGTATAAAAATTATTTTAGGGATGAGATACATCCCTAAAATAATAAGAAATTAAAAGAATTCTGAAGTATGGAGCTTAGATGTTGAACCCTTTGTAAATCCTAGTGTTCTTTCCTTGGGAGTTAAAGAGGAAGAGAGTGTTTGATTTTGATAACTGATGGAAAAAGGGTCATTTATATGTTTTTAAGTCATTAGGAATAGTTTAAAGTGATGAAAGGACCGAAAATCCCCCAATTAAAATGTGCAAGAAAAACTGAGTACAGTCGTCACGGGTAGTATAGTCGTTATGCGTTAGGTAACGACTCATGAGGTATGACCATGAGTCATTAACTAGACTCGTTATCTTAGGTTCAAAATCTGGTAACCCACTGTTATGATCACGAGTCCTCTATCATGACTTGTTGCCTGACATAACGAGTTATCTTAAGGAGTCTTGATCAGGGAAGACTTCTAGGTAAACTTTATTATTGAGAGGATAAGTCTCACCTTATGACTTACTACATGAGGTAACAACTCGTTACCTGAGTCATGGTCATGCCAGTTTCAACTCGATTATAGAAATTGGACAATTTAAGAGTTTATCACCTGGAGGTCCTAGAGTTCAAGTAACTTGGGTGTCACAACACCCATTAAACTAGGGTTATAGGTTGGACCCCATCTAGCTCAAATTGAGGTATGTCAGTTAATGGTAGCTGTCATAGTCCACAGTTCATAGTTTAGATTCAGATACTTGGATGACCATGTATTCAATTATTCATCTTATCATACAGTATATGTTTATTACTTGGTCTTGCATCAGTTCACCATGTTTCATGCATCATGTTAGCATATATCAATTGTTTCCCATCTCACATACTCAATACATTCAAAGTACTGATCTCATTCTTTCTTTGGGTTATATTGTCTTATAATATAGGTTTTGACGCTCAACATCCAGATCACGCTTACTACGATTCCGTACCATATCAGCAACAGTGTTTGGTGAGTTCTTATCATTCGAAGACTATTTATCAATATTTTTTTCAGTATTTTTTCTAGTTTAAGGTAGTTGGAGTTAGTTGGGGGCTTGTCGCAATAACTCATATGATTTATAGGATTTCAGATAGATAGTTATGTTTTTAGCATATTGATTATGTCGGACAGTCTTAGTTTTGATATCCAGTACCGATTTAGATTTTATTATAATCAGGTCATTTTAGTTTAGTTTCCTTTTAGTATCTCAATATTTTTTTAGTATTCTTAATGTTTTGTCAGGACATGGGTTAGCTTTGGGTCATTATGACTCTGAGCACCATATTACAACTAGTGGGCAGTCTCGAGTCATGACAAAATCAAACTTGAAATACTTCAAAGTATAGGATTGTCTAGCCAAAGTCCAAGTTCCTATACCTAAAAGGGTAAAAATAGAATCAAAAACTGTGGATTGTTTTTTCATCGGATATGCTATAAATAGTAAAGTAGGTTGATTTTTGTTTCAAAAATTGAAACATTTGGATATTTATGAAAGTACGATAACTAAATCATATGATGCTGAGTTATTTGAACACATTTATTCATACAAAATGGGACATGAGCTACCTAGTATAGGGTCTAAATGACCTCTAAATGAACCAAGGAAGAATGTACTTGATGATGAGGATCCAAGGCATAGTATACGTCAAGGAATATTGATTTTCTTCAGATCAATTTTTTTTAACATTTCTTCTTGAAAATGAGCCTCAATCATTTAAAGAAGCAATGTCCTCTTCGGAATCATTCTTTTGGAAAGAGATAATCAATAGTGAGATTGATTTAGTCATGAACAACAAAACTTGGAAGTTTATTAATCTTCTCCTAGAAATAAACCTTAAGAGTTTAAATGGATCTTGAAATGGAAAATAAATTTGGGTGGTACTATTGACAAATACAAGGCAAGACTTGTTGTGAAACGCTTTAGATAAAAAGGGCCTTGATTATTTCAACCCTTACTCGCTTGTAATAAGGATAACGTCAATTCGAATGTTTGTTGCATTAGTGGCGGTATATGATATTGAAATCTATCAAATGAATGTGAAAATAACATTCTTAAATGGATAATTGGAAGAAGAAATGTACATGGAGCAACCTGGGGGTTTTGTGTTCTTGGTAAAGAAAGGAAAGTGTGTAAACTTGTTAAGTCACTTTATGAACTAAAACAAGCACCCAAATAGTGGCATGTAATGTTTGACCAAACCACATTGGAAAACGACTTCAAGATATGTGAATGTCACAAATGTGTACATTAAATACACTCCAAATCACAAGGTCATTATTTATTTGTATGTGGATTATATGTTGATCATAAGTATAGACAATTCTGGCATAAATGCTACAAAATGAAAGCTTGAGAGAGAGTTTGATATGAAATCCCTTGGAGATGCGGATGTGATCTTAGGAATGATAATTCATTGAAATCCACAAGGGTTGGCATTTTCACAGTCTCATTACATTGAAAAAGTACTTGACAAGTTCAAGTTTTTGGATTTCAGTATCTTCAAAACTCAACTAGATGTGATCTTTGCATTTTAAAAGAATAAAGGTGAAAGTGTCTCACAGTTGAACTATGCAAGAGTGTTGAAAAGTTTGTGTACATCATGAATTGTACGCAACAAGACATTGAGTCGGTACACAAATAATCCCTATCAAACTCACTGTATGGCAATGAAAAGAGTTTTGGGGAAGCTAAAATATACTCAAGACTATGTTTTGCATTATAACAAATATCCAATGGTAATTGAAGGATACAGTGATGCAAATTGGATCACTAGATCGAATGAAGTTAAATTCATGAGTGGATATATATTTACTTTAGGTGGAGAATCAATCTCTTAGAAATCATTCAAACAGACATGTATTACCCACTTTACAATAGAATCTGAATTTATAGGTTAAATAAAGCCGGTGAAAAGGATGAATGGCTCCAAAATTTTTGTAAGATATTTCCTATTAGCCCAAACCATTGGCCCCATTATGCATATATTGTGATAGTCAAGCGAAAATAGGAAGGGGAAGGAGCATGATGTATAACGGTAAATCGCGTCATATAAGATGAAAACATAATACCATTAGAGAACTACTCTCTAGTGGAATTATCATGGTTGACTATATAAAATAAAAGGATAATGTATTGGATCCACTTACAAAAGGACTATATAGTGAGGGAGTTGAGAGATCATCAATGTGAATGGGCTTATAGTCTAGGGCAAGTCATTATGGTAGTAACTCTACCTAGAAGACTGGAGATCCTAAGAGCTAAGTTTAAGGAGATCAAATAAAGTTGTGACTGATGGTTCAATATTATATATATACTCAATCCTTTCTCATAATGAAGACAATGTTCAGGAAACAAGTATAAGGCTTATGGTTTGAAGCCTTTTAATGGTCTCTAAGTTTGATAGATTTGATCAAATAGTTTGATCTAACAAAGTAATATTTAGAAATCACCTATATGAGAGTAAAGTGGAAGAGGCTTCAAGGAGATCGATAGTAAAGATCTATTCTCTAAGTTCTCATGAAACCAGGTCATGTTCATGACTAAAATGAATAAAGTTGTGAGAATCATAAACAGTAAAAAGTTGGTTATGATACTACAAATTTCTTTGTAATAATTTATTCTAATTGTACTATATCTGATATTAAATTCTAGGTTATCTATTTCATTAATTATCTTGTCTTTTTCATCTATGAATAATTTCATGTCTAAATCATATTCTAAACTGTCTTTTAATTCTAGTTGTTTTATGGTTTTATTTATCCAAATTAATCTTTCTTTTAATTGTTCTCTTCCTTTTCTAAGCTGGTTTCTATAATTAATTTCTTCGTACAGCCAACTTTGTTTTTCTCTAACTCTTTGAATATATTCTAGCATTTCTTAATCTGTATAATATCCATCTGAATAATTATCTAGGTAGTAATAGTGATTGTCATAACTTAAGTATATTTCTCCTAAATCGTCTTCTATCTGATTTATATCTAACTCTCCATCTTCAGTGTTAAATATTTTTTCCCATATTATTTTCTTTACATCTATAATTTCTATATCTCTAAGTATGTATAAAACTAGTACTTCAAAATTATCTGTCATTTAGGTGGGTTAATTAAATGCTTTTTCATAATATTCTTTAGTTGTTTGTTTAATCTTATTAATTCCTCTATATTTTCATTAAGGTATTCTATATATTTTATATCTTTGGTTCTCATATATTCTTCTAAATTTGTTTTCATTAGTTTTTCTATTAATTGTATATTTTTCATATCCATTTTCCAATATTCTAAATACATGTAATTTATCATGGTTGATGTATAGGTTTGGTATGTAAGTATTTATAAGAGTAGTTAGGTAGGTGAGGTATGTAATTTATTCTAGTCATAAAATATTTATCAAATATTTTTTCCAATATGATTTTTCTTATATCTACGATTTCTATATCCTTAAGTACATATAAAACAAGTATTTAAAATTTATCTACCATTTCATCAGATAAATAAGTATTTATTTTTCATATGATGCTTTTTCAAAATATTCCTTTCAATCATACACATAACAAAATATGATCATTTTAGATTACTATATACTAGATTATTCTTAAATAGCATGTTCTTCGATCACTATTAGCATGGTAATGTGGATACTTTTCCCTTAAACAGCGCCTTTACTCTAGCTACTCCCCTATCACGGCTTTCTTTCCTCACCGGTTTCACCTTTAGGATGGCATAGTTCTTAAGCATTTTTCTCCTTTTCGACTCTTCTAATAAACTTCTTAATATGCTATTTTTCGAATAATTCTACTATAAAGTAACTAACATGAACTTATTTTATCATATCATGATTGTCAGGAATTTATGAATTTAGCTATTCATAACCATAAATAAATATACCTGTTCTGGTAGATTTGATAATTATGGGCTTTGTTCATCCATAGCTTTTGCTTTGAAATATATCTGTTTTTTATTAAATATTCAAAAGTTTTTTGTTTACAAAGGAGGGCTTTTTACTTCAACACATGAAGACTTGCCCTTAACTCGCCAGAGGCTTACATATTTATAGCCTAAGAAAACGCGTAAAACTTATCTACACTGTTCTTACTTTACACATTTTTTATATACATTTGTCCTAAAAAAGCCAATAATGGCAAGTGCTAAAGCTAATAAATGAATAAAAGAAAAGTCAAAAAGTCTTAAAAGCTATTAATAGTAGGTACAAGGAAGTCAAAAAGTACTAATGGTACTAAATTCCAAAAAAATCTAATCTACTATCTCTTTACGTAAAGAAATTTCAGAAAAGGCTAACTTTTCTTCCATATGTCATTTTCCTTGTCTCTTTCCATTAATGCTCCATTGATTCTTATCTTTTAGTTGGCATCCTTATCTTCTAGGTTTAATTCTAGATGGACTTCTGGGATAATATTATCTCCTCAATTACATTTCGAACATTGATGGTCTGGATATTTATGTCCAATTATCTTACAATATCATGTTAATAATTCATCTGAAATAAATCCTTTCTTAATTGCTCTTGCAGTAGATTATTTTTCTGGGTTAAGTAACGTAATTATCCATTGTCTAACATCTTCCATATCTGTTTGTCGTAGCTCTCTTGAATTTGAATAAATTATTTGATGGTCTCTTGAATAATAGCTCCATATTGTGTTTCCATTGATGTAATTATTTGTTAATTCTTGAATAATTATAGCTAACCCAATAAGTCATTTATTTGCATAAAAATAAGGTATCTCGATTTTGGGTATCTCTGGCTGCTGCACAATATCTTCTGGTATAATCATATCTCTGGTTAATCCTATTTTTACAACTTGTATAACTGGTTTGATCTTGTCGTATAATATCTCTGCTGGTGCAGTAAAAAACTTTCTATAAAATAGATTTCTTTTGGTTACTCTTCTATAGGTGGTGAATACTTTATGTAATTCTTCTATAGCTGTTAGTTCTTCTCCATCTTGGGTATATACGATATTTAATAATCCGTAGTTGAAACATGTTTTTATTAAGTTTGGATTGGTTTTGCGTAGTGTGATTAGCTTGTTGTAACCTTGCAATTTTTGGGTTATATAGTTTATGTTTGGTTCTTGGATATTTGTAGCTCTGGGGTTAAGGTTTAGGAAAGTTTGTACTTTGTAGATATTTCCTATAAATCCTCGGGCTATATGGTTATAAGTTTTTTTATCTTAGTTCAAACTATCTCGATATATGGTAATTTGTGGGGGTATGTACAAAGGGTCTTTTTGTATTTTTGGTATAAATGGTTCTTCAAATATCTTATTCATGTTCATGTTCTGATATATTTGTCCACTAACTCCTTTCTTTGTACCTGCAATTGTAGATTGATAAACGTTATTGGTTTTATGGAGTGTCCCAACGTCTCCTTTTAGCTCTGGAATTTTAATGTCTTCCGATCGACATAGCTCTTTACACTGCTGAGTTAGCTGATTCATAGTTTTAGACTTCAGTTTAACTTCATTAGTCTTTAGCTTTTCTATTTCATTACCCATAATGTCCACTTTCATTGAAAGCGTAGTTAGGGTTTTGAGTATCTTTTCTAAAGCATCATCTTTTATTATATCAGTCTGTGTATCTTTGTCTTGATATGTAATCTGCAATAATATTTTTGTTAGTACTAATTACTTCAATTGTGAATGTAAAATTTAATATATTTAATACTAGTCTCCGAATCTCTTTCGTTGTAACTGAATTTTGTATTTTCTTTGTTAACTACCAACGTACCTGTGTATTATCTGTCCGTACAATAAATTTGTTATATACAATATATGGCTCAAATACTAATAAACATTTATATAATGAACATAATTCTTTTCTATTTATTTCTGTTTCATTAAACGTACCTGAGTAGTATCTACAATGATGTTCTAATTTTTCTTCTTCATATCTATATTTAAGTACTCCTCTATAACTATATTCACTAGCATCTGCTTTTACTATATATATAAAAAATTTATTTTCGTCTGAGAATTGTAATTTTGGTAATTCTTTACAAAGTATTTTTATTTTCTGGACTTGTTTTTTATCTTCTTCGTTGTAATTATATTCTACGTCCTTTTTTAATTTTTTCTGTAAAGGCTTTAGGTTTTCTGCTAATTTTGGTTCATATTCTCTTACATGGTTTACTAATCCTAAAAATGATTGTAATTTCTTTTTTGTATCTAATTCTTCTTTTGAATTTATTATTTTTTGTACTATATGTTGTTGCATTTTTACTCCACTTTTATCTATTTGTATTCCTAAAAACTCTATCTAATTTTTCATAATTTCGGCTTTCTTTTCACTTAAACTTATTCCCGATTTTTCTATTATATCTGTAAATTGTTCTAATAATTTTAAATGTTTCTCTTTAGTTTTTGTATATAGTAGTATATCATCTATGTATACTATACAATTAGGTAATTGTTTAAAATAACTATCCATAAAATGTTGATAACTACCTGGTGCTTTTTTATATCCAAATGGTAATACGTTTCATTCATAAAATCCTTGTGGTACCGTAAATGCGATTAATTCCTTAGAATTTTCATCTAACTTTAAGTGGTAAAATCCTGATTTACAATCAAATTTACTAAAATAATTATATCCTTGTATTTGTCTTATTTTTAATCTCTTATTTGGTATTGGATAATTATATGTCATAGTTTTTGCATTTAGGTTTCTATAATCAATAACCATTCTACTTTTTTCTCTTTTTTGTTCACTGTGTTTATTTACTATAAATGCTGGACTATTGTGTTTACTATTGCTTTTTTGTATATACTGTTTTTCTAATAATTCATCTATATGCATTTTAAATTCTTTTAAATCGTCAAAATTATATGTTAATGGTTTTTGAGTTATTATGCTATTTTTATCTATTAATTCAATTTTTATAGTAGTTTTATGTTTTTCCCATCCTTTTAATGGATTTTCACTATATAATTGTCTTAATTTTTTCTTTATTATTTCTACCTTATCTATTGAAAATATAGTTATTTCTTTTTTATTTATCGAAAATACAACTAGTTGTACTGTGTCTTCTGTATTTTTTATATTTTCTAACTTTTGTGTAATTTTTTCACTTTCTTCTATCCAATCAGTTTTCTTTCTTATTTTATTAATAACTCTTTTTGCCCTTACTTTTTGTTTACATGGTGTTGTAAACCACCAATCTGTTTTAGTTATTATATGTGGGTATAATTTATCTAAAAATGGCATTCATAAAAGCATATCTTTCGATGTTAGTTCATAATTATAGATTTCTTATATTGTTATATTTTATCCCATATCTGTATTTTTACATTTTTAGCTTTATATGTAATTAAGCTTCCTTCATTATTAAATTCTTTGACTACTATTGGTGTTTTTAATTTATCTCATTTACTTTCAGGTAAACAGTTGTATCTACATAAGTTTGTTTCTGCTCCTGTATCTATCATAGATGTATAATACCTATTATAATATCCTTCTACTATTATTTTTACAAGTACATATATTTTCATATCATCTCTCTTCTTATGAATAATCTTTCTTTATTATATGTTAAAGATAATTGTGTATGTTCTATATTGTATGGTTTTACTTGTTCTAACCATTTTATTCCTAATATTATGTCTGTTTTTTGCATTTCTTCCTTTATTTCAAATTCTATTTTTATTTTTCTGACTGCTATTATTATTTCTTTTTCTGTCGTATCTTTAATGTTTATTAGACTCCTTGGTAGATCTGGGCATATATCACTATTAGATTTTATTTCTTCACTTTTTACTAGTTATTTTGCTATATAATTTTCTTCTTGTCCTTTGTTTAAGAGTATTAAATATTTTTTTTCATTTATTGTTCCTGTTATATAATATTGATTTAAATTAACTGTTGAAGTTGTTTCATAACTTGTTCTTTTTTATGAAATTGAGGATTCTGTTTTTTCATGAGCTATTCTTTTTGTTGTACTTATTCTATCATTTATTATTTCTAAATCTTCTTTTATATCTATGTTTTTGTAACTATAATCATTATTATCAATTGATTTTACAAATTTTTCGAAAGGACTTTTTATTTGTATTTTATTAATTTTATTTTTTCCCATTATTTTATGTTTTGTTGTTAATACATATAGATTTTTACATCTTGCTGTAAATATTTTACTTCCTGGGGTTAGTTCTATTCCTGATATTTTCCAATATAATACTAATTATTTATCTATATTTTTATCTGTTATTGCTACTGAATAATTCACACTTATTATAAATTTAAAGTTTTGGTATATTAAATTTCCTTTTATGGATATTATTATACTTATTTCTATAGGTTTTATAATTCTATCATCTGCTAAATATAATTCTATTGGTGTATCTATTCCTTCTCTAAAACATGTTTTTATTAATATCTCTGTTCCTCCAAGGTGTACATATTTTATTGGGTCTTTACTTTTTATGTTATTTATTTCTTTATTAATTATTCTTTTTGTTACTAGTGGTATACTAGCTCTTTCTTTTGCATATCTACAGTCTATTACATGTTCTTTTTGGCTTACTACGTAGTATTCTTCCTTTTTTCTACTAAGTATATTTTTTATTGTTGGTATTTTAAATATTTTTCTACACTTAAATCTAACTCTCTTCCTTTTATTTCGTCAAATATATTACTGTGAAATATTATTTTTCTGATCAGTTCCTTCTTCATTTAAATATTCTTCCTTTATTATTATTTTTATACCTTCTTCAGTTATTTGGGTCATTTTTATATCTTCTTCAATCATTTGATTCATCTAATTCACTATCTATTTCATTATCTGTTTCATTCTCTGAAATTTCATATATACTATCTTCACTTTCTAATTCATAATCTATATAATCTATCTGCATATATTCTGTATTTTCTATTTTTATTTCTGATATTTGTTTATTTTTTGAGGTTTTTGGTAATTTACAATCTCTAACTAAATGTCCTAGTTTTCCACAATTATAACAAGTACATTCTTTTATAGATTTTTTTTTCTATATGGTCTTTTATGTTTATAATTTTTTACATAATATCTTTTTCTTGATTTCTTATATTTATATTTTAATTTTTTGTATTTCTTATATTTCTTATGTCTTTTTCTTTTGTTATAATATCTTTCTTCACATCCAAATTGGGGTGTTATTTTATCTTTGCAACATGCTAAATTTCTTATTAATGTTTTTTCCATTTTTATTTCTTCTCTATATTTTTCACATAGATTTCTATACCATTGTTGTAAAAATTTTATTCTTGCTCCTAGGGTATCTACTATTTTTGCTTCAGCCCAACTCTTTATGATTTTTGAACTAAATGGTTCAGGTAATTTACTAAAATATAATCTTCTTATTTCTTTACTTTCTTCTATATTATATGTTCCTTTATGATAATATTCTTTAAATGCGCACGTATACTCATCTATATAGCACATATTACATATTGCTAGTTTTAACATTAAATTTCTATTTATATCTTTTTCTTTATTTTACTCTTCTTCTTCTGTTGTTACACTGCTAAATTCATCTCTTATAGCTACTTCATATTTTTTCAATAATTTTGTTGGTAGTATTTTAGTAGTTGTTGTTGATGTTCCTTCTATTTTATTCTTAGATCTTAGTACTTTCTTATTTGCTTCGGCTAGGTTTAAAAACCATAATTTTACTGTTCCTATTAATATCTTTTCTATATATTCTGGTGTATTTGTTGTATCTATTTTATTATCTTATAATTGTTTTGACATGTATCCTACCCATAGTTGTATTATTTTATTTGTGTCTATTACACAGTCTAAATCTAAAAAGTTGTAATTAATTATTTGTTTTGGTGTTCATTTATTATATTCATCCTTTGGATTATATTTTTTAAACTTATTTTTGTAATTACAGGTTGATTTTCTTATTTCTGATGTACTAGGTATTATATTTTTATCTAGAGTATTTATTTCTATATTTTTTAGTTCTAGATTTTCTTTATTAATTACTTCTTGTTTTTCATTAATTTTTAGTTTTTCTATGTTTTCTAGAATTTCTGTATATGATTCACTATCTTCCGAATCATAATTATTTGTTTCTTCAGCCTCTATTGCATTTATTTCTAACTTACTGGTTTCTGGTTCTTTATTTTTTATTTCTAATTTTTCTTTAAATTGATTTATCTCGTTCAATAATTTTTGTTCTTTATCTTTTTCTTTTTTTTCTTTCTGTCTTTTTTCATACAAATCTTTTAGCATTTGTAGTTCTTTTTCTAATTCAGCAATCCTACTATTTTTAGTTTCTTCTATTTTTCGTATTTCTTCTGTGGTTTGTTGTTTTATTTTATCTATTTTCTTTTTTCTGTCTATCTCTTCGTTTTCTCTTTCTATTCTTACCATGGCTGCCAACTTATCTTCTAATTTTAATTCTTCTTTTTCTAACATTAAATATAAATGTTCACCTATTTTCTTATATCTCCTTCCTAAATTAGAGAATTCTATTTTTATTTTTAATCCTTCGTAATTTTCATATATTTTTTCGTCTATTATGAATTCTTCTTTGTTCATTTTATTTTAATGTATATAGGTTATGCTGATATATATATATATTCTAGACTATCTATTGTTGATTCTAAATTTGATATTTCTTCTTTTTGTGCATTTATTGAATTTTTACTAATTCCGACAATTATGTTATATTGTAGTCTTTCAATCCTTATTTTTAATTCTTTATGTTTTTCAGATATTATTTGTTTTAATTCTTTATATTGTTGTGGTTTTTGTACGTTATTCATCTAAACAATATTTATAATATTTTGGTGGATATCTAAATCTAATTTTATCATAAATAATAAATTAATCTAATAACTCCAAACATATACTACTTCCGTAACTTTAATTAGCATAGGCTTTGATACCAATTGTAGGAGGGTGTGGATATCTTGGGTAAACAAATAGATAAATAGATCCATTATAGAACATATCTACTTGGTTCATTCAACACATACGAGATGTACTAGCACAAAAAGTTGAAATATAACCACTCCCATAATCAAGATCAAATTGTATTCAATCTTGTATTACAATCATCAAGATGTTTATCCTACTGCATCTATGATTGGGAACATCAATTTATGACTTATAAAAATCAATAATTTTAATCTTTCATGCATGAGTTAAATAATTCCATATACAAAACCATCTACTATATAAGTAAAGGACACACAAGTCAGCACAATGATCTATTCAAAATAAAGACTATTGAATTAAGTAAATAAAATAAATTGTCTTTACATAAGATGAAAATACAATAAAATAACATAAATTAGATGGTTAATAATACCTATCAATTTTTCACTTACAATTATAACCATGCATGTACAATTTTAACACCCATTTCACCTACATGCTCAAAAACCTTCTGAGTTTATCCCTTTGTAAATGGGTCCATCAAATTGTTCTTCGACTCAATCTTCAAAACTCCTACATCACCCCTTTGAGTTATATCCTGAATCAAGTGATATTTTTTCTTAATATGCTTACTTCTTTTATCGCTTTGTGGTTCATTCGATTCTGCAACTGTACCGCTATTGTCACAATAAAGTGTGAGTGGTGCTTGAACTGAGAACCACTCCAAGCTCTTTCACAAAGTTATTGAGCCAAACAACCTCCATAGCCACCTCAAAGGCAACTACATATTCGACTTCTATGGTAGAATCAAAAACATGATTGTTTGATACTCCTCTAAAAAATGGCTTCACTTCCTAAAGTAAACACATATCTGGAGGTAGATTTTCTAGAATCCTTATCTGATTGAAAATATGAATATGTATACCCAATATGTACAACATCCCTAGAGTGATCAACAAGCATGTAATCCCTAGTCCTTTTCAGATTATGATTATATGTTTAACCACAATCCAATGTTCTTTTCCATGATTAGATTGAATCTACTAACCATGCCTACAACGAAAAAAATAATCTATGTTTAGTGCACAACATAGCATACATGAGACTCCCTAAAGCAAAAGCAAAAAGGACCGCATCTCATTGGTCGTTTTGGGTGACTAATCCTTTAATAGAGTAATTCCATGCCTAAAAGGAAAGAATCCATTTTTGAAATTTTACATGCTAAACCTAGCATGAATAGTATTAAGATAAAGTGGTTGTGGTAAGCTAATATCCTTTGTTTGTGATCACGCATGAGCTTGATCCCAAAGATACGAGCCTCTTCTCTGAAGTCATTCATATCAAAACGCGAGGATAACCACTCAACAAAATTCAACTTGCTCACATTATTTTCTATGAGCTAGATGTCATCTATGTACAAAATCAAAAATGTTACTCTGTCTCTGTCCTATGATTGTAAACATTAATTTATAACTTATAAGAACCGACAATTTTAATCTTTTGTGCATGAGTTAAATAGCTCCATACACAAAATCGTATACTATATAAGTAAAAGACACACAAATCAACACAATGATCGATTCAAAATTAAAACTTTGTTGAATTAAGTAATAACATAAATTAGCTTTACATGGGATGAAAATACAAACTATAACATAAACTACATGATTAGTAGTATATCCTATCAAGAACAACACTAAAATTTGTTTTTGACCAATGTTCCCAAAGTATTTTTGGGGAAAATCTACCTTCTTTAGCTTTTGAATTTATTTTTTTACTACTGCTCAAAATTAAAGCACTTGGGGGTCGTTGGGTGATGTTAGATAAGCATAAATAGTCCTTGAATAAAAATTTTGTACAGCCCTATCCTTGTTTGTTTACTACTCTTGGTATAAGTTATACCAAAATTAATAATTACTACTGTGATAAGTTATTTTTACCTTATGGTAGAATTATATTATCGAGATTAGTAATTTCAGAAAAAAATACTGATAAATAACAAAAAACTCAAGAGGTCCCTCACATCCTTTTTCTACCAAATAAGGCGGTGAATATTTTCGTAGAAAAATTTCTTCTTACAAATTATGCAATGCATATTAATTTTAATACAACAAACTAGACGGTCAATAAAAAAACAACTCAATTTAGTAGTGTTAGGTGATTCCTATTTTCAGAGAGAATGGTCCAAGGGTCCAATGCTTCAAGTTTTTCCTTTCAATTTCCATGTATTTGCTTGGAATGAAATGATTTTGATTACTTATATTCTAACTAGGAGACAAATTAGGATTTAAGTTTACCGATTTTAGTTTTCCATTACATGATCACAACATCTATCAAAATAATGGGAAGAACTTCATAGAGTTAATTCTTCTAATGATCACTCATCTTGGTGAATTCATCCAGCAAAATCAAATTTTATTTTATGATAATAAAACACTCAATTATGACTTGATTTCTTAAAATGTGTACCTCCCAAATTACGTTACAATGTCTACTGAAGATCCATTATTTTTGTTGTTTTTTAAAATACAGTACACTTTATATATACTTGCGTGACCCATATGTGATTTTAGATCATTAAAGTATTGGGAAAATTGAGAAGTAGAGGAGTAACTCTAAGGGTCGTTTGGTGTGAGGGATAAGAAAAAATAATTTCGGAATAACTTTTTAGTACCCCTTAATCCCTTGTTTGGATACAAAAGTGTGGTATAACTTATTCCATGATTAATAGTTAGTACTGGGATAAGTTATCCCTACCTTGGGGTGGTATAGTAATACCGGAATAATTTATACCGGAATAAAATGTGTACAAAAACAAAAATACCCTCCTTAAAAACCCTCTTTTATACATCACTTGTTCACATCCATATATATTCCATAATTTTTTATACCATTTCCTTCACTACTCGTTATTTTTGGATGATATATTTTTCTATTACAAAATTACACTATAAATACAATTTTATTTATGAATATATTATATGTTGAATATGTTTGCCTAATGCTTATGTTTATTTATAATTTGATTTATCTTATAAAAATGTTGACTCCACTACTTAATTATATATTTTTAATTAAATAGTCTTCTGTCACTTAAAAATTTAAATTTTATATATCAATTAAAATACAAATAACTTTAATATTTTACAATAGAAGAGTGACATGTGCTTAAATGAAGTGACAAAAACAATAAAATCTCTTTTACTTTAACAAATTTAAGATGGAAGTTTTAGTTTTAAAAACACACAATACAATCATGAGAATATACACACAAAAAATTTTAAACTACTTGAGATGTAAATTTTTTTTTTTTAAGAATGAACAAATAAAGTTGCAAGGAAAATATATATATATAAAAAATAAGGTGGAGGATATTTTTGTAAACAAACAACTTATTCTTAGAAATTATACATTGCATATTATTTTGAATATGACAAACCAAACACTTAATAAGAAATAATCCCAGCATAACTTATTCCAATATAACTTATGTCAGCATAACTAATAGCAGTATAACTTACCTTCAAACTAAACGACCCCTAAAGGTAGGGGTAATATGTATTATTCCTTTCATTAGAGTTGCTCTTGTTTGGACAAACCAATTATGCCACAACAACCAATTCGTCCTATTTATTTCTTGGCTAGATGTTATATCCCGTGCAGAGGCGGACCTACATTGAGGCTAGCGGGTGCACGAGAAAAACTCTGTATATATGGTTTGTATATCTATATATATATCAGAGTATAGTGTTAAATATATGTTGTGCACCCACAATAACAACTAGGTTGGCTGGTGAGATGATTTGGTATGCCACTTGAAAGTTGCTCTTAATGTGTGATTGCTCAGGTTCGAGCCCTAGCAACAACGTTTTATTGCTTCTTTTATCATTTTCTAATTTTCTATTGCGTGATTGCTCTGGTTCGAACCCCAACAACAATGTTTCTTTATTGCTCCTTTTTTTTTCATTTTTCAAGTTTCTTTACACTTATTGTGCAAATGTATATATTTATCTTTTGATTAAAAAAGACTTCCTACTTAGTAGTCATTTATTTCATACTTTTTCTTTTTTCTTTTATGTACTGTGGATATTATTGAGCTATTTTTTTTATTTTATTTCAAAATACAAGCTTCTCTCCAACTTCAAAAGGTAGATATTCTCCCTAGCTTATACGGTATAATATTTATTTTCTTTTAGTCTTTTGATCATTGAGTTATTTTTTATTTAAAAAATTAGCAATTTAAAGTTTGAGATAGACTTAAATCAAACGTTACCCATTGCAAATATCTAGCAAACAAATCTCACAAATTTCATATTTTTCAAAAACTTTCTATTATTGTTCAAAATATAAAAGTATGTTGAATTTAAGTACGGTGAATAACACACCTTTGTCATATTAAATCTAATTAATGATATTCAATAATATTAAAATTTTTCTTATAAAATACTATAATTAATAAGTTTTCAAAGAAATGTATGTCAAACTATGACACTATTAATTACTATATTTAAATATAGAGATGCACCCCTCAAGCTTAAATTTATAATTTATTGTCAATTAAATATCTTATAAACCTTTTAGTATGAAAAAATATAAATATAATTTTTATGTTATGATAAAAAAGAGACAGATTTTCATATATTATTTTTCTTTTTCTTTTTCATTATATTTATTTATTTTTTATTTTTAGATCTTAGTAATATCTCAGAATTCTCAATCATTTTGTAATAATACTTATAAAATTTGGCACTTTACATGATAATTTACGGCATATTAAATTTTTAGCCCGATTTATAGTATTGTTATATAGGTTTTAAACTTTTTATTTTATTTTTAAAAAGGTTGTACACCACTAAATTTAAGAACTAATCAAACTATCCTAATAATATTATTTGTTTCATAGTTTCTTATTAAATTTAAAATATATTGCTATACTTCTTTCGTATTTTCAATTTTTTTTTAAATTTTTAGTTCCTTCGTAATTGAGACTATTTACCTTTCATACTTTTCTCTTGTTTAGTCTCTATATTTATTGAAAGAATTCTTAATTATATATTCATTTATTTTGAATTTATGTAATATTGAATTTTTAGTGAATAGGGAAAAACATCAAACTAAGTTTGATCATAGATTATGTAGTTGTAACACCCCAATTCCCATGAACCGGAACGCCACACGGTGCTCGTGACCCCGAGGGACCACAAGCTAACCCTTCACTGATATCCGTATCTATTCACTGCATAATATAATACGATAAATGCGGAAACTGGCTAAATCTGGCCATAAGGTTCAAACATCTAAATATACAGTACTGAAAACTAAATATCAATATATCTGTCTGAAAAGCCTCTACACTGTCTGAACTGTGGAGTTGAAGGGACAATTCCCCAACTAACTCCATCTACTAAAATCATCAAAATACTAAAATAAAATATCCTCGGATGATAAGGACTCACTGCTGTACCCACTACTACAAGATCTGACAGCTAAGTATACTCTGAATCTCGCTCTTCTGAACCTATGGTGGGGAAAACACCATAGCGCGAATGCGTCAGTACAAAGAATGTACCGAGTATGCAAGGATAGGGTAAGGTGAAATATAAGGCTTATGCATAAACATAACAATCTGAATAATATGTATTCGCTGGAATAAACATATATAGAAACTCTGCAGTTACCAATTTTGAAACATGTCTGATCAACAATACACACATGGATGCATAAAGTACAACTAAAATCATCATGACCCCGAATGATACACTTTGAACACTGACACTCGAAAATAATAATACTGACAATAAGATACTGAGTATCTGAATCTACTAGAGCTGACATCTGTACTTATCCATACTGAGAAATCAGATAACTGATATTACTGATATTTGATATTCAAATTCACCAACTCTGGAACACTGAACAACTGAATCTGAGATCAACCCTCATCTAGAAGGAAGTCTCTATACTCAATGATAATGATAATGGTTAAATAAGTTCGAGAGAAACCCTCATCTCGCAGGAAGTCTCTCTACTCAATGATAATGATAGCAATACTGGGAGGCCTGTATCTGACAACCTCAACTTCTGCACATTAACTGAGTTCTTTTCTGAGACTGTTACTGAAACTGTGGGAGTAATCATTTAACCGACATGCCCCACTTACCACAAGTGGGATCCAACCTGTACCCCAGCTGGAAGGATGTCAATACCGCGCCACCAGTAAAGACAACTGCATAGGACCCTCTACTAGCAGGACCTCAAACGAGAACGGTAGGACTCTCTACTCGCAGGACAACCACCTTATCTAACCCTCTACTCGCAGGATAGATATCCCAACCTACGCTGGCGACATAGTTCTGGAGCATAAGGATTGCTACCATAATCAAACCCTCTACTCACAGGAATGTTCCCATCCTTAGCTCGCTCGGTGCTGAATCCTACTCCCAACTGAAAGACACTTAACCGATTCTTAACTATACTCAACTGAACTGAATTTGTTCTCAGATTATGATACTTTATCAATATGACAGAGTTTGCTTGATTCTGTTCTCTGACGCAGTATTTCTAAATGCCACTTCCTTTTAAGATAAGCTTACTATCTCACAAAATGTACAGAGGTCTGTAACGGAGTGAATTGATATGTAAGATTCCAGAGCTTTATGGACAGAGTATTCGATAAAGAATGATTTCCAAGATTACTGAGTTTTCCCCAAGTTTTGAAACTAACCGGGAGTTCATTGTTCATCGCTCGATTGAGATTATCGTGAAACTGACTCGGCTCTAGACCAGCAGACTATTTCGGGCATACGTACCCCCAGCACACAATAGAATAAAGTAACACAAGATAGATAACTCATACACAACATGCCCACAGGCCATCATACACAACACATAATTGAGGACTTCACACTTAGCAAATAAAATGGTCTCATTTCTTCATATAAGCATCAGATCGAACACGTGGGGAGCATGTTTTGGGTCCACATCAAATACTATGCACAAACATCATAGTTACCTCAACAATTCATCATGTCATTCCATCATACACCCACAACGCACCATAAATTTAAGAAAATCAACTATCCATAGGAACAAAGCATGAATTTATCTTTTAAGACCTAATGAACCACAATGCATAATTTCCTATTCTCTTAAATATTTTGTCAAACATATGGTAGACAAAAGTTAAGCATATGGATATGGCATGAAATCATAATTTGGATAACAAACATGTCAAATACTTAATTCTTCTTCACATAGGCATTTTAGCAATCAACTTTCATGCACCATTTAGGGCATAGGTTTAATGCTCAATTTCATGCACCACAACACCATCATCCTTCAACTTCAACATCCACATTTCTCAATTCACGATCCAACTCACATTTAGAAAATATTTGACATATTAATCAATAGTAGGGATATATAATTCCCAATAACAATTATCAAGTCATAACAAGGAAATAATAGAATAATAGTATAAATCAGGGCTTAACAATTTAAATCATTATATATTCATAATCAATTATTTTTGGACCTATTATGTTATAAAAACAAAATCTCTAGTCTCTTAGGTATTTTCACAAACACCTTACATGCACTTCTTAGGCATAGGTGGATTCATCAAGATTACAAGTATTCAATCACCCATTTCATATATTTATACATCACACACCACCATAGTTTCCACAAACATACAAAGATCCCTTCTTGGATATCATCAACTTCAACAACATAATTACCAACCATCACAAAAATACTACACACATATACTTCAACCAACACACATAATCATCCGACACGTATATCTCAACCATCATGTGAATACTACACACATACACAATGAAAATTTAGAAAGTATAATCATATATATCTATATACACATGTATCTTGAGCCTTTGAAAAAGGATTTGTGGGCTCTATGGATGAAAGGAGCCCATAGATAAACACTTGCATACCTTAGATTTCTTAGCCGAAGAGATTGACGGAAGCAATTCGCGAAGCAAAGCCTTGAATCGATTTTCCCCCAATTGGAACCCTAACCCTAACTCCTTTCTTCTCTCTCTATATATATGCATATATTTTGAGAGAGAGATAAAATAGAAATGAGAGAAAATGAATGACAATTCTCAGCTCAAAGGGGGTATATATAGAGGGTTACAATAATGGGAAATGACCAAAATATCTTTAAAAATCAATTAATGTCAAATCTGCCCTTCAGTGATCTATTCGGTAGGCTGAAGTAAATTGGCCATAACTTTTTACTCTGATGTCCAAATTGGATGAAACCAATTTCATTGGAAAGAAGACTCCCAGGGCTTTCCGTTTATATATAGAAGCTCGCATAGTTCATTATGTAGAAGGAGTTATGATCATTTAAAGTTGGAGAAAAAATACGCCTGGCCTCTGTACCTTTTCCTGCACGTTTTACTGTTCATCACTATTCACCGTTCGATCAGAATATTCGTAACTCATCGCTCGGGTGTCCGTTTTGGATGATCCACGTATCGTTCAAAAGCTTATTTGATGATCTTCGCAACGGTGGGTCTAACTCTAGGAAATTCCACACGAAAAATTATAAATCGTTCTAGAAGATAGGACCCAATACGTTTACGCACAAAATTTCGACGAAAAATTTTCCAGGGTATTACATCATCTCCCCCTTGGAAACATTCGTCCTCAAATGTGAAGGCCAGATCAAGAACACTAATCGACTGGGTTTATTCAAGACAGTAACAGATCTCAAAACATAACCACACGACTGAAGCAACCAATACTCTGCGTACTTTCACTAGTCATGCACATCTATCGCATAAAACATTCAACAACCCACTCATGGGTAAATTTTCACAACACATGCATCTCAAATGCACAGAATCATAACCCAACCAATCTCTTCAATACATGTTCAAACAAGCCCACAATTCGAGTTCCTTTCTATTGAACGTGCATATTAAATACGAATATACCTAATATACCAAATTCTTGAAAGCATAACTAGAAATGCAACGAACGATGAGGTTAACATCATAGAAAGAGCATGGACATGCAATTATTATAACATTATGGGGTATCTCCCCCTTGGGACCCAAGGTCCCTCTAGACATATTTCACTGAAATAAGAATGGGTTAGGAACTGTCTCCCTTTACTGCTTTTCCATACCTACTGGCACCACTACCAGATTCTGAGGGCCTGACTTGTCACTTTCTCTATCATCCTCCTCTCAGCTTTAAGTCATCGTCAGACACTTTTGAACACTTGGCTAAACACCGAAATGAACTACAATCAATGTACTCTAGAGTCTGAGGCATAACGATGCACAAAATGATAACTTAATTCATCCAGAAAGACTATACCTGAAAACATAAATTCAATACCAATGCTACTTCTTGGAATACAACTCTTATCTTTCCGTAGTCTCTACAATCATCATCATATACATACACTCTTTTCAACACCTACTTGTCTCACTGAACACATTATCTTCTTCGATTTCTTCATAGTCTACTAATACCATATTCGCATCTTAATACTTAGTTTGGAGTCCACAAACTTACATTCTTCAAGGATTCAAGCTTAGCTTCTAAAACATAACATGAATATCCACAAATCTTTAATAAACATACTATTCTCATTCTAGCCTTCAAATATCACATCTCTTAAACTTATACTTCTCCACACCATGAGAATCACAACTATATCTCTATCAATCAACACATATAATTCCCAACTTCCACACTTAGATTCTTACATATATAATTTCAAGCCTATTCATTCACCATATAAACAGCTAACCCCATAAGGCATACTCTGCTCACTTTAGAGAACACTGTCTCGAAACTATCTGCGGGGACCGTCAGAGAAAGTTCTATCTGAAAGACTTTGGCTTCACTACTTCTATTACCTTAAGAGTAAGGTAAATCTAACACAAGTAGATCATTACAAGAGTCTACATAACTCTCTTGGAAAATCTTGCTATAGCACGATCTGGATCATGAACGAACGAAAACTCTTCTAAACATCCCATAGCCTCTCATACATGAATGTGGCGCGCAACACACTCTTGTACAAGACTCTACTAGATGCAGCTTTTCAAACTCCCTAGGATACCTTTTGAACCTTAGGCTCTGATACCAAGTTTGTAATGCCCCGATTCCCATGAACCGGAATGCCACACGGTGCTCGTGACCCCGAGGGACCACAAGCTAACCCTTCACTGATATCCGTATCTGTTCACTGCATAATATAATACGATAAATGCAGAAACTGGCTAAATCTGGCCATAAGGTTCAAACATCTAAATATACAGTACTGAAAACTAAATATCAATACATTTTTCTGAAAAGCCTCTACACTGCCTAAACTGTGGAGTTGAAGGGACAATTCCCCAACTAACTCCGTCTACTAAAATCATCAAACCACTGAAATAGAATATCCTCGGATGATGAGGACTCACTACTGCACCCACTGCTATAAGATCTGACAGCTAAATATACTCTGAATCTCACTCTTCTGAACCTATGGTGGGGAAAACACCATAGCGTGAATGCGTCAGTACAAAGAATGTACCGAGTATGCAAGGATAGGGTAAGGTGAAATATAAGTCTTATGCATAAACATAACAATCTGAATAATATGTATTCGCTGGAATGAACATATATAGAAACTCTGCAGTTACCAATTTTCAAACATGTCTGATCAACAGTACACATATGGATGCATAAAGTGCAACTGAAATCATCATGACCCCGAATATTACACTTTGAACACTGACACCCGAAAATACTAATACTGACAATAAGATACTGAGCATCTGAATCTACTAGAGCTGACATCTGTACTTATCCATACTGAGAAATCGGATAACTGATATTACTGATATTTGACATTCAAATTCACCAACTCTGGAACACTGAACAACTGAATCGGAGATCAACCCTCATCTAGAAGGAAGTCTCTATACTCAATGGTAATGATAATGGGTAAATAAGTTCGAGAGCAATCCTCATCTCGCAGGAAGTCTCTCTACTCAATGATAATGATAGAAATACTGGGAGGCGTATATCTGACAGCCTCAACATCTGTACATTAACTGAGTTCTTTTTTGATACTGTTACTGAAACTGTGGGAGTGATCATTTAACCGACATGCCCTACTTACCACAAGTGGGATCCAACTTGTACCCCAGCTGGAAGGATGTCAATACCGCGCCACCAGTAAAGACAACTGCATAGGACCCTCTACTATCAGGACCTCAAACGAGAACGGTGGGACCCTCTACTCGTAGGACAACCACCTCATCTAACCCTCTACTCGCAGGATAGATGTCTCAACCTATGCTGGAGACGTAGTTCTGGAGCATAAGGATTGCTACCAGGAATCAAACCTTTTACTCGCAGGAATATTCCCATCCTTAGCTCGCTTGGTGCTGAATCTTACTCCCAACTGAAAGACACTTAACCGGTTCTTAACTGTACTCAACTGAACGAAATCTGTTCTCACATTATGATACTTTATCAATATGACAGAGTTTGCTTGATTCTGTTCTCTGACGGAGTATTTCTAAATGCCACTTCCTTTTAAGATAAGCTTACGATCTCACAAAATGTACAAAGGTCTGTAACGGAGTGAATTGATATGTAAGATTTTAGATCTTCATGGCCCGAGTATTCGATAAAGAATAATTTCCGAGTTTACTGAGTTTTCCCTAAGTTTTGAAACTAACCGGGAGTTCATTGTTCATCGCTCGATTGAGATTACCGTGAAACTAACTCGGCTCTAGACCAGCAGACTATTTCGAGCATACGTACCCCCAGCACACAATAGCATAAAATAACACAAGATAGATAACTCATACACAACATGCCCATAGGCCATCATACGCAACACATAATTGAGGACTTCACACTTAGCAAATCAAATGGCCTCATTTCTTCATATAAGCATCCAATCGAACACGTGTGGAGCATGCTTTGGGTCCACAACAAATACTACGCACAAACATCATAGTTACCTCAACAATTCATCATGGCATTCCATCATACACCCACAACGCACCACAAATTCAAGAAAATCAACTATCCATAGGAACAAAACATGAATTTATCTTTTAAGACCTAATGAACCACAATGCATAATTTCCTATTCTCTTAAATATTTTGTCAAACATATGGTAGACATAACTTAAGCATATGAATATGGAATGAAATCATAATTTGGATAACAAACATGTCAAATACTTAATTCTTCTTCACATAAGCATTTTAGCAATCACCTTTTATGCACCATTTAGGGAATAGGTTTGATGCTCAATTTCATGCACCACAACACCATCATCCTTCAACTTCAACATCTACATTTCTCAATTCACGATCCAACTCACATTTAGAAAATATTTGACATATCAATCAATAGTAGGAATATATAATTCCCAATAACAATTATCAAGTTATAACAAGGAAATAATGGAATAGTAGTATAAATCAAGGCTAAACAATTTAAATCATCATATATTCATAATCAATTAATTTTGGACCTATTATATTATAAAAACAAAATCTCTAGTCTCTTAGGTATTTTCACAAACACCTTACATGCACTTCTTAGGCATAGGTGGATTCATCAAGATTACAAGTATTCAATCACCTATTTCATATATTTATACATCACACACCACCATAGTTTCCACAAACATACAAAGATCCCTTCTTGGATATCATCAACTTCAACAACATAATCACCAACTATCACACAAATACTACACACATATACTTTAACCAACACACATAATCATCCCTCACATATATCTCAACCATCATGTGAATACTACACACAAACACAATGAAAATTTAGAAAGTATAATCATATATATATATATATATACACATGTATCTTGAGCCTTTGAAAAAGGATTTGTGGGCTCTATGGATGAAAGGAGCCCATAGATAAACACTTGCATACCATAGATTTCGTAGCCGAAGAGATTGACGGAAGCAATTCGCGGAGCGAAGCCTTGAATCAATTTTCCCCCAATTGGAACCCTAACCCTAACTCCTCTTCTTCTATATATATAAATATATATATATATGCATATATTTTGAGAGAGATATATAAGAGAAATGAGAGAAAATAAATGACATATCTCATCTCAAAGGGGGTATATATAGAGGGTTACAATAATGGAAAATGACCAAAATACCTTTAAAAATCAATTAATGTCAAATCTTCCCTTCAGTGATCTATCCGATAGGCTGAAGTAAATTGGCCATAACTTTTTACTCCGATGTCCAAATTGGATGAAACCAATTTCATTGGAAAGAAGACGCTCAGGGCTTTCTGTTTATATATAGCAGCTCATACAGTTCATTATGTACAAGGAGTTATGATCGTTTAAAGTTGGAGAAAAAATACGCCTGACCTCAGTACTTTTTCCTACACGTTTTACTATTCATCACTATTCACCGTTCAATCGGAATATTCGTAACTCATCGCTCGGGTGTCTATTTTAGATGATCCACATATCATTGAAAATTTTATTCAATGCTCTTCGCAATGGTGGGTCTAACTCTAGGAAATTCCACACAAAAAATTATAAATCGTTCTAGAAGATAGGACCCAATACGTTTACGCACAAAATTTTGACGAAAAATTTTCTGGGGTATTACAGTAGTATACTCCTACATAATGATACTTCTCATGCTACATATATAAAATGACTATATATTTTTCAAAATCTTCTTTCAAATTATTTTCAAGTAGTGTATTAAAGAGGGACGTCTTTTCATATACAATTTGAGAGTTTTTTAATATTATATTTACCAAAAAATAACTTGAAATAAAATTTTATAATCTTTTTGATTGAATAATTGCCAATTTAATGCAGCAATTGAAATTTAAGATCTTTTAAAATGATATTAATTTAAAATAGTATAATAAACATAAATTGTAGATTATTTTGAGAATTTTCTTTTGGGTTATATAACTAAGGTGAGAAGTGAGAAGTAGTGCATTTTAAAAAAGAGAGAAAAGATTGAATAAAAAATGGGACCCACTAAGAGAGATGAGTTTTGGATGATGAATTTGCATTGTAAAATGACTATAATGCTCTTGATCGTCCCATAACTTACTCTTCTATATATACTAGAAATCTTGGAAGGCCTGTTTACGGGCCCAACATTGTAATATTAAATTGAATTATAAATATTCAGCTGTTTGAAAAAATGAATAAATCTTTTTAAAGCATGACACAAGTAGTAACAACAATTTCACTTTACAATACATTTCTTTCTATTTCTATAAAACTCATTTTAATTAAAAGACATTAACTGGTATAAGATGATAAATATGGAAAAGCAATTCTACATAAATTATATATATTTTAAATAATTTCAATAAGAAAACGGATAATATTCTTTACCTATAATTATAAATAAAAGTAAATAACATAATGTAATATTATTAGAAGATACAAACTAATTTTGTTAATATAGACATATCCTGTGTTGATTTTCATAATGAAACAACATAAAATTATAGAGATAACTTCGAAAAATAGAGTAGAAAAATACACAATTAAGTGAGTCTATGTGATACATCATTATTGTAAAGAAATTTGACACAATCAAATTCATTTATATGTAATATGTAATTTTTCTTATTTTTGAAAATTTATAACTCTCATCTTTTATAAACAAAAATTACTTAAAATCATCACTATAGTAAGAAGTTTTTTACTTTATAATATATGAGAGTGTTAATTAAAATAATCTATCAATTAAGCGTATGAATTATATTATCCTCATATAAATTGAAAATATATCACTTATATTGATTTTTTGGGTTTAAAAAATCATACTTTATAATTACTTTTAGACACGTGAATGTCAACAATTAATTATGCAAATAAAAATTAATATCCAATTTTTTTCTAGATGTTTCTATTATAATAAAATAAAATAAATTTTTTATATACAAATTTACATGAGGTCAATATCACATTAAAATAGTCTAATTATCAATATACAAAGCATTTTATAATGTGTTTGAAAAAACATGGGTTCCACCTTAGATTTCACATCATTAGACACACATGGCATTTAGGCAAAGGTGCTTCATATAAATTAAAGTATCCTCATATAAATTAAAAAAATGACTTATATAAATTTTTTGGATTTAAAAAATCATACTTTATAATTTCTTTTAGATATGTGAATGTCAGCAATTAATTATGCAAATAAAAATTAATGTTCAATTTTTTGTAGATATTTTTATTTTAATAGAATAAAATTAAAGTTTCAAATAAAATTTACATGAGGTCAATATCTTATTAAAATTGTCTAATTATCAATATGCAAAGCATTTTATAAAAAATTATGTCTGAAAAAATTTGGGATCCACCTTAGATGTAACATCATTAGGCACAATTGGCATTTAGACAAAAGTGCTTGCTTATTTTGTCATTTTGATCTTATGACCAACTTTTAAAGTTATATCATACAAAAAAATATTCTAATTTTTTTATGAAATAATAATTTTGTCCTTGACCGTCCTCCAACTCACTCTTCTATAATATAAATACTAGATGAGGATGCCTCTTTTTTTGCACGGGCCCAACACATAATTATATATGTATATGTGTGTCTGTGTGTTAATTTATATAACTACGTTTCAATATACAACAATATCATTATCACAGACATATCATAAGATCCCAAATGTATGTTTTATACAACCGTGAGAATATCATACTACTGGATGTTCACATGATATTCACATATTATAGTGATTGTTGCCTATTTATATTAGTACATATGCATTTATAAATTCTACTGTAGCAGATGCATTTTTCCTTCTTGCTGTAATCAATCTCTTAAGCATTCATGGTCAAGACCTGTTAAATTAAATTTAATGATTAAATTAGTTTAGAATTTTAAAATCTAAATATAAAACACCTTTTTTCCATTGAAAGAATGCATCTCTTTCCAACCACGATTCACAAATCACGATTCACATTTAGGCGTTACCTTTGAAGGATGTGTTGGAATTTCATTCAATATAGAATATGATAAGACTTTTTTATTCAAAGAAGACAAACACAAAAGCTGTTAGGATAAAAATTTCAATAACCTAAGTTGCTGTGAACTATATTTGTGAAAAATCAACATAAACAAAAAGATATTTTGATGGGACTCCTTGAGGAAAGACAATATATTGTAACGTATTTTGTTATCTTATTCATATTGATTTGTCAACAATCCATAATAATTTGGTCCACATTTACTATGTCACACAATAATTCAATCCTAAGAAATACTCTTAACTTTTAAAAGTTTATTGGACAAGAAAAGAACATATGACACATTCACTATAACCTCAAGACTTTTCCCCATTTCAAATTTACTGGTCCTCTAATTTAAAGATTTCCTCTACAATGAAATTTAAGAAAAAGATAACATACTTAATGTAATTCCACTAAATGGGGTCTGAGAGGGATGATGTGTACGCAATCATAAAGAGACAGTTGTCTATAGACCCTCTGCTCAAGTATAGAGAATCTTAAAAATAGCGCACACCAATAATAATATTCTCAAAATATAAACCCGAAAGTTATTTTGTTCAACCCATAGCATGCTTTACTTATATATTAACTACTCAACTCAATCGGAAAAAACTTAAGTTGTAACCTACCTTGAAATGATGAAACTCCGGCCTAAAGTGAGCTAGTAAAGAGATTTTCACAAAGGACTCGAAATCAAGTACAATATTTAAATATAGCATCTACACCAAACATATGTAACACTTTTGCTAATACCCGAAAGTGCATATCATAATTTTTCTGTCTATCAATAACCGCATGCATTGCACGGTGGATGTGAAGAAGTAGATCATTATCTCGGCAATAATGAGCTAAGCTAGTATTTGTGGTGAATCTCCACATTAAGTAGTCATGCATTACGATTGGAACGCTCAATTCTCTAGCAAATACAACCCTTTTGATCATTTCTTCGCATGTACCTACAGTAGCATTCAAGTAATGCCTTTTGATTTCAACTGTTCTAGTCTATGCTTTATAAAAATAAATATAGTAGCCAAAAGTCATGCTAAAAAAATTAACTAAAGAATAATTAAAAGGAGAATGTCAACCCTTATTACCCTGGTTGTGTAACAGGATTTGACCAAAAAATAGCATAGCTCTATTGAATACTTCTAACAGCAAGAGAAAGCTTCTTTCTCAAGTTATCTGGAATAACATCTTGATCTTGGTGTCCCATAGCCCTTTAAGAAAGCTTCAACCTTTGCATCACAAAAATTTTAATTTATAAAATTAGCTCAAGATTGCAAAAACAACAGACGCGAATCACAACACACAATTAGTTGCATTGCATGATAAGAAAAGATAACATGTCCTAAGATCAATCACATTCATAAATCAAATGACTTTGCTAAATCCAAAAGCAACACAACTAAGCAAGTTCAAAAGACTTGTGTAGCAAAAATAAACAAATGTGAATTTATAGACCTATATCACCAACTAATTACAGTTAGCACAAGAAAATAATATAGATATTGATATAACTATTTTTGAAAGTATGCGTCTTCCCTGTAAAAGTACAAGAATATTTCCTAATTTGTCGTTCTATCTTCACTCTCTATTTTTATTTTATATTTTAAACTTATGGCCATAATTATTCATCTATAACACTCATTCCATAGTTGTTCAACAACAAAAACTTTATTATCCTATATTTTCTAGCACTCGTGTATCTTTAATTTCTAGAACCATCAATTCTAGAAATGTCCTGTAATGTATATGTGGTTTAAATAATATACACATGGATAGATATTTATGTGGTTGATAAATAATTTATTTATTTTTTCTCCATGTGTCATCATTTGATCGGATACGGAGTTTAAAAAATAAATAATGACTTCTTAAAAATCAATAAAACAAACCAAAGCGAGATGAAGAAATATTTTACATACCTTAAAGGAAAATATATTAAACTTGTTCCTACTAACCATATAAATAAAATTACATGTAAACTAACCTTATATAACAGATGATAAAATATTTTCAATCCCCACAAAAGAGCATAAAAGTATCAAAAGTGTAGCAAAAAAGGCATCCATTAGTAGCATATATAATTTCAACCGATCCCAAAATAGCAACAAAAATATATAAACTGCACTTTAAATTAGAATTATTATCATATTTAACCTTTAAAAAAATTTATCATAATTTTCAATAGCATTAAAGAGACAATAGCTAAATAATAATTTATTCAATGTAACTTTTATTTTAACAATAACAATGAAAATATTGTTCCATGATAAAACCTTGTAAAAAGGGATAGAATTAGTTAGATAGTTTTATTTGTGAGTATGTAAGGATTAATTTGTACAATAATCAATATTCAAATCTTCACAACCTACAGTAAAGAACTAGGAAAATTAGACTGGAAAAAGAAGAAATTCTAAGTAATGAAGTAGCATTTAAAATTTAAATCTCAATAGAGAAATAAATACTATTACCTTTCAATTCTTCTTCATAGAAGAAGTTCTCGTTTCTATGCTATGTTTCTGAGAGAATGAACTACATTTGTTTGCTGTGTTTTGATGTTTGGTTATTTCAGAGCTAAGATAATTGTGTGTTTTTCACCTCTTGAATATCAACCACTATTGATGAAAATGATTTATGAATTATCTCTTGTTTCTCTAAGTAAGATAAAATGACAAATTTTCACGTTGTATCCTAATTTCTTGCATATAACTTCTTTATTTAAATTTTTAACATCTTGCCGTTTAATTGATGTTGCACTCCTAGAAGGGATTATATGTTTTCTAAAAGCATAAAAGTTGGTTAAAGGATAAGTTAAGTCATTATCATTCAACAGTATGATTCAAATTTTAAGTATGAAATAAACATTAAAAAGCATATGCAGAAGATGCCTGAAGTACTTTAATGATACCCTTGTTGTTTTTCATTATCAATATCTGATAATGTCAAATGGTATAAAAATTAAATAATTTTGGTCAACGAACTTGTTACTTAATAAAAATGAATGTTTTCTAAAACTAATCATGTATGGATCCATAACCTTTAATTTGATTAACAAATGAGAGATCACCCACATATGTAAATAGAAGTACAATCACGTAAAATTTTAGGTACCTTGGCAGTCGTGATCCCATAAATCTCTTTGGCAAAGAGAAACAATATTTTCTCTATAACTTCATCCTAAATAGTAGTTGTTGTAATACCACTTTGTCTTTAAGAATGACTTCAAAGTGGCATCTATTATAATTGAATAAAAAGTAATTTAAATGTAGTGATTACTCAGATTAATCATATTAAAAAAATAATTTAAATGAATAATTTATGTTATTGAAAAGAATTTATACTTGGGAGTTAGAAGTGTGGATTGGTGATAAATTGTGCAGTAGATTTTCCTCCGCACATTGTTTCTCGGGAATAATGTATTACAGGTTGGGCAGTGTAACACACAAAAATGTTGGTCCTTACTTGTAAGGGGTAGTTCAACTTAGACATAAAATAGTTGTCCCTAAAAATTTAAGAACGACATATTTATAATTTTTAATTATATAGTAATATATCTTTAAAGAAATTAAACAGCAAAATTATTATCATTATCGAAAGTTGTGCTTGAATATTAGCGACATGTATGATTTCATCCTCAAAAGAAACCAACAGAATAGAGCTCACTGCAGTAGTACTCTTTATCTTATAAGCAACAAGCTTTGGTTCAATTGTTTTAACCCTACAAATAGTTGAAATTAGCAATTTATTACACTGTATCATACAAAGGTCTTATCCTACCATTAGATGTAGTCCCTACTAGAAATTTTGGCTGCAAATATCAAATTATAAATGCATATTATCATGTCCTGAATGCGGAAACCTGTGAGTATGGAGGATTGATCTCAATCGTTGTATTGAACTTGTTCGACAAACCATCGAATCCATTTATTGATGTTATATGCATTGAAATATTTAGTTTTAATAATTCCATCATGTAATATTTATTATTATTAAATAAAAGAATATGTAATGATTGCAGTTTCACCTATGGTTGCTTTCACAAGTCTTCTGGCAAGAATGATGTAACGATCCTCCCGATCGTTTGTGAAATTTTCTCACCTTTTATATTTTAGCTCTCCTCATAGTTTGTGTACGTGAATTATGACTCACGAGATGAGTAGTACCAATTCTTTAGGTGTTCGGAAGCTATTGAAGTCATTCGTTGGATTATTAAGATTTAATAAATTTTAGTTTGATCATGGTCAATCTTTGGTCAAGACGACTTCAATATGATATTTTAATATTTTCAATAGGTATAAAATGTACTTTTTAGTCAATATACATATTTGATTTATTTTCTTGAGGTTTTGAATAATATCCTAGGGACTGTTGAGTATTTTAAAGAGTATTTTAGTTGGTGGTAATAAGCCAAATTGATATTTTCTTATTTATTGAGACCTATGTATAAACATGAATTTAAAGAGGGGAGAGTTTATCATATTTATGTAATAATAATAGAAGCCAATGATCACAAGAAAGGGTGAACGACGGTTAGTAGCCCAATTTCATATTCACCGCTGTAAAGGAAATTCGTAACCTCATGCAGGTTTGCTTCCTAATATCTTTAGAATTTGATTTGGAATTAGTAAATAAATATTGTGTAATGAACTTGTAATCATTGGCATAGTTGACCATAAATAGCAATATTAAATAGTAATATGAGTAATATGCGAAATTCTTCATATTTGTACTCTTTATTGAGTGGGATTAAATCATCTGACACAAATTTATATTAGGATAGCTTATCATATTTTAATGATGATAGTTGAGTTAAATTTTTGGTGCCTGCAGTGTCATGGGCGAGAACTATTTTATTCTTGGCTTCACCAATTCCGTAGACTTTATGTATGATTAGCAATTGTTATTTTGATAACTTGGTGTTAGGCCTAGAATTTTTAGAGTAAAATTTATTAAAAGGGTCTCATTAAAATCGTATTCTTATTGAAATTATATACTTGTACAAATTTTGAATTTTTAAAAAATTTGAGAAAAGGCAAGGCACTTGTGAACTACTGATATTCGGATTCTTCAAGTGAGGTAGGTTACGATTTAATTGGATTTTAGACTCAACTAAATTTTGTGTATGCTCCCAAATTGGATACATGTGTATTGGTATTCGGACATGCTTGAAATTGTTGATGTTTGGATTATTGATTTATGTATAAATGTTTATTGAAAATTAACTTGATGGAATTGTCTTATGACTTTAAGTGCACTTGTAAACTTGGTACATTGTGTGGCATGCTGTGAGGTTGTGTAAATTGATATTGATATACTTGTTTATGTTTATGATGGATCAAGTACCACGCCGGTACATTTATATTTATGTTGGATTGGGTATCACGCCGGTACGTTATATTTATGTTGGATCGGGTACCACGCCAGTGCGTTTATATTTATGTTGGATCGGGTACCATGCCAGTACGTTTATATTTATGTTGGATTGGATACCACATCGGTACATTTATATTTATGTTGGCTAGGGTACCACACTGGTACATTTATATTTATGTTGGATCGGGTACCACACCGGTATGTTTATATTTATGTTGGATCGGGTACCACGCTGGTACGTTTATATTTATGTTGGATCGGGTACCTCGTCGGTACGTTTATATTTATGTTGAATCGGGTACCACGCCGGTATGGTACATGAACATAGATTGTTCCCTGCAGGTCATGACTATTTGATCAAAAATAAGTCCCATAGCATGTGTGTACATATTTGTGTTATTTCTGTGGATGTTTACAGTATGGTTGATACTCTTGATGGTTATGTGGCTTGTTTGTGAGCACTGTTTGACCTGTTGTTGCTGTATTATTGATTCATTGAATATTTGTTGTGTGACGATGCCTGTCTACTTGTTATTTGATTTATGTTGTGTACATGCTATTAAATTGAGTTGGCCTATGATACCTACTAGTACATAGTGGTTTATACTGATACTACCCTGTACTCTTCTTTTGTTGAGTGCAGAAAGTGTTCTAGGCTCAGACATGACCTCACCTCTAGAGTTTGATAGAAGATCTTGATCCAAGGGTGAGCACTCCGTCTCCAGGCTGCCATGGGTCATCTTATTTGTTCTTGTCCATTTTTCGAGCAATGAAACATTCTTTATTTACTTTATTTTTGGATATCACTTTAGATATGATCTTTGTTAGTAGTTCTTGTATGATGACTTTCGGGTCTTGGGAATTTTAGTAAGTCATTTGTTTGAATTTCCGCATTAATAATAATTGGTCCTAGATATTTGTTATTATGTTGAATTTTATAATAATATCATCTAATATTGACTAAGTGTTTGGATAATGGTTCGATTTAGATGGTTGTCCCACAGAAGATTATTGTGGGTGCCACTCATGGCCATTTGGGTCGTGACAAAGTTGGTATCAGAGCTCTAGGTTCCTCGATCTAGTCATACAAGAAAATGTCTAGTAGAGTCTTGAGGAACGGTACAGAGACGTCTGTACTTTTCTTCGAGAGGCTACAGGACACTAGGAGAATTCAAATTCTTCTTTTTTACATGATATTACTTGAATTCATTTGGTATCTGGCGATTCCAATTGGTATCTTATTAATTTTGAATAAAAATCTAGGAGATTTCAATCGGTATCTGTTAATAAGGTCTAAATTTTTTTTTAATAGGTAAAGACTTATGAAAGTTGTGAACTTATTGATTGCTTGTGTTTGATATTTTACTAAACTTGTGTTGCTAGATTTTTTTCATTGTTGTTAATTATTTTTGTTAAGTGATGAAAATTAACTAAGTTGTGTTTGTTGATAAATGTGATGAGATTATTTGATTACTTGTTATTGTGAAACTAAAAATTCTATGGTGCTTACTTATTTTTGGTACTATTATACTGATGAGATTGATGGTATGAGAATTGGGAGGATGATATGAGAATGCGATATCGAGAAAAGATGGTGAATAAGTGACATGAGTAAAAGACTGAGGTGATATGTGTTTTTCATAATGAGAGGTTCTTGCTAATGATTTTGTGGATGGACTCGTGTGTAGTTTGATTATTTGATATTATTTGGAGATCCTTGTGTGGTCCGGCCATTGAGACTATATTTAGAATTTTTGTGCAGTTCTATTATTAAAACTGTAACGGGTTCCTTGTAAGGACTAGCTAAGTGACATTATCTTTGATTTCCTTATGTGAACAAACTCTTAATGCCTTGAAAAATAATGAGTTTTAAATAAAAGTGATAAAAACTAGAAGTGGTTATTGATACCTACAAAATTTGATCGATGACTTATCTGGAATGTGATATTGGTGATGAGACTTTCAATGACCTATAATCAATTTATTTTGTTTGGCCTTTCTTATGTGCTAGTGGTGTGGGGATCACTCTTGAGATGAGTAAGAGTTAAGTAAAGCCCATAATAAAAAAATTGTTAGGTAGAAATAAGAATGACTCTATATATCTTAAATTAGTGTTAGTGATATAAGAGAGATCTGGCTTGACCACGAAGTGTTTGTCGTCGAAATATATTGAGTTAGTGATTGTTAGGACAAAAGTTATAGATGTGGATTTATGCATTAGAAAAAATTTTGAGAAGATAAATTATTATTGACTTGACTTTGTGGTTGAATTATACATTTGCATGTCCCACAAAGTTGGATGATATATGACACTTTTAGAGGATAGTATTTTTCATGATAGTGGCAATGCAAAATCAAATGGCTTAGTTACATTCATAAAATAATTAGTGATGACCCTGAATGAGAGAAAAAATGAATTATTAAATGGCATGATTGATATTTTCTTGAGTGATACTTGGTGGATATTTCTTGTTGAGTGGTTAAGGTATGATGATTAGATGGATATTAACAATATTGTGAAGGATAATCTATTGTAGGCTCTAATTCTGTGGGATCCGTAAAATGTCATGTTTCTACCTCTTTTGAATCCTATTGCTTTTTCTCTCTAGTTTAGATTAGTTCTAGCGTGGCTATGATGTAAATCTATGTTTGGGATGTGGTCTTAGTAATTGAAGCATGATTTGTATATTTAGCCTTATTAGGCTAGTGTGGTAGTCTTGAAACCGTAAGTTGGGTAGAGTTGACTTGAGTACCTTGGTTCTAGTTGAAGTTGCTATCTTAGGCTTGAATACGGCTTACTTGACATTTAGAAGATGAACTAGATACCGTAACCTAGCTCGGGGCATAGTGTGCCTAATTATGAAAATTGAGGATTAGAAGTGGGATCTTCTGACCCACCTAGGCCTACACTTTTGTTAAGTCTTATGGACTTAGTTGTGGATGTTAGAGATAGATGAGACTAGTAAACCTTAGAATAAGGTTACTTCGTAACTCGTATTGATGTTTCCGGATTATGGATTTTGAGTTATAGTTATGATACTTCCTGTGGAAGTGATATTGGGCATTTAGAGATGATATTCCTCCTAGATACGTTATGTGGCCTATAGAGATGCTATTTCTTCTTAGACTTGATGATTGGCCCATAGAGATACTATTTCCTCTTGGATATGCAAATTGGCCTAGAGAGGTTATATCCCTCGTATCATTATGTATGACCTATCGATTTAAGATATCCTATAGACGATTACATGCCCATTTATATTATATCTACTATATGTGAGATGATTAGAGATATGCTACGGCTTATAAATATGATTATTGATATGAGTTCTGAATATGTATATGGGCCTAAGGCTATGATTGTTATGTTGCGACTATTCCGAATAAATCAATGGGTCAAAAGCTGTGTTATGATAATGATTGAATATTCGAGGAGTGTTTATCAGTGTAAAGGATACGTTTATAGTTTATTAATACATATATGTTTGTCTACACATCTCTCTAGTATGGGATAGAGTAAGATGCGGTGTGTTGCTTACGACTTTATTAATTGGATATTGGTGATGGCTAGGTATCTAATAAATTAGTTAATGAATCTTGTTTAGTTGAAACATAGTAGCTAGCGATGGTTAATGCGTGACTTATGGTGAGGTCTAGTCTAGCATATGTGAAGATTAGTTGGTATTGATGACTGAATTCATGATGTTGATTAGTCGATAAACGAGGAGTTGTGTGTTAATGAGGTTAGGTAATAAGAGGTGACTAGTTAATAACTTTGAATAGTTTCTAAGTGGTTAACTAATGAATACTTAAGCAAGGATTAGTTGGAAAATGATGGTTAGATAATGAATGGTATTAGTTAATAAAAGATAGTTAGGCGACAAGTAGTAATGTGTTGTCTAGTAATGATTAACGGATATATTATGATTAGTTGATAATAATAAATAGTAGATAAATGACGAATTTGGTCTAATGATGAATCTTGACTAGATGTTAGATATTGATTATTAAATAAATAGTGGTTAGTTGCTATCCCGTGAATAAGGATTATGTGAAGGATAATGTTTAGGCTAATGACTAGAGGTTATGTGATGACTAGCGAACTAGTGATCCTATTATAATAAATGTAGGTTAGCTAATAACGAGTAGTTGGGAAGTATTGACTATATAGATATTCTATGGTGGTATGCCTATTTTTTATGAGTATTTTAGTATATATTATTCGATAATGACTATTATGATGATATGGTGATACCCGATAAGGCTGGAAGATACTATTGATGATGTGTTGATATACGGCAAGGCTTGATTATGATATGATGGTCCTGATTAGGACAGTTATGATGGTTTGTTATATTAATTGTATACTTTGCATTCATTCCTATATGAGTATCATCTATCACCAATATGCACCTATAGTTATCAGCCGGTATAGGACGGTTGCATATATGTGGGGTAGAATATGCCTTGTGTTGTTGAATACTAATTGAATTTTCCGAGTCTGGGCAGTGGGGGTACGCATGGGCTCGGCTAGGTATTTGGTTGCCTGTAAGTTGAGGACTAAGAAGATTGCGTATGTGGAGGTCCAATGGAAGAATCATCCTATTGAGGAGGCCACTTGAGAGACCGAAGTGGACTTGCGTAGAAAGTGTCCAAATCTTTTTTGCAAAGACAGCTAATTCTTTGTTTTCCCTTCTTGTCTTGAGTTTCCCCGTACGGGAAAAAATGGTTGTTTAATTGGTATATGAAGTAACGATCCCCCCAATTATTTGTGAAATTTTCTCATCTTTTCTAATTTAGCTCTTCTCGTAGTTGGTGTACGTGAATTATGACTCACGGGATGAGTAGTACCAATTCTTGAGGTGTTCGAAAGTTGTTGAAGTCATTAATTGGATTTTTGAGATTTACTAAATTTAAGCTTGATCATGGTCAATCTTTGGTCAAGACGAACTTAATATGATATTTTAATGTTTTCAATACGTCTGAAACGTACTTTTTAGTCAATATACATATTTGATTTATTTTCCTGAGGTTTTGAATAATATTCGAGGGCCTATTGAGTATTTTAAATATTATTTGAGTTGGTGGTAATGAGCCAAATTAATATTTTCTTATTTATTGAGATCTATGTATAAACATAAATTTAAAGAGAGGAGAGTTTATCATATTTATATAATTATAATAATAGAAGCCAAGATCACAAGAAAGGGTGAACGACGGTTAGTAGCCCTATTTCATATTCATCGCTGTAAAGGAAATTCGTGACCTCATACAGGTTTGCTTTCTAATATCTTTAGAATTTGATTTGGAATTAGTAAATAAATACCGTGTAATGATTACTTGTAATCATTGGCATAGTTGACCATAAATAGCAATATTAAATAGTAATATGAGTAATATGCGAAATTCTTCATATTTGTACTCTTATATTGATTGGGGTTACATCATCTGACACAAATTTATATTAGGATAGCTTATCATATTTTAATGATGATAGTTGTGTTAAATTTTTGGTGCCTGCAGTGTCATGGGTGAGAACTATTTTGTTCTTGGCTTCACCAATTCTGTAGACTTTATGTATGATTAGCAATTGTTATTTTGACAACTTGGTGTTAGGCCTAGAATTTTTAGAGTATGAATTTATTAAACGGGTCTCATTAAATTCGTATTCTTATTGAAATTATATACTTGAACATATTTTGAACGTTTCAAAAATTTGAGAAAAGACGAGGCACTTGCGGAATAGTGATATTCGAATTCTTCAAGTGAGGTAGGTTATGGTTTAATTGGAGTTTAGACTCGACTTAATTATGTGTATGCTCCTAAATTGTATACTTGTGGATTGGTATTCGGCCATACTTGAAATTGTTGATGTTTGGGTTGTTGATTCCTGGTGAATGTTTATTGAAAATTGACTTGATGGAATTGTCTTATGATTTTAAGTGTACGTGTAAACTTGGTACATTGTGTGGCATGCTGTGAGGTTGTGCAAAATTGATATTGATAATACTTGTTTATGTTTATATTGGATCGGGTACCACGCCGGTACGGTTATATTTATGTTAGATCGCGTACCAAGCTAGTATGTTTATATTTATGTTGGATCGGGTACCACGCCGGTACATTTTTATTTATGTTGGATCGGGTACCAAATCGGTACGTTTATATTTATGTTGGATCGGGTATCACACCGGTACATTTATATTTATGTTGGATCGGGTACCACGCCGGTACGTTTATATTTATATTGGATCGGGTACCACGCTGGTATGTTTATTTTTATGTTGGATCGGGTACCACGACGATACGTTTATATTTATGTTGGATCGAGTACCACGTTGGTACGTTTATATTTATGTTGGATTGGGTACCACGCCGGTACGTTTATATTTATGTTGGATTGGGTACCACGTCGGTACAGTACATGAACATAAATTGTTCCCTGCAGGTCTTGACTATTTGGGCAAAAAGAAGTCCCATAGCACGTGTCTACATATTTATGTTATTTCTGTGGATGTTTACAGTATGGTTGATACTCTTGATGGTTATGTGGCTTAATTGTGAACACTGTTTGACCTGTTGTTGCTGTATTAATGGTTCATTGAATATTTGTTGTGTGATGATGCCTGTCTACTTGTTATCTGATTTATGTTGTGTACATGCTATTAAATTGAGTTGACCTATGATACCTACCAGTACATAGTGGTTTGTACTGATACTACCCTGTACTCTTCTTTTTTTTTGAGTGCAGAAAGTGTTCTTGGCTCAGACATGACCTCACCTCTAGAGTTTGATAGCATATCTTGATCCAAGGTTGAACACTCCATTTCCAGGCTGCCATGGGTCATCTTATTTGTTCTTGTCTATCTTTCGGGCAATGAAACATTCTTTATTTACTTTATTTTTTTATATCACTTTAGATATGATCTTTGTTAGTAGTCTTGTATGATGACTTTCAGGTCTTAGGAATTTTAGTAAGTAGTTTTTTTGAATTTCCGCATTAATAATAATTAGTCCTGGATATTTATTATTATGTTGAATTTTATAATAATATCATCTAATATTGACTAAGTGTTTGGGTAATAGTTCGATTTAGATGGTTCTCCCACAAGAAGATTAGTGTGGGTGCCACTCATGGCCATTTGGATTGTGACAAATGACCGTGTACTCATGAAGTTGTTTTAAAAGTTTAGTCCCGTCATGATAAATATAATTATCCCAAAGTGTCGATTTTATTGACTTTTTCCTGCATATAATGAAAATATATGTTCAAACATTAATTAAAAGTTACAAATGACATGCAATGTTTGAGAAATATAATGAATAACAATTTGATGCTTTGAATAAGCTTGGCATATAACTATATCACAACAATGCAATAATTCTAATTTATTATCATGCTCTATATAGACTATTCTTCTTGGGCTTCATCATGCAAATCTAGAAGTAGAGTCATTAATTTACTAACATAGCAGCATCAATTGCTAATTACATACTGCTAAATAAGAGTGGTTTATACTAAATCCAAAAGATTGTTGTATCTATAAGTTAGTAATTTTTTATCTAGAATTAGCTTTTCTAAGATAGAACAATAGTCTTATGTTGGTTCTTGAAAGAAGGTAAAACAACTCAACTTTGTCAATCACAATCTATTTCAGAGTAGGAACACTTACCTAAATAAGAAACATACTTTAGAGACAAGCAGGAGGGTTCGTGATTTATATACTTTCTATTTATCGATGATAAAGACTACCTGAACTGTTTTTCCACTTTCAGTCTTTGTAGGATGACTGCCGTTAATGACAATGGCAAGTATATCTTGCATTAAAAGAAATAAATATTAAAGTAATTAGTTAATTAGAATCATACTATTGTAGAAATAATTAAATTTTATGTGATATATAAGAAATTAATAAATCTTTTAGTACTAAACTCATATTCTCTAGGTCGATACTAAAAAGTGTCAAATATTGTATGAGTTAACCGCATTGGTTATGGTAACAGATCTTCAGAAGAAGTAACCATTTCAAATTGGCTCAACTCTGGTGCTTTCGTCAATTGTCCAAATGTAACCATTAAGTGAACTTTCATATCCAGAAGTTGGTTCCTTTACTTGTACAACAGTTACCAAATATGTGTTTAAAGGAGCAAACACATCTTCAAAATATGTTATATCAGTACCAAATATAATTGCTTGAACTTAATTTTTTGTGAGAGAATTTGTAAGACTCAATCACTTGTGAACATTATATCTAATTGGTGTTTCTAACAATAAAGTATTGAAAAATATATCTTTAATAAAAAAATAAATATAAAGGAACCTAAAAGTTGTCCATGCATTGATGCATGACAAAGTCAAATCAAGCTAAAAAAATCAATTCAAATTGCCAACTAAAATCAGTACATATGTAGCAATGACACCAGAAAGATAAAATTTTTACATTTTTGAACCGCTAAATGTAACCATCTCCTTCTCCCAAAAAATAAGTCCCTTATTGAGGCTCATGGTAATTAAAATCACATGTATACCTAGAGCTTAGTTCTCTCCTTGCATGATGTTTGTTTGTCAATGATAACATAAGCATGATTTTAGGTAATTAGCATCGGTCTATTGTCACAATTAGTCTTATGGATGAATTTAATTCTACTAATGTGGTGGTTTTAAGACTTTACATCTTTTTCCACGTCTTACTAAAGGATGTCTTGGCCATATTTGATTGCATATTCAGTCATATGTGTTTAAAGGAGAAAACACATCTCAAAATGTGTTATATAAATACCAAATATAATCGCCTAAACTTGATTTTCCTGTGAGAGATTTTGTAAGACTTAATCACTTGTGAATGTTATATCTAATTGGTGTTTGTAACAACAATGTACTAAAGAATATATCTTTAACAAAGAAAAAAAGAAATATATAGAAAACTAAAAATTGTCCATGCATTGATGCATAGTAAATCTAAATCAAACTAAAAAATTCAGGTCAAATTTCCAATTAAAATTAGTACACATGTAGCAACGGCACCAAAAAGATCAAATTTTTACATTTAGAACTGCTAAATGAAATCATCTTCTCCTCCCAAAAAATAAATCCCTCCCTGAGGCTCATGATAATTACAATCACATATAAACCGAGAGCTCAAGTCTCTCCATGTTTGGTGTTTGTTTGTCAGTGATAGCATATGTAAAATTTTAGGTAATTAGTATCGATCGGTTATCACAATTAGTCTTGTGTATGAGTTTAAGTTTACTAATGTAGTGATTTTAAGACTTTATTTCTTGTTCCACGTCTTACTAAATAATGTCTTGGCCACATTTAATTGCATATTTAGTCTCGGGTTTTTTGCACTCTTACCTAATTAATGGCCAAAAAGATACCAGGTACCATTAAGTGGGTGCTGGCATATGTAGACAATGATTAAAATTTAGTTAACTGTTCAGAATATCTGGTAGAGAAAACAATACCTGCGATATGGTCATATCCAGTCAGTTGGTTGATTTGTGACCCTTGTGTTGTTGATTTCATGGATCCAACTTTGTGCTATGTTTCTAATGGGTATCCCTCAATAGAATACTATTATGGTATATTGATAGATATGAAGTAAATTTATGGCTTCACTTTGTGTTATAAAAACTTATACGCATCTCTACCTAGGAACTTAGTATAAGAAGTCGCTTCTGCTAATGAAAAATTTAATGACACTGCAAATGGTGTAATGAGAAATACTGGGCTTATATTTATGAGCCCTGTATTCCAGAACTCATCCTTAAATACTAATGGTTCATTTGGACGGGGAACCTATCCTAGAAGAGTTGCTTCTGATTATCAAGATCCTTGATTTGGTCTTGATGGCGCATGATCTCCCATTTAGTGGCTGGGTCAATATTCAATGAAGGGAAAACTAGGCTAGTGGTAGGTAATTTTGTTACACTATCATTTTCAAATAGTGGTGTCGTTCTATCATAAAAAATCAAAATGTTCATCCATATCTAATGGCATATTGGAAGAAAGAAATTACAACTTTTGGTTTATTTTTGAGTAAGGACATGTTTCATTGGAAAGCAACGATCATGGGTCCTACAGACGGTCTTTATTATGGTGGGGGGTTTCTGGTAACAATTTATTTTCCTCCAGATTATCTGTTCAAGCCACCTAAGGTGTACTTTAGGTTCTTGTTGTTTCTTAAATATCATATTTATAACAGCTATTGATATGAATTCATATCTTAAATATGATCCTTAGCAACCTAGAAATTATGCTGCTAAATGACTTTGTACATCAAATAAGTGAATCTTGTTTTCAATTATTATCAATGAAATATACATTGTTTCATTTTGTTCTGTCTCTTGCTTTAAAATAATTGTGATAAAGCTCTTTATCTCATTTTTTTTGGGGGGGGGGGGGAGGGATAATAAGCCAATTTCTTAATCTTTAAATTCAAAAGAAAGTTGAATGAGGGACTTGCTTCAACTCATATTTCTTTTGGATCTACCGTGCTTATGTCATTTTTAGTTTCCGATAGCCTTTTGAACACCCTAATAATTCTTGCTTGATGGGTTGATAGTTAACATGAACGCATTCTTTTTCTTGTATCTTTTATGGTTATGTGCAATTGTCTCCTTTGGAAATAGTCTTTGGTTCTTTAGATGAAATAAATGTCTCCTTCGTTGTGCATTTATTATATTTACTTTCTTATATGGTTTATTCAAGAGTAACCTTAAAAGTGTCAAGGGAAATAAGAAGCATGTGATGTTAAATAATAAATATTGAAGAATGATATTATATCATGAGGAATTGTTTAGCTAGTGAAAGCGATACAATTTAACTACACAGAAATATTTCAATATACAAAGTGAGAAAAGCTAGTTTTAGTTCTCTTCTGCATTTTATATTGAGTAAATAAAGGCCATGATAACGCTCAACTCACATGTCAATTTTAAGTGAAAGGCGGTCGTCGTCAATATAAATTACCCAATTTTGAGTCGGGGTTGAATCCACGAGAAACAATGTGAGTGGCAATTAAACAAGCTCGAAATTTAAGTTACTTGTTAAGTTCAAACCTAAGATACAACTAATTTAGGGGGGTGGGGTTAAGCTTTCAAAGATATGATTATTTTGGACTTCTAAAGGAATAATTCGGGGCTACGAATAATTAGAGAGTAAACACCTAGAAATGGATCTTGGAATTATGCTTTCCTAGGGGCAAGTTATGCATGGACACATGCTGATTTGATGCAAATTCTAATCGTTGATAATGTGATAGGCTAGGTTGAAAGTACTTGAGACTAGTTTGTCAACAAAATCTCAAAGATGTCACTCATTGACTCTTTGGAGTACCTAACGAGTGTATCAATTAAATCCACCCAACACCTCAATTAGACATCCCTATTTCTAGGATGATACTCAAGGTATAGTCAACCTCATAATCACCCTTACGTCTAAGATAGTGAAAATTAGAAAACTACACCCACTAATTGTCTGTTATTGCCTTGGTTCCTACATCCCTTTTTTCAAGGATGAGGTGGGTTCCAAAAGTTCACCCAAATCCCTCTTTCAAGGATGGTTTGAGCTTTCAAGATCGTAGAATTTTCACCCACAAACCCATTTGGGTATTTGGAATTTTCACCCATAAATCCCAAATAATTTTATCAAGCAATAGTAGAATCCATCATCAACAAACTATACACAAATGAATCACAACCCACACACAATTACGCCCTATTATAACATAATCCAAAGAGGAAGAACTAAATACACATAAGATTAACAAGCAAGATGTACCCAAAAATGAATTTGATTTATTAAAATATAATGAGAATTCAAATTGCAAGCTTTAGGATTCAACAAATCTTCAATGGAAATTTCCAATCCTCCACTTGAAATCTACTCTAATGTATTCTTCACCCAAGAATTAGAACAATAGTTGTCTCTACAAAGTTAGAAACTAGATAGCAAAAAAATTTCACAAAAATCGGATCTCATTTCAAAGAGATAGGGTTGAACTTCTTAAGGGAATTTGGGAATCGGATGTGTGCATTTACATATCTACCTCTGGTCTATATTACCGCAAAGCCGCAATTGTGGGATCTTTTCTGCGTTCGTGGTATATTGACCTATCTTGACTAGTCGCAATTATGGTAACTGAGGCTTGTTTCTGCTCCAGGTTTTCCAGCTGTACTTCTTTTCTCTCTTTTGGTCCTTTTTAGTTCAAGTCCATATTTTTCCATCTCATAAACTTTATGCCTACAAAATATAGATATTAGTGCATTTAATCACACACATGTCTCATTTATACATTTAAATCATGGTAATGTGCACGAATATTGAGTGCATATGAGTGGTAAATTCACTACTCATCAAGCCACCACATATAAAACTTGTGATATCATTCGAGTCTAAACAAACTTCTATATAATTATAAAAGATGGTTTCTCCAAGTTCCAGTAGTATCAATAGCTCTTACAAAATAGGTCAAAATACCTCTTTGGATCATTAAAAAGGATAAAATAGAATATCTAAGGTGTAAGGTTCAGGACTCTCCATAATACCAAGTGGTAATCACAAACATCATGTTCTCCTAACTATTGTGTTTGTTTTAGTGGCATTGTACATCCCTTTCTTTATAATACCTTTGTCATTTGTAATGAACTTAGATGAATGATACTCATCATTGATGCAAATCTGGCAGGTGGCTTACAGGACAAAAGTTTTCCACCTAACTTTATAATATCTAATATTAATGGTAATATATTTGACCTAATTATATATAAAGATCTAGACTATTTTATCAGGTACATGATAACAATTTTGAAGAAAAGATAGTCTAATGCACTAAAACTTTCTCTATGTGTGTGGTTTAGAGAAGGATCAGATTACAAGGGTCTATTATAACATAGCCTTATATTTCTACAAGAGACTGTTTCCATGGATTGAACACGTGACCTACAACACGTTCTCTAACTCCATTCATAATTCCAAATAAAACTCTCTCATCTCCATTGCAGAAAGTAGAACCAAACACAACTCCATCTTTAACTATAACTTCAAAAATTTCAAATTAAGTAAAACATATTTGATTCTATGGAAAAATGCACGTCTACTTAGAGGGTATTCGAGGAATTGGACACAACAACAGACTGAAAAGCTTTTCTATATATATGTTTCAAACTATGTATTGATACTAATTATATTGTTTTATTGTCAGGGATTCCACCTCCCTATACCCTCCTCTAGCATGAATAAAACTAATGGGTTATGAATAGGATGTATTCCAATGAATATTATGGGCAGTGTAGGTGTACATTTAATTTTGGCTTGGGCTTTGGGTCCAATTGGTATGATTGTTGCACTACAGGTCATGGGCGGATGGCCGTTGTCAACAAATCTAATTAGATGGTAGAGGAAATAGTTTCTATGGTTACAACAATACGAACATGGACAGTCTAATGAGATCAATAGGGACCAAGAGGTAAAGGATCCAACAATCAGAAGGGTTTTACACCAATTGTTCTGATAGTCAAGGGGAAGATTATTCTGCTTAATGTAACCAATGATACCAAAAAAGATAAACCAATCTTTATGTCGGATAGAGAAAAATACAATTGCCAAGATTTTCCAGTGACATATATTGATGCCACATTTTTTATCATCAGGTCTTACAGTAAAGATGATGTGCACAAAAGCATCAAATATAATGTTTGGGCTAGCACATCAAATGGTAAGAGATCTTTAAAAAATAGTTTATCTCTTTGAAACAAATTTCATGTATCAACTTAAAAATGGAGAAAATGAATATGTAAGGACTTTGACGAGTAACATAGGCAGAATAATAACCTAAGTACCAAGCCATAAAATTGAAAAATATCAAAAGAACCAAGAGAGTATTAGGATAAAAGTTGAGATAAAGCTGACCTGAAATTGCAATACTCAAATGAGAAATGAAGTTAAAGAGCAGTATCCGGAAGAAAAGATTACTTTGAAGATTAAGGAGTTCATATTTCTCTCCTTTTCCGTAACAGAACAAAAGAGGTGAAAGGGTGGATTATGTTGAAAATCCATTTGACACCAAAAAATTGCAAGAATAAGCAAAAATCAAATTGAATTTAACAAAGAGATTCCAAAAATTAAGAAGATTGAAGAGAACAAAAAATTTTTTGACCATTAATTGCAACAAATATATACCAAGCAATGGACTTCCTCGTAAAACGCAAATCCCATACCAGTATACTAAAATCAGTTTAATACAATCCGCACACATAAAATAGAAATACAAAAAGATCATTTTTATCAAAAGAACAACTAAATTCAAACAATCCTCTTTGTAAAATGCAAACACTACATAATTGATACTAGAATTACATATAAAGTAACAAAAATAATATTTAAATGTTCAAGATCATTACAGATCAACAAAACAAAATAAGAAAACTATGCAAATAAAAGATGAAAAAATTAATTAGTCCAATCAAATAGCAAATTTAGAAAATTTTTAATAGAATAATACCTCTTCATCTTGAAGTATCAAGAGTTGATACTTTTTGTTTCCATATTTGTTATCTCTTGGCCAACATTTGTCAACCACATGAACCTTACACGTCCAATCTTGTATCTTAGGTGTGATCTATTGATGACAAATTTTCTTTCCATGTTGAAACAATTTATGATTATAGTATGTTAAATATGTAAATGATGTGTTATATCAATAACATTTAATATAAAATAATAATGAACATAATATAAAGTAAAAGAAGAAGCAGCCATTGAAAATGATAGTGTAAGTTCAAGAAAAAGTCTTTTCAATAATTTTATCATAGACAATACTATATGTAGAGTGATCATCATTGTCGCCAATGGTAGATGATCTAATTAAAATTTTAACATTGTCAGAATTTTGGGCTCTTGATAAAGCAACATATAATTGACTATTAGAGAATACGGACTCCTATAAATATATACCAATAAAATCTAAAGTTTGTCCTTGAACTTTATTTATAGTCATGGACAAATATAATCGTACTAGAAATTTAGCTCTTTTAAAAGAAAGAGGTGATTTTTCATTTTCTGATGTCATAAGTGGTATTCAAAGAATAAATATATGTGTAACTTTAAAATCACCGCTAGATATTGTTGCACTAATGACATAAATTTTAAAATTATTGCATATTAATAATTTCCCATTAATAAACCTTCACAAGGATTCAGATTTCTTAATAATATAATTGGATAATTTTTCTTTAAAATTAATTGGTATGGAGGTAAACTAGAAGGATTTTTTTTAAAGTGTGAAGAAATCTTCATACTCACTTTGATCGTTTGGATCAATAGTTTCATCTATAGCAATGTAAACTTTTTCATCATTTGAAAATTGAGAAATCAACATATTATTTCTTTCATCAACAAAATTATTTTTTTGTGATTAAAATAGCATGTGAAGTAACAAATAAAGAATTTGAATGACATGTGTATAATTCAGGATAAGTAACTCTAAAGAGTTGATTTAAGGATTCCTTTTCAGAAGTAAATGAAATTATAGAATAATGAGGAATTTCAATTTTTCATGATAATTTTTTTCATCGCTAATTCTCATTAAATATTCGCAAAATGCAGGATCTTTTTTGGCATGCATATTCTTCATAAGTTGTAAAATTTCAAGTTGACTACAAATTTCAGAGCACAATAAACTTTTGGGAATAAAATATTCTTTTTTCACTACGGACAACCGGAAGAGTTTGTCTAAAGTCACCAGTAAAATAACAACTTTTCCACCAAAACGTGTATTTATCTCCATCAGATCTCTTAAAAACAAATCAAATGCTTCAATAATTTTTCTTTTTGCAATTGAAATTATATTCCATACAATTAGTCTTGCATCTCATATTAGAGATAACAATGAACTTTGTTTACTAACATTACAAATAAAATTTTCATCAATATCAATTAAAGTTTTAAATCGTGAATGAGCAGTTCGACCTCTGAAAAGAAGTGAAGCTTCAACACCAGAGCTTGCAGTTGCTAAAGTTATTAATTATTTGTGTCTCACCGCAGATAATAAAGCATAATAAAAAAACTTTTACGAGTTTCACTGGGACCATCTATAAAGAATGCCCTGATTTTGTTTGAGTATATTCTATCAAGAATTATATCGTAAGCATTATTTTGTACAATATTTAATTTATTTTGAAATAACAAATCTTCTTCACTAACACTGATATTTCTTTCCTAATGAACATCTTTAACTTCTCTTGCTATTGGAGATGGTTTAATGTATTCTGAAATTAGTTCAAACTCATTAGCATCTCGGTCCATTGTGTGAAAAATATCATTAATATGATATAAAACTTTATAGTGAATTTCTGTTGTATTCATGCTCGATAACTTTTTGTAATCCTCGGACATTGGATCTTTAAATCTTTTCCATAATTCTCTAAGATGATTTGTATTATAATAGATAAACAATATCACAAATAATTAACCTTAAACTTGATAGCATTTGATAACTTGCAGCTTCAGACATGCATTCTATCAAATTATTATCACAAGGTAATAGTTCTTTTTTTATTGCTGCTTCTCTAAATGTGTTATAACGTACTCCATTTATAGTTTATAAATCTTCATATGATTTTGGTCCTCTTATATTTATTAATAGTAATCTAAGATAGTATCTTTCTCCTCCGGTTGGATGACATGTCACAACACGATCAATAACATGATCGTATTTATGACGTATCCATATTTTATCTGATGTTGACCATACAAAATATTCTGGATATTCACAATATAAAAAATTCAAGTCCATAGCATCTTTATTAATCTATTCATTAAAAAAGATTCAGTTAACATTATCTTTTTAATCATCGAATTATCTATAATTTTTCTAATATTATCTGTACTTTTGAACCGAAATAAATTATTGCCCTTCAAGACGCAGTTGAAGATGATATACACGTGGATTAATTTCACTAATAGAGAAAGCAAATATTCTCCATGCAGCCTCAGGTGGTGATACCCACTTAGTTGTTTGATATTCTTCTATTTAATCTATCTCTATGTTCGTATCATGAGAATGTAGATGGAATGATATTTTATCATGTCCCTTGCAAATGTACTTCACAACTTTAATGTCTGAGAAAATCTCTATATTCATATGAAAATTGAATATACAGATTAAAAATGGATTATAAGGACCAATCCATGTATTATCAAGAAAGTGTCCTCTAATTTTTACATTTTTTTCTATATTTCGTCTTCTATATATTGGATATGAATCTTTTCCTTTATTTGTTTGTTCTGCAAAATTCGTAGGATACACATACAAGAATTTGTTGGATTCAAACTACCACATAGATTATGCATCATGCATTGTGTAACATGGAAGTGTAGATGGGGGTCTGTTTTCTCATTAGGCAACTCAGCTTACACAAATCAATCATGTACATTGGGAGTTAGTAATTTGTAATTCTCATCAAGTATAATAACAAAATGAGCATGTAGAGGTCCTTGTTTTTGAAATTCTACTGTATACATAAATGCTGCAACATTTTCAAATATATATCTTTTCAGCATATCATTTTTAAATTCCTCTTACTTTATGCTAAACACTCGACTAATTAGATCATATCTATTTTTTGTCTCATCATTTGGTAAAAGATTTTTTTATTTTACGGGCCAAGAAAGATTACATGTCATAGTAAAAAATATATTTGATTTTTTAAAATATTGTACTAATGCAATAACATCCATGTATCACCTGCACATATCTCTTGGGCCTCCTGTAAAGCTTAGAGGAAGTATTCATTATTTTTCTATTTTTGACGCTTTTCTTTCTTAATGTCGTAAAATATCTAAGATTCCTTCTAATATATCTACTCTAAATAAATCTTGATAAAGAGAAGCAAAGTCTAATCTTTGACTTTTGATTTTTATTCATTCATCTACTATATATTGTTTGAATAATCTTCCTGAATGTAAGATTATATTTACATCATCTCTTATTTGTAGTTTGTAACAATAATATTCATGACAAGAAACAATGCCTCTTTTTCATTTTTCTTTTTGCATTACTTTAACTTTCATATTAAGAAGTCCATCAATTTAAGACATATTCATTACATTTGGTAATTGATCTTGCTCACAATATATTCATGTACATGCGCTAAAAGAATGCTTAATCTTTTAATACAACAATGCCAACTATTTGACCGAATGAAAAAAGTAAAGGATATCGTAATGAATCATAATAACCATAATAATAATTTACCAACTGACTTTTATTACTTTTTGTATATATTCAAATATATGGCATAGAAAGAGAATCATTAATATCTTGTTAAACCCATATGTCTGCAACTTTTATTACAATCGGTAAGTTATACATTTCATTGATCTAAACGAGAAGCACACTTCAGTGCAATATAAAAATCAAATAGTTGTGGAACATCAATCAAAGATTTTAAAAATATTGAGTATGGATTATTTTTTAATATGTCCATTAATTTTCTAACGATGAACTCATTTAGTTTATTTGAACATGCCATTGAATTTCTTACTTCATTTTCACCATCAAAGAAATATAACTGCAAATATTTTTATCTGCAGGAATCAGGTCATTAATGAAATGATACATTTTTCATGAGATATCGCGAGAGAGGTGAAGGAAAATATGTTATTGTATGTTCTAATGTAAGTTTTAAAATATATTGATTTCTCTGTATTTTCTAGATAAAGTTTTTTCAATTCTTTTGAAATTTCATGTGAAGTTAAGTAAATAGAACCATTGCTACAACAAGATGATGGTGACTCAAATTTAAATCTTTTAGCTTTACATAATTGATATTTTGGAACATCTTTTAATTTAATATAACTCATTTCTAATGGGATAATAGTTGAGCAACCAGGTTCTATGAAACCATACCATAGAATTGAGAAATACAAAATGAGGACATACTAATTTTAGTGTATAGTATTATTATTAATAAAATTATTATGTAGATTATATGTAATATTCACTAATGGCCCTATTTATCTCTACCTACTTATGATAAAAGTGTTTTGTAACACCCCGTATTATTTTTGGCTTGATTCATCTCTTAGTTGAATGCATATGGGGGATTAAGGCCTAAATTTTTTTTCTCTTAATTGCATGCATATGGGGGATTAATTCTTGAAAAATTTTCCAAGTGTTGGAGACTTAGTCATATCTTAAGCCCATTAACTTTGAAGACTTTTAAATTAGTCTTTATGACCCTAAGGCGTTGGTTTTAGAGTTAATTCATGTTCAGGGGTGTAAGGAGAATGTCTCGAGGAAGTTTTGGATTTTTTTAGACGAGGATTGGGTCGTGTTTAGATTTCGATTCCAGCACCTCACCGCGATAGCATCACGTCATGGTGCTTATAGTGATGGGGCCCTCATCGCATCGTGGTGGTTCTTTAAAACATATTTCAGTTGTAAAATTTAATTGCCTAAGGAGCAATTGAGTTTTTTTACCATCAACCCAATTCGTCCAACCCCATTTAAAAATCAACAATTAGGGTTTAAATAGCCCATCTTCTTTAATTATACTTTTAAACAAACCCTTCTCTCTTCCCCAAGAACAAGAATTCAAGCCTTTCAAGTTCAAGATTCTCAAGAAAGTGTCAAGATTAGGGTTTAATCCTTCAAGCTAAGAAACATAAGATACATAGGGCTATCCTAAACCTCATAGGCATAGTGTATTTGATTTTAGAAAGTTTTAATGCCATGAAATCATGTATTTATAAAGGGTTTTGAGAACACTTTAAAGAATATGCATTATGAACCTATTTATATAACATAACGTTTTGGTTTTGAGGTTTTCATGGAATTAAATCATGTTCGCTTATATATAGATACATTTATAATTATACACACACACACACACATATATATATATATATATATATTAATTTTTGCAAATTTACATTGAGAGCATGAATAATAAAACTTCATCTCTTATTATGGTACCTCTTGACTTCGCATAATATGGATTGTTCAATTGCATGTTTAAAAGGATGATATAAATAATTTTACTATTGTTTGTGAAATTGACATCAGTTATGAATTGAAGGGGTGTTTTCTTGTTTATAAAATATTCAATGCGGCAGTTGAAAGAATTGCATGGGTTGTAACAAAAAAGATGACAATCATATGTTAAGGTGTTGAAAAGGGAAAATCTTTGCATAATCTTTCACAGATTTTGAAGTCCAAATTCTCTTGCATTGTTTAAATGTGTTTAGTGGTCAAATAGCTTGTTTTGATTGAGCATGCTAAATGATAACGTGATATGTCATATATATATGACTTACAAGTCTTGGTATGATGATACCAAAATAGATAATGCCATGATAGACTATGAATAAAATAAAATATAAATTTTATTCAGATTTTTTAGATTTAGAGTTCAGAAAGATGCATGTTTAGAAAAGACTAAAAAAGGGCCTAAAGAGAGTTAGGTGGTTACCCGATGAAGATACGAGTTCAGAAAACTCATTTACTAAAACCATATTTTGTCGATACAATTTTTATTATGTCCTAAATAGAGATTATACGTTGGCCTTGTGCCCTTTGACATATCAGAATTAGAAACTCCAACCCTTGCCGCAAACTTGGGTTGGGGGCTTGGCCACCGAGTCAAGGGCGGATTCCATATAGCCCGTGGAATTGTAGAATTGTAGGATGTACCACCTAGCTCAGAAGTAAGACAAAGAGTCGAGTTGAGTTTCTTAAATATATTGTGAAGCCTACTAATTATTCCCATGTATTTTAAAATATTTTATGATGATATGTTTTTATGAAATTCTCTCACTTATATTGTATATCAGTATTTTGTTTTTGGATATTTCTATATACCAGTACCTTTGTCTGTTGACCCCCTATATTTCAGGATCTGAGGCTCAGTCTCGCGGTCCCACTAAGCAGTAGATCGTTGTCAGACATTTAAAGTTGGTGAACCTCCCTTATTTCTGAAGGCCTTGTTCCATATGGTGTTTTCATTTGGTTGTTGTTCATGGTCCGACTGGGGGCCTTGTCCTGATTTTAGATACATTGTTGTTTTTCAGTTTGGTAGAGATTTCTCAGACTTGTTTCTAGATAATTTTTGGTCTTTCTGAATTTACCTTCTGCATTGTTATGTTAAAATAATAACATGACCATGTTTCCAGTTTACTTCCGCATTCTTATGATAGCTAAATTATATATATGATTACAAGTGGAGAGGGTTCTCGGGCCTTCACGATTCAAGATGCTGGTCATGGCTAGGGCCTTGGTTTGGGTAATGACAAACTTAGTATCAGAGCATGGTTCATGGTCCCAGGGTGTCTGCGAAGTCGCATTGGGTAGAGTTATGATTTACAATATTTCAGATATTAATCATGCCTTCTTGTAGATCCAATGAATAGAATACCCAAGTTGATGATGTCCCCCTTACTCATGGGATGCAGACTCGTAACAGTGCTCGTACTCCAGAGTTTGTTGCTACTCCAGGAGTTCCTCAAGCCCAAGCTAATCTACCTCAGGCTCTATGATACAATGTTAATCATACTCAGACTTCCCAGGAAGAAGTCTCAAATGATGAGTTCCGACAGTCCATCCATAAGATTGCTCAGATTATTCCCTTCTCAGGCCTGTGGATCTAAATATAAGGGCTTTATGTCTAGTTCGTCTAAAATTACTCGGGTTGGAAAATTCATGAGGCTAAACCCACCTAACTTTATTGGCATAAATATTGAGAAGTACCCCAAGGATTTATTGATAAATTGGAGATGATTTTTAGAATCATGTATTCTAATGAGGTGTAAAGGGTTGGGTTAGTATCCTACCATTTGAAAGATGTATCTAACAAGTGGTATAATGAGTGGGAAGATTTGGGTGTGGAGATGCTAAACCTTTTGTATGGGGTGAGTTTGTAGAGGCGTTCCTGGTTTGTTTCTTTCCCCAGGAGCTGAGGGAAGCAAAAACTCAAGAATTTGTGAATTTGAAAGAAGGAAAGATGAGTGTCAAAGAATATGCATTGAAGTTCACCCAGCTATCCCATAATGCTTTATAATTGGAGGGTAACATGAGGGATTGCATAAGGAAGTTTGTGTCTGGTCTCTTGGAAAATTAGGTGTTAGAATGTAAGGGGCAATGTTGATCAAGGACATGGATTTCTCCAGGTTATCAGTGAATATGCAACAGGTAGAAGAGGAGAAAAATAGGTTGGCTAAGGTAAGGAAGAAAGAAAGGAAGGATAAAAGATCTAGGTCTGTAGATCAGAATGCCAGTTAGCATCAAGGTGGAAGGTTGGACCAGAGGTGGTCTAAGAAGAAATTTTGGAGTAATGCTCAGTCTTCAGCTAGTGCCCCGATGCCCATACCTTTAGTTGATCAGCGGTTTTATAACCCTCAACCTAACAGTGGTTGGAAGATGCTGGGTACTCAGTCCCAAGGTAGTGTGGCCCAGTTATATTGGTCATTCCCATGGTGTGTAACTTGCGGTAAGCATCACCCAGGGAAGTGTATTTTGGGTAGGATTGTGTGTTGTACTTGTGGTCAGTCAGGTCATTTTCAGAGAGACTGTCCTTTATCTATAGGAAATATTGGAGGTGCTAAGTCCCCATCAAATTCTACAACTCCATAACCTTAGGGTGACACTTCCGCTACTGGAAGTGGTCGCAACCGGTTATATATTTTATCTAACCGCCAAGATGCATAGGCTTCATTATATGTTGTTATGGTTGTGTTACATATTTACTCCTATGATGTATATATGTTACTTGACTCGGGGTCTACTTTGTCTTATGTGATCCCTTACATGGTAGTTACTTTTTGTTTTGAAGCAGAAAATATTTCAAAACCCTTTTCTGTTTCCATCCCTGTTGGGGATTCTATTATGGCTAGAAGAGTTTATAGAAATTATGTGGTGTTTATTTGTCATCGAGATACTATGGCTTATCTTGTAGAGCTAGATGATTGATTTTGATGCTATACTGGGAATGGACTAGCTTCATTCATGTTACACTATGTTAGACTATAGAACTATAAAGGGAAACTTTTCTTTTCCTAATGATCCAGTGATAGAGTGGGCAGGATATTCTCTAACACCTAAATAGAAATACATATCTTATCTTAGAGCCCATAAGATTATATCAAAGGGGTATCTGTACCATCTTATTCGGGTCAAAGATTCTAGCGCTGAAAGTCCTTCGCTCCAGTCTGTTCATGTAGTTAATGAATTCCCAAAAGTTTTTCTTGATGACCTTCCCAAGACACCACCAGATAGGGAGATAGATTTTGACATTGATTTGTTGTCGGACACCCATCCTATTTTTATTCCACCATACAGAATAGCTCCTACAGAATTAAAAGAGTTGAAAGAACAGTTAAAAGACCTTCATGACAAAGTCTTTATTCATCCTAGTGTCTCTCCCTGGGGTGCTATGGTACTCTTCGTGCATAAGAAAGACCGCTCCCTCCGTATGTGTATAGATTACCGCCAATAAGCAAAGTCATTTTCAAGAATAAATACCCTCTCCCCAGAATTGATGATCTCTTTGACAAACTCCAAGGTGCCAAATATTTTTCCAAAATAGATCTTAATTCGAGGTACCATCAGTTGAAGGTTAGAGAGACTGACATTCCCAAAATGACTTTCCGAACCCGATTTGGTCACTATGAGTTCTTAGTGATGTCCTTTGGACTGACTAATGCCCCCACAACTTTTATGGACCTAATGAATAGGGTGTTTTATCAGTTTCTAGATTTGTTCATTATAGTATTTATTGACGACATCTTGATTTACTTTAAGAGTGAGGAGGATAATGCCAATCACCTCCAAATCATCCTTCAAACCCTTAGATATCATGAGTTGTATGCAATGTTTTCCAAGTGTGAATTTTGTCTTAGTGCTATTGCTTTCCCGGGGCACATTGTTTCTAGTTAGGGAATTAAAGTCGACCCCTAAAAGGTTGCGGCAATGAGAAAATGGCCCAGACTCACGACTCCAACTGATATTCGGAGCTTCCTAGGTTTGGTAGTGTATTATAGAAGATTTGTAGAGAGTTTTTCCTCTAAAGATTCTCCACTTATTAGATTGACTTAGAAAAAGGTAAGATTCTTATGGTCTAACTCTTGTGAGAATAGTTTTGAGAAACTGAAAGACAAGTTGACTACTGCACTAGTTTTAACAATACCTGAGGGTACCGAGGGATTTATTATGTACTATGATGCGTCTCAGGTGGGGCTTGGGTGTGTACTTATGTAGCATGGTAAGATGGTGGCTTACACATCTAGACAGATAAACATACATGAAAGAATTATCCCATCCATGATTTAGAATTAACGATTATGGTGTTCACATTAAAGATTTGATGTAATTATATTTATATGGTTCATATTGATATATTTACTGATCACAAAAGTTTGCAGTAAGTTGTCACATAGAAAAAACTAAATCTAAGGTAGGGGCGGTAGTTGGAATTGTTGAAGGATTATGATAAGAGCCTGCATTACCATCCGAGCAAGGCCAAGGTGGTGGCCGATGCTCTTATTAGATTATCAATGAACAGTCTTTCTCACACGGAGGAAGGAAAGATGAATATGGTAAAGGATATTCATCGACTTGAAATATTGGGTATTTGGCTCCTAGATTTTGAGGATGGAGGAATCTTCATTCACGAGGTAGCTAAATCCTCCCTATGTGCAGAAGTTAAGTAAAAGCAGTCCGAGGACCCCATTTTGAAGTAGATTAAGAAAGATATTGGTCAACAAAAAGTAATAGGGTCCTCGGACTGCTTTTACTTAACTTCTGCACATAGGGAGAAAAAAGTAATGGCATTTAAAATTGGGGTGATAGGATTTTGAGGTATCAAGGTAGGCTATGTGTGCCAAATATGGATGGTTTGTAAGAGATAATTCTAAAGAAAGCTCACACTTCCAGGTATCTTGTTCACCTCGTCTCTACTAAAATGTATCATAATCTTAAGGCAATCTACTAGTGGAATAACATGAAAAAAGATGTTGCTAACTTTGTGTCTAAGTGTTTGAATTGTCAACAATTAAAGGTAGAACATTTGAGGCCAGGCGGCACTTCCTAAGAGATATCTTTGCCTATGTCGAAACTGTAGTTGATCAATATGGACTTCATTACAGGACTTTTGAGATCCCGAAACCAATATTACTCCATTTGGGTGATTGTAAATAGAATGACAAAGTCTGTGCATTTTCATCCAGTGCGGACTAATTATTCGAGGGATGATTATGCTAAGCTGTACATTCAAAAGATAGTTTACTTGCATAGGGCTCTAGTGTTTATTATATCTGATCGGGGTACACAAACCTCTTCTTAGTTTTGGGTCTTTTCAGAAGAATTTAGGTACCCAAGTAAATCTTAGTACCCTCTTTCACCCTCAAACATATGGGAAAGCAGAGTGCACCATTCAGACCTTAGAAGATATATTGAGGTCTTGTGTTATAGACTTTAAGGGTAGTTGGGTGGATAACTTGCCGTTGATAGAATTTGCCTATAATAATAGCTACCATTCTAGCATTCTTATGGTTCCTTTTGAAGACCTTTATGGTAGAAGATGTTGGTTCCTGATTGGGTGGTATGAAGTGGGTAAAACCCAGTTGTTTGGACCTGATCTTGTTCATCAAGCATTGGAGAAAGTGAAGGTCATTAGAGAGCGACTTAAGAAAACCCAGATTCACCAAAAGTCTTATGCCGATGTTTGAAGAAGGGAGATGGAGTTTGAGGTTGATGATTGGGTATTTCTAAATATCTCCTCTTTGAATGGAGATATGAGATTCATAAAGAAAGGGAAGCTCAGTCCCCGTTATATAGGACCATATCAGATTACGAGAAGGATCAGTGGAGTTGCTTCTGAGTTAAATTTGCCCAAGAGCCTGGCTTTTGTGCATCCTATGTTTCATGTATCAATGTTGAAGAAATTTATTAGAGATCATTCTCTTGTGTTGTCTGTGAAAGTGATCAATGTAAAAGACACATTGTCATACAAAGAAGAACCCATTGCTATTTTAGATCACCAAGTTCGAAAGTTAAGAAGTAAGGAGATAACTTCGGTTAAGATATTGTGGAGGAATAAAAAAGATGAGAAAGCTACTTGGGATTCAGAGGATGACATGCGTATGAGGTATCCGGCTCTCTTTGAAACCATGGATGATGATATGGAAGGTACAAATAGTATACTACTATTTTCCTTCCATATAGTGCTTGAAATCGTACTTGTTGTTTCCCGAGTTATCATTCGATACGAATGATCCCAACGGCAAATAATTTAACACCCCGAATTATTTTTGGCTTGATTCATCTTAGTTGCATGCATAGGGAGATTGAGGCCTGAAATTTTTTTATGTGTTAGGGACTTAGTCATATCTTAAGCCTCTTTACTTCAAAGATTTTAAAATTGGTCTTCCCAATCCCGAGGCGTTGGTTTTGAGTTAATTCATGTTCAGGGGTCTAAGGAGCATGTCTCGGGGAAGTTTTGGATTTTTTGGATGAGGATTGGGTCGTGTTTGGATTTCAATTCAAGCACCTCACCGCGATAGCATCGCATCGCGGTACCTATAGTGATAGGGCCCTCATCACGTCGTGGTGGCTCTTTTAAATGCATTTTAGTTGCGAATTTAAAAGCCTAAGGGGAAATTTAGTCTTCTCCCCTCAACCTAATTCGTCCAACCCTGATTAAAATTCATCAATTAGGGCATAAATTTCCTATCTTCTCCAATTGTACTCTCACAAAAACCCTTCCCTCTTCTCCAAGAACAAGAATTCAAGCCTTTCAAGTTCAAGATTCTCAAGAAAGTGTCAAGATTAGGGTTTAATCCTTCAAGTTAAGAAACTTAAGGTACGTGGGGATAACCTAAGTTTCATGGGCATAGTGTATTTGTTTTCAGAAAGTTTTAAAGCTATGAAATTATGTATTTATGAAGGATTTTGACAACACTTTAAAGAATATGCATTATGAACTTATTTAGATGACATACCATTTAGGTCTTGAGGTTTTCATGGAACGGAATCATGTTCGCACATACACACACACATATATAGATATATTTATTTTCAGTATCATTCTCACTGTTACTTTTTTTTTTGTTTCAATTAATTCTTCCAAACCATCAAAAGTTATAAATTCTTCATTATTTATTGGAGTTTCAAAATCAAATGGTTGCTCAGATTGAAATTACTTATTAACAAATATGTCACTTTTCATTAATTATTTATTTAAAATTAAGTTTTTGAGAAAAAAATTATATGTGATGTCAAAATATAATCTTGTAACGTATTCATCTGTCAATTGTTATCATTAATAATAAAAAAATACTTTATATATTCTTTAGTAATCATCATCAATGATATTTTCAAATTTATTTAAAGAAAATGATTGAAAATAAAATAATAATATATAAATCATAAAGAATTATGACGTAAATATGGACTATAATTCTTAAAAATTAAACGTTACTTAAACTTGTAAGATATGATAATTAATTAATAAGGTGTATATATATTTATATATATGTGTATATATGTATATATTTGTGTGTGCTAGGGGTATTTTTGTCATAAAAAAATTATTTTTTGCTTCTGCTTATTTTGAGAAGCAGAAATTTTTTGCAGAAAAACTGCTTCTGCTTATTTTTAAAAGAACTTTTGCAAGTTTACTAAACACCCTTTTTTGTTTTTAAAAAAGTATTTTTTTATCAAAATAAGTGCTTATTTTGGGAAATAAGCAATCCCAAACAGTCTAGTAGAGTCATCATCGCCAACTGCAATTGCCTAAAAGTTAGCTAATCTAAAATTTCATGTTCTTTTTTCCACTCCACCCCTATAGGATCAATAGAGTTTCTATACTTAACCATTCTTCTCTATTCTTGTAATTTTAGATTTTCTTGTCATCACAGAATACTGACAACTTTTTCTATTTCGAATAGTTGCTTCTACTTTTTCTACTTCCAAAATAAAAGACTGGTTTGATAATATTCTCCCTGTTCTGGTGCCATCAATTTATCAGAATTTGATTGCTCTCCGTTGTGTCATCCAGTTTTAGTTAGACTTGTTGTCTTTATTCATACAATTTACACTGTCATCTAGAGATGTGATAAAAATAAAGATGCCTGATGATATAAAACCTCACATTCCTAGTTGATGATCTTTAAGATCATCGGTTTCTTGATATATTAGGTAGTCCATTTTTATTTTCCATGTAAGGTTCAATTAAAATGGGATCAAAATGAAGAGAAATTTTTATGCTGAAGTATCAATAATTTGAGTCTTTATACATAGTGAATGGACCAGGAATTTCCTCCAAATTTGGCCCTCATTTGAGGCTTATTTCCTCTAGTATATGGGCTAAAATTCAAGTTGAATGATGGGAAATTAGATGATATGATTGATGTTGCAAAATATGTGAACTAGAATGACTTACACTATGAATATTGTTACTGTAGAAAGATAAATATTTCAAAATTGAAGGACGGTTACATTGTTTCTTTTTAGAAGGCTAGTCATCTTTTATAACTAAAATTTGGTGTGCAAAACAAGTTTGCGATTGAGATTATAATGTATTAGAAAATTCATAGAAAAAATTATAAGAATAGTGTACGTTGAAAGCGCAGTGAAAATCATTGAATTAGCCACATAAAGAAATATTCCCCGAGTCTACTTCATCTCTTTTTGAAATAGAGTGTTCTTCACAAAATTAAATGCCTTTTGGTGTTTAATTTTTGTTTTTGTTTTGTTGTACCCAATCATTTATTTTTTCATCTATTTCTTATCTGAAGAAGAAGGAATATATATGGGTATTTGGGTGGTTGAACATAAGAAGGTAATTGTTCCCCTATTTTTTGAAATGAAATGTTATCCATTAATCTCACCTTATTTTAGACTAAGAAACAGGTCGGATCGGGTCAAAACGGCTTGGGTCGGTACCCACGGGTGATCCATGACCCGCTAAATCTAACATCTTCCACTCTGCATATTGCTATATGTAGTTTTGATGATGAGAAGCTAATTACAAGGGACCAGGTCCCTGGATGTTCATGGAACAACACAGCTGGCACGAGTGATGACATAATTTTGTCCTCTTGTGTAAAAATCCTACAGGTGTTGCTTGTAGTGATTAGGACAGCTAGTCCAATAATATTTCAACCCTAATCATCACTCATCTATAAAAGGAAAACAAGGCTTCTTCATTAAATAGTTTTTGCACAAATCTAAAGAGTGAAGAGAGGCAGCAAAAACTCTATTCAAGATTGCTCAAGCATTGCTCATGTTCTTATCTTTGTAGTATGAAGAGTGAGTGAGTATTCTTGAGTGCTGATTTGTAATTGAACTACTCATGTTATAAAAGTAGAATTTTATTTTGAGAGTGCTTAGGTAGAGTTGCCTATGTTTTTTGTTGATTAGAGCTAATCAGTGTAGATAGTCCTTGGCAGAGTTGTCAAGACAAACTTGTAGTAGAGCTATTACAAGAGAAAAAAACCTAGAGTTAGGTTCAGTGAAGGCTGCAATCAAGAGTTTGATTATAGGTAAAGTTGAGGTGCTTGTGAGGGAAAGACGTGATTTTTCCTTTCCTTGAGCAAAAGGGTTTCCATGTAAAAAAATCTTGTGTTTTAACTCTTCCTGGACCATCTTTTGATTCCTGGGTACTTTACTATAGTTTTCCTGTGATTGACTTTAAGGAACCTAGTCCCTCACTGTGTGATGTAACTCCCAAGGGTTCAACAATTGGTATCAGAGTGGGGTCACTAAAAAAGGTTCAAACCTAGAGGTTCTTATCTAGCATGGATTCTTCACCTAATCTAGAAGAAGGGAAATCTATCGCTAGACTACCAAGATTCAATGGGTAGTATTATGGGTGGTGGGAAACCAAAATATTTTACATTATTATGGCTGAGGATGGTGAGCTGATGGACATAATTATTAATGGTCCTCATGTTCCTATTAAATAAGTCAAAGAATAAGAGGTTACAAGGATGGTTGTTAAAAGTAGGAGAGAGTATAATGATGAAGACAAGAAAAAGATTAAAGAGAATTACAAGGCCAAGAAACTGTAAGCATGTGGCATATGTCCTAATGAATGTAATAGGATATCAACTTGTGAAAATGTAAAAGAGATCCGGGATTGCTTAAGGACTGCTCATGAATGCACCACTTATGTGAAGGATTCAAAAGTAGACATGCTGATTACTCAGTATGAAACCTTCACCATGAAAAAAGGAGAAACAATCTGAGAAATTCATACAAGGTTTACTTCTATCACAAATGAGCTTAACTGCTTAGGTGAAGTGATTCCCTTGTACAAACAAGTGAGAAAAATTTTGGTGTTCTCCCTTAATCCTGTCAAAGTAAAGTGGATGCCATAACTGAAGCAAGAAACCTGAAGACCCTCACTATGGATGAACTCATCGAAAATCTAACGACTCATGAGCTCAACTCTTGGTATTCTCCCTAAATCTTGGCAAAGTAAAGTGGATACCATAATTGAAGAAAGAAACCTGAAGACCCTCACTATGGATGAACTCATTTGAAATCTAACGACTCAGGATCTCAAGAAGCAGCAAGGGCTGGAGAAGAAGGAAGAAAAAAGAGTAAAATCCCTGGCATTGAAGACTTCTAAATATGATCCAGTTGATGATGAAGACACTAATGTTTCCCATTTGGAAAATAGTATTATTAGAGCCATGAAAAGGAGTGGTCAATTCTAAATGAGAGGAAGAAATGTTGAAGTGTGTCACAAATGTGAAAGTCCTGATCATTTCATAAAAGACTATCCTATGCACAAAATAGATCATCAGTATTACCTCAAAGCTGTAGGTGACAAAGGAAAGATTAGGGACCAGTTCCCTGACAATTAAAGAAGAAAGGCCCAGCTGATTATGCAGTAAAGCAAGCTCTGGCAGCATGGGGGGATTCCTTCAGTGAATCAAATATGAAAAAAAAGTCTGGAAATGTGTCTATGCTGGTAGTGGAAGATAGTCCAGTTATCTATGATTCCTTATTTACTTTCATGGAAAATACAAATGATGAAGAAGAAAATGAGGTAACTTTCTTTGATATAAAGAAAAATCTAGATGACTTTTCTGCTAGAAAGATAAAGAAGCTCTCTAGTGTATTGATTGATTTTATATGTGAATTAAATAATGAGAAAATTACTCTAAAGAAAAAAGTAGAGAATCAAGAGCTTGAATTGATTGACTAAACCCTACAAATATTTGAAACTGAAGAAATGATCACTAAACTAAAATCTAAAAACCTAAGGTGTATGAGCCAACTAGAGAAGCTGGGTGACTTATATGGCAAAGGGAAGAGGGAAGAATCAAAGATTCAAATTGTTCTTGAAGAGAAATTGAAGGATTCTCAAAAACACCTTATGTCTGCACTTCACAAAAATGAAGAGTTAGAAAGGAACCTAGTCCGTCTAAGTGAAGTACTCACTAAATCTCTTAAATAGACTACATCTTCGCAGATCCTTTCTAATCTAACCACTCAAAGTGTAAATATTGGTAAGGGGCTTGGTTATCAAGGAGAATCACAATCTCTTGCGTCACAAGGAAAAGCCAATCATGGTACCAAGAACAAGAGTCACAAGAATCTGTGTACTCATTATGGAAGAGATAGACATTTAAAGGAAAAATGCCAGTATTGTCTCAAAGTTAAAATGAGCAGTACTGAATACATTCAGAAGAAAAATTCCTATCTGAAGGGTTTTAAACCCTTGAAAAATATGATGAAAAACTCTCTACCTAGATGGGCCAAGAAGGATTTGATCACACCACTGTCTTTATGTTGGAAAATCAAAATCAAATGGGTTCTAAAATCCAACAAGTGATTATGATTCAAGGTATGAGATAGGGGATTATAGTCAGCGATGACTCTATGATAATACATGAGCAAGGCTCAATACTAGAAGGTCTGACTGTGGTCTCTCTCTTAAGACACTTCAGGTGAAGGTGTCTTAGTATGAAAAATTGATTTCAATGACTTGGTCCTTGGCTTTTCTTAGTGAGAATGCTCAAGAGAATGAACTGAAAAGGGAAGAATCGTTCTAAAGAAAATGGTATGATGTTGTGGAAAATGAGAGGTAAAAGGATAAAGAACGAAACGATCAAATTAACTTAACCTATCATATGGATTAGTTTCTCTTTCCAAAATTAGCTATGTTTAGGGGGAAGGTATCCTTGGTAAACTAGGTACTTTATGGTCTAACTCAGTACCATACCTTTGCAGGTATACACCCATGAGAATAACTTTGGAGGTGGACAACTTTGATAAGAAAAAAGTTGAAGATTCACACAAAACTAGAGAGGGACCTAGTCCCATATCTCAGGTTAGTATTGTGTATATGCAAATTTTATTTGTTCTGTCAAGAAAAAGCCGCATCCTCCCTATCCTTTTGTTAGAAAAAAGTTATCCTATTCTAAAAGGGAAAGTGACTCACATAAAATATGATATTGATCATATCTTGTTACACCTAGAAAACCCTTCCTTATGCCTATTGTTCCCTTAAATCCAACTACAACCACTCGTTCTCCCATTAAAAAAAAAATCCATATCCCAAATATCCCTTTTAAGTAAAGGACCTTCTTGATGGTTGAAGCTCTCCAAGTTTTATGTCGTTCAAAGGATTTTGAGCTCAGCATAGTTAAAAGTCCCTTCCCTAACCTTCCCAAAAATATCCCTCTTCTCCTAATCTTCGAAACCTTAACTCCTTTATCTCAACCTGCCAATGAAAAATCATCCCTGAATCTTCAAAACAATTATAATGGTGTTGTGATGGATAAAATCTGGTTTGCTGAAACTCTCATCTTGTTGTCAAATAGCCCAGGAAAGAGCATAGTCAATCAAAAGAAAAACAATGTCAGTAAAAAGAAAAGAATTTTTAGAAAATAGTTTGGAAGTTTTATTGAGAAACAGTTGAATCTTGAGGGTCCTAGTCTCAAGAACAAAAAAGTAATTGAAAAATAAACTGTGATCACTTATACCAGAAGAAAGAATATGGAGAAAAGTGAGGTTGTATCCAATGAAGTTATAAATAGATTCTTGAAGAATCAAAAGGTGTTAACTGGAAGAATTTTTTATTCAAATATGCTAACAGAACCTAGTATGGTGGAATTAGTTGAGTTGGTTAAACATCAAGGTTGGATGCATCTCATGGAAGGACCTATTCCCATTGTTTCTGATGAGACAGTTAGGGAATTTTGTTTCACTTTAGAATTCTCAAAAGATTGGATGAATATGACTGCACAGGTCCAAGAAAAGGAAATAAAACTAAATGAGAAAACACTACGAAGAATTTTAGAAGTTCCTATATATGGATCAAGAATTGTCTCCAACCAACTACCTTCAATAGAATTCTTACCACATGCATCCAAGATCAAAGGAAAATTTGTGGCTACAGTGAATAGAAAATCACTCAAGAGTTAGTTTCAGTTGGTCTTTGACTTTGTGAACAAGGTGATTCTGCCTAAATCTCAACAAAAAAACATTGCCTCAGCTACTGATTTATATGTGATGGAATAACTTAGTAGCTTTGATTTCATTAATCTAACCGCATTGATGATAGAAAACATTCACAAAGTGGTTTTTGAAAAAAAAATAGAAAGCATGGCATGCCTTATGGATTTTGGCTGAACAAAGTACTTAATCATTATGGCATTGTCTATGATTCAAGAACCGAAGGATCTGTGGTTTAAATGCTTGACATGAAAACATTAGTCAAGACTAAATATGTCAAACCAGGTACCATTAATCAAATGGATCTCAGCAAGGAAATAAAGGAACTAAAGGGCAATTAGCTGCCAAGGATGAAGAAATTAGAAAACTTCAGGAGATAATTTAGCATCTCTCTAAAGGAAGCCCATGTGATAATAAAATGCTTAGAACTGAGAATGCTAAACTGAAGAGAGAGTTTCAATCTTAACTAATGAGGTACTTAGGTCAAATGCAGAGATAAATCATCTCGACAACAACCTGACCCTTCTCCTTCAAAATTTTTTTCCCAGCCCTTCACTTGTTAATCCTTTTTGATTCCTATGGCTTTTTCCCTAAGACCATTTAAATTATGAATTTTTAAGATACTTATCCTCTACTTATGAATAAATATTTTCTTTGTTTGTTATATTTGTTCTCCTTAAATTTCAAAGTTATTCTTTATGTTAGTGTTTCCCAGTGGCCATGAGTTAACTAATTTGTGGTTAATTTACTCTTGGTTTACTGAATTTGTGCTTAATTTACTCTTGGTTTACTGTTCTTACTTTTCAATGATGGAAAAAGGGGAATACTGAGCTCATGCAGTAGGGACCAAGTACCAAGTGATTTGAGTTGCAGATTTGAATGGCATGCTGATAGGGGGAAGTAAATAATTTGCTGAATGTGGATAAAAGAGGGAAAACAATTTGGTAAGGAGAAGTAAGTGATGTTCTGAATAGATGAATAAAGGAAGAAATGATGACAGAGGGAGTATGAAAATGCACTAAATGAAGGTGCATGATAACAAGAGTTCTTGCTGCAAATGACAACAAGGGACTAAGTCCCTTTGTTGCATGATGGTGAAAGCATAATGATAGGGGGAACATTCATCTTCAGAGTGGTAATCATACTGATTAAATATGATGGATGTGTATTGATTCTCAAAGATGTATGATTGGTTTGTCATCATAAAAAAGAGGGAAAATTGATATATGTAGTTTTGATGATGAGAAGCTAATTGCAAGGGACCGGGTCCCTGGATGTTCATGGTACAGTATAGTTGGCATGCGTGACTACACCATTTTGTCCTCATGTGTAACAAACTTCTAGGTGTTGCTTGTACTAATTAAGACGGTTGGTCAAATGATATTTCAACCCTAATCATCACTTATCTATGAAATCAAAATAAGGCTTCTTCATCAAATAGTTTTTGCGCAGATCTTATGAGAGAAGAGAGACAACAAAAACTCCATTTCAAGATTGCTCAAGCATTGCTCATATTCTTATCTTTGTAGTATGCTTAAAGAGTGAGTAAGTGTTCTTCAATGCTGATTTGTAATCGAACTACTCATTCTATAAGATTAGTATTTTCTTTTGAGAGTGCTTAGGTATAGTTTCCTAAATTTGTTGCTGATTAGAGCTAGTCAGTGTAGAGGGTCCTTGATAGAGTTGTCAGGATGAGCTTGTAGTAGAGCTATTACAAGAGAAAGGAACCTAGAGTTAGATTTAGTGACGGTTGTAATCAAGAGTTGAATTATATTAAAAGTTGGGGTGCTTTTTAGGGTAATCCGTGGTTTTTCTGTTTCTTGAGCAAGGGGGTTTCCACGTAAAAATATTGTGTTTTTACTCTTCCTGCACTATTTTTTGATTCCTAGGTTCTTTACTGTATTTTTCCCATGATTGACTTTGAGGGACATCTTCATTATGTGTGGTGCAAACCCCAAGGGTTCAACACATATAATGGATAAGACTCGAGCCAGTACAATATAAAAAAGACAGCAATTCATACGACAAATAGTTTGTATGACTTGTGAGCATCACGAGCTTTATCTATAAGGTTTTACAAGCTACATATAGGAACCTAATCACACGTGGAAGGAATTATCTACTAATATAAGGATACTAATACTCACAATACCCCAAACATAATGAATGACAACGTCCAAGCGCACACACAAGTGTACGTGGTCTACCAAGTAATATAGTGGCCTTCAAAAAGATGAATATCAATCTCATAGGGACTTGTTCTAACAACTATTTGATTTCAGCACACAGTTTAGATCAATTTAGTGCAACAGTAACCAAAATATAGTTTTGAATATATGTAAACCAAAATAAAGTAAGCAGTGCGTAAAATAAAAGACTTGAGACAATCAATGGAGTAAAACCCAGGGTTAAAGCAGTTGAAACAACCATACTATGTCATTGAACTTCATTCGTCAACTTGGTTATCTTGGTTGTTGATTCGTAGGGTTAATTGCATGATCATGGTCTCCTGACCTCTAACCGTTTACCGAACTTGGACATTACAACTAGATTGTTGAGCGGGGATGTAATAATCCAATTAAATTCTTTAAGATATCCTCCTACATGTGAATCAAGTAAGGCTTCTAGATACATCCATGTCCTAGGTGCTAATTCTAATTCCTTATTTCATAAAAGAATAAGAACCCTACTTTTTTCATCCCTGTGTTCCATCTCCCTATTCCCTCTCCCGAGATCACAATGTTGACAAGATATGTATTCTAAGGGTGATTAATCCTAAAAAATAATTAAAAAAAGAACAAACAAGCAACCAAATATGATAAGCAAATTAAACGAAATTAGTTTAAAACAATAGTAGTTATGTTCTTGGCTTTAACCCCGGAAAGAGAGTTTTTAGCCACTCATAGCCATAATCAACATCCAAATAATTGTATGAATGATTAAAACCATAAAGAAACTAAATTAAAGAATGAAAAACCTAAAAATAAAGTTGTAGCAGCCCTTCAATGCTCCCAGCCATTCCAAGTTGTCCAAAATGGGTTTTAACACGTTATATTTATAGTAGACTAATCATAAACCGAGTAGGATTAGGTTTTCACGTTGTCCTTTTTTAGCTTGGCACACTTTTCCTGCTTTTGATGATCATTGCGTCATGCTAAGGTATCCATCGTTATAAGACTACAACGCGGTGTAATCACATTGATTTTCTAGAAGTGACAATTTCTGATTTGCCCATTGCCACCATGTGACACCACCATTATGTCTATAATCATGCCATTGTGGTGGTGTGCTCTTAGGCATCCTATTCTCATCATGTGGTCTTATGCTTTCGTCGGTCCACTCCATGCCTTTGTATGATGTTTCCACTTGATATAAGCCTTGTAAATCCTTTATGCATCATTTTAATCATCTCACCAATACATATATAACATTTCACACCCCGAATTAAAGCTCAAACAACACAACAAACACGACGATGAGCTAGTAACTCAAGCTAGAATGCTAGTTTTCTCGTCTAGACTCTAAATGACCAACTTGAAGCCAATCTCGTATGAAAACACGATTAAACATTGTAAGCATATACGTGGTCACTTAGATGCACATTTATATCATTATTAAAATGTAAAGCATATGAATAGTCCTCAAAACAAGGCTTATTAAGCTCAGATAACCACACTAAAGTGCATAAATACACCCAACATCACCACCCCACACTTAAAGCAATATTCATCCTCGAACAACTCTTCACTATAAGCATAACGATCTGAGGAGAATCTACACTTTTACTACAAGCAAGACATCCAAGCTCGTACTACAATGACTATAAAAGATGCAAGTTTCTACACTAAGCATGTTATGCACACCATTGAAAGTTCAAGAACTCTAATCCGAAACATCCTAGCCTCAAGAATTGACTCAGCAAGTTGGAAAACTCATGCTAATTACTCAATACAAAACATCATTACAAATCATTCATATTCATCAAACATGTGCCCTCACAATAAGAGAGTTACCCATAATCACTCATATAAATACAATTTAAAACAAAATGGGTACAAGAATCAAGTTATGCTTACTATTTCAAGGAATTCACAAGTTTCACATAATGAATCATAAGCTTGCCCTTAGTGTAGCACTCTACTAATATCAGAATGATGAAGCATAGGATCAAATAGGTCTTTAATGGTGGTAATGTAGGCCGAGGGACGGGTAGGAACTATTTTGGATAAGTAGTGACTATATTTCCTAAGAACTTTAATACATTACTTTATACATTCAGTTCAACTCTAACAAACAAATCAGACCATTTTTGTCTACCCCATTCTTTTGTTTTCACCCTATCTCCTTAAGCCTTTTTACATACACTATGGTGGGAAGATTCTATGAACTAATCATTCAATTTGAATTTTTTTTCTTTTAATTACTCAAATCCCTACCACAATACATAATAATTCTTTTGAACACCAATAACTATCACTTTGCGCCATCAATTCATTTTTCTTCAATTTCACACTTCTAACTCACTTAAATTTACACTAAAATGCCTAGGAGCTTTGGATCAAATTAAAGTCTACAAAAGAAGGGATTAGGCTACTTATGAGGCTACCAAAGAAAAATTTAAAGGCTCAATAGGTCTTACTAGGATTAAGCATAAAGGGTAGGTCAAATAGAAGATAAAAACAAGGTTATCAAAGAAATGCTTATATCATCTCCCAAATCCACAATCTTTTATTTTGTTTTGTACACACACCAGACAAGTTCTATACATCACATGCAACAAGGAATAGACAATACCTCACATGCACATGGCACATGCTCAACTCTTATAGGATCAACATAGACTCAACCAAATAATATCATGAATTTGACTTTAAGCCAACAAGTACAAGAGTCATAAACGTGAGCCTAGGAGTCTCAAAAGCAGTAATTCACTCAATCAGTATGATTTTACAAAAAAAACACTTGCATCATGAAATCACTTATAGAACCAACAAGAATATCTCTGTTACTCCTAAGACAAAAAATTTAAATTTACCCTAAAAATGGGAATTTCCCCACCCCATACTGAAAAATCTACTTTGTCCCAAAAGTATACTTAAAAGTAGAGATTGAAATCCCCCTGAGGCCTTTAGGCCTAACTATTAGCATCTTTATAAATCAAGAAGGTCTGGAGACCCCATACTTAGTCTTCATCATGCTCCTTAGCTCAGATTTCCCGGTACTCAAACTTCCCATCAACCTGTGACTCAACACAAATAAAAAACTATGTGAAATAAAAACTAAAAACAAAAAAAAAAAACATACCTACTTAACTTTAGTTTCCTCCTAAGTAGCGCTTAATTTAGTGTCGCGGCATGACCCGACTCATCTTAACCAAATTCATTTATCCTTTACTTTCCTTTGGAGGCCATCTTCAACCTCTTAAGTGTGAACTCTTAAGGTCAACCACATTCTCAACTTTAGCCTTTTCCAGCTTATCTACTTGCATTATGTCGGGATTAGGTGGTCGAGGCTTTGGCTTCTTAATAAGGGTGTCTGAAGAGGTCTTTGGCGAACTAACCACCCTGCACTTATCCCCTTCAATAACAGTAATCATGTATAAATCTATAATAATTGCATAGTGTGTTTAGCAGTTTGTATACTTTGAAGACCGCCTCTTCATCCTCCAACCTCATTATGAGAGTACCCTCTCTTACATCAATCAATGCTACTTTCGTTGCTAAGAATAGATGCCCCAAGATGATTGGTATCTATTTTTCTGCCTGAAAATTTAGAATAATAAAGTCAGCAGGAATAATGAATTTACCAACCTTTATGAGGACATCCTCCATCACTCCTTCGGGATGGGGCTATGCTTCCATTAACCAATTACAGCAGCACCAAGCTGTATCTCGACTTTCCTAAGCCCAACGTATTAAACAAGTATAGGGGCATCAAGTTAACTCTTTTCCTTACATCGCTCAGTGCGTGGACTACTTCACTATTCTCAATTTAAATTGGGAGAGTGAACTTCATTGGGTCCTTAAGATTTTTGGGCAATCTCTATGTCATTACAGAGCTACACTTTTCAGTGAGTGATACCGTTTCAACTTCCTAAAAATTTACCTTATTAGCAACCACATCCTTTAAGTACTTAGCATACTTAGGCATACCTTGCAAAATATCTAAAAGAGAAAGGTTAATGTGAAGCTCTCTGAACATGTCAAAGAACTTCTTAAAACATGTATCCTCCTTTGCTTTTCTGTGCTTGTGTGGGAAAGGGAGTTGCGGTATCTGCTTCTCTTCTTCTACATCAATTTTTTTTGTTTCGAGTACTCAGACTTTCTCAAATTTTTAGTAACTTTTCTGGATACCCGTGGTGGAGTCAAATCTGCATCTACCTTCTTAGTTGTCTTTTGAGGTTCTTTGTTGAGCTCCTTCCACTCCTCAAAGTGATTGTCATTACTTGTTTTAGATTTTATGTATCAGCTAGAAAACCACTTTGAGGACTGGTATTCAGTGTCTATTATAACTACTCCAACTGCAACTCAAAGCTTCTTATGGCCGCTTGCTGATTCTTTAATGCACTTGACCAGCTAAAAGTTGTTTTAGTATTTTCTTCACATTGCTAGTTTGACAGATTTGGTGGAGTCTATTGCGGTGGGGAGTTCCATTTCTAAATTAATGGCTAAGTCTTCCACTTCATGTTGTAGGCATTACCATAATTAGGACTCTGAACATTACCCACATACATTACCGATTCCAGATTTGCAGCATACATAGCTGCTGAATGGACACTGTTACCATAAACTTCACACCAACCTGCAGCTTGTTGGGCTGGATTGACTGTGGTTGCAGGATATACTACTCTTAACTTTAGACTGCTTATTGATTTTGCAATACAGAGATCTGAGCAGATATGGCAGTAAATCGGTCAACCTCCAATAACCCTGCAATTCTTTTTGTTGCATTTCTAGAATCTAAATGTCACTCGGGATTCCTTTGAGGTATGTGGTTCAATAAAGTATACAACTCATCATATTTCATCTCAAGAGATTGACCACCTACAACTTAATCTAGCAATATTTTTGTATTTTAATCAAGAGCCTCTACGAAAGTATGAGATAGTATCTCATTAGACTGTTGATGGTTTGGAAAGTCTCGAAGAAGTTCCTTGAATTTATCCTAAGCATGGTATTGACTCTCGTCGGGCTTCTATTTAAAGCACACAATCTCACTGCAAAGTCTCATAGTCTTGCCAGACGAGAAAAATCTGATGAGGAATTTTAGTGTCATGTCAGGAACCACCTTTGTGGACCTTAAAAGGTGCCTAACACTTTTCTTTTAAGGTAATTTGAACCCTTACCAAAATTTCTGGTGAACTAAGACTAAATAACAAAAAATAGGTTCGTATCTAGCCTAGAATGGTGTCCTCACTACTGGAAATTTACCCTATGGGGATGGTTGCAAAACCATTGCAATAGACAAAAAAAATGTTGCCATAACTCTACCATAATGGTTCATCAAGCATCCTATATGTGGGCGTTGCAATAGGTCTATGACAATGGTTTATGCGATGGTTGTCTAAAAGCTTTGCCATAGGTCTACCTATTACGACGGTTGTCTGAAACCGTCGCTGTAGGTCAAGCTATGGAGACGGTTATTTTTTGACTTATTACGAAGCCTATTTTCATCTATTGCAATGGTTACTAACTGTCGCAATAGATTCTATTGCAACGACATTAAACCATTGTAATAACATCTATTGCGACACTTTTGTTATTTTGCTGCAATGTTTTTTGAGTACCTATTAAAACTATTTCATTACTTAGTGGGACGCCTATTTTCATATATCAATAGATTCTATTTGAACGAGGTTAAATTGTTGCAATAACATATATTGCGACACTTTTGTTATTCTGTTGCAACACTTTTTGACTACCTATTGCAATGGTTTATTGATCTATTACAAAAATTATACAAATAGTCACTCATATTAATGTAAATTTTTATTTACATACATAGTAAATTACAACACAATATATACACATCACAAAATAAAATCATTCATTAATAATCTCATAATTTAAAATATGCAACAAGCTAGTAATTTAAACCCAAAAGTAAAAAGTAATCAAGTCCAAATGATTAGTTAAGTTTTTACATACTAGAAAGTTTGAGTCGAAATCAAGTCCAAACTATTGATATTAGAGAATTTATCCACAACCCAAAAATCTTCTCAAATAAGGTCAATGTCTTCATTAGTTTCTTCATTTCTTTCTTCATTTTGGACAATTATAAAAAGAGAACACATAATATAAATTAGCACTTAAATGACACCCTAAAAAGATTAGAATCACATTGCATCATAATATAATGGGTCAATGCCTTGTTGGAGTTCTACTTCAAGTATATTTTGAGTTTACATCGGGAAGATTAGGTCAGGCTCTTAGTCATAATTATCTGCCAAATGGAGAGTTGCCCTACAACTATGTATTTGGAAAACAATATCGAGGAAATTATTGTATAGACAACATTCAATATGTATTATGTATACATAACAAATAAATTAGATTAATTTTTTAACGAATGAACACACTGGCTCCACCCTGCCTTCAGGACGTCATGTGTACTAGCTTTATAATTTCAAGGTAATTGACCTCATAAATTACTAGAAGCAAAATAATATTATCATTAATAATAATCTATGGGCAATTTTAACCCTTTGCAAATTTAAAAAAAAATAGCAGTAGATTATATAGGACTCAAAACGTGATAGCAGTAGACAATAATCTAAAATTGTACACTGATCATACATAGCACTGTGTTTTACCACAAAGATTTTGAATATAATAAAAACCATACTTGAAATTCAATAAGTATTATGTATACATAAAGAACAACTAAATATTTGTATATCTTAGTTAGTTTTTTTTATAAATTATTCGATTATCTAAGAATCCCTCATTCATCGACAAAAAACACCTAAAATTAGAACTGGATCTATAGCAAAACAACATAAAACACCGTCATAGGTTTCCTTGCTGGAAAGTTCTGATTTCTTATTAAGTGTTACATATTAGCAACTAAACAACAACAACAAATTAAACCCAGAGTGATCCAAACAAGATGGTCTAGCGAGGATAAAGTCTACGCAAATCTTAACCTTGTAATGACCCATTTCGTCATTACTAAATTATTCATAATAAATTTATGAAAATTCTTAATTTCATTCCTTAGTATTAACTTGGGTCCAAAATAGCCAATATTTTATTTATTACGTCACCTCAAACTTTTCAGTGAGGATTTTAGCCTTCGAATGTGTCTAGACAGACTCAAGCCCGGTGAATTTAATTATTCATGAGTTCTAATATCAATAACTTAGTTTGAAGTTTTTTTAACAATTAATTAAGGTCAAACAATATCCCTAACACAAAGTAAATTTTAAAACTTTATTTTCAATATGGGTTTCTATTAGGGCCAATTTTACACGATCATATGCCTTATAATATAAGGAGTTACAAAACCCAAAACCTGTCAAATTAAAAATCTCTGAGTCTTCTTTTCAATGCAACAAACCTATCCTCAATCTAAATTTGGAGTTAAAAGTTATGTCTCTTTTATTGAGCATTGTTCGGGCTAAAATGGGATTTCGGTGTAGCAAAAATTCTGGTTGTATTTAAATTAGTTTCAGACGTGTTTTAGGTCTAAAAACGCCAAATTTTATTCCCCAATTCTATAGAGGGGATTTCCCAAAGCTTTAGGTGAAATTCATTTTTGGAGGTAAGTTTTTCCATTATTTTCTTCGTCTTTTAATCTTTAGTATCTTAGAATCCTTAGAAAGACCTTTAATGGTGAAATTCTTTTGGGAATACTCATGGATGTTTTTAATATGTCCTAGATCTGATTCTAAACTATAAATTAAAGATTCCTAACGTGAATTTCATAAACTAGAGTATGTATTTTGATGGTTAGAAATCTTAAATTCCATAAAGATGAGACCTTTAGTATAAAAACTCCATTAATAGAGATGAGTTAAGCTTGAAAGAGCTAGTTAATGATTAATTAAACACGGGTAATGATATAGACCTTGAATTAAGGGTAGAATTAGTGGGTTTGAAGCCCAAGGTGTTTGATTGAAGAGTAATTACTTATTACTCTTATAATTGCTTGATTTTTAGATGGTTAGTTATTACAAGACATGATGGAAAGGAAAGAGCATCTTTGTTGCAACTTGTTTCTTCCAAAATTTTGACGTCCAGGTAGGCTAGGTTTAATGAGTAGAAGATTGTGTTATTTTATATTTTCATAATTTAGAATTGATGGAAGAAAGCATGTCTAGGCCTTCGGGCATGGAGTTGAGGTGGATAAAGACACGCGTACTTAACTTTAATTTCAAAAACTATATTATTGATTGATTATGTGATATTTATGATATTATGTGTTATGTACCCGAAAGGAGATTTTTGTAAATGTAGTATATGAACATGATATTTTTTTGTTGTTCTTGTGATGAACCTAGTTGAGTTGTAATGGTATTAAGTTGTATGTATTGTGCAATAATATGATAAGGAGAATTATCCTAAGATCGAATATCGATGAGCATAGTAATATATAAGGGATAGATGACTTGAATTAGTATGATAGTCGTATTATGTGGAAAGAGGTAGAGGATAATGGTATGCGTGAATGTGCTAGTTATAGGTGGTTATGTTAGAACCCAAGTTACGGTATTTCAGAAGATAATGATATTTTTAATAATTAATAAGTAATTAAGGCTCTAATAGTGACTTGTATGCGTAAGAATTAAATTGTGATTTATTTTATGATATTCTTTCTTTGATATTGATAAAAATACTATATCTATTGGATGACCATGAGAGGCTAAATTGGTGATAATGATGGTTTATTGAATTGTGCCTATGAGTGGCTTGTTTGATACTAATAAATTCTTAATGTAATGCTATGAATACTTGTTGATTGGTTTTCGAAAATGCTTGAAATTGTTGATTTTTTGGATTATTGATGCATGTATAAATGATTATTGAAAATTTACTTGATGGAATCGTCTTGTGACTTTAAGTGAACTTCTAAACTTGGTACATTGTGTTGTATGTTGTGAGGTTGTGTAAATTTTATATTGATAATACCTGTATATGTTGGATTGGGTACAACGCTGGTACGGATATGTATATATTGGATCGGGTACTACGCCGGTAAGAATATGTATATGTTGGATCGGGTACCACACTGGTACAGATATGTATATGTTGGATCGGGTACCATGCTGGTACAGATATGTATATGTTGGATCGGGTACCACGTGGTACGGATATGTTTATGTTGGATCGGGTACCACACTTATACGGATATGTATACGTTGGATCGGGTACCACGTCGGTACGAATGTGTATATTTTGGATCGGGTACCACGTCAGTAAGGATATGTTATGTTGGATCAGGTACCACACCGGTACAGATATATATATGTTGGATTGGGTATCACACCGGTACGTATATGTATAGGTTGGATCAGGTACCACGCCAGTACGGATATGTATATGTTAGATCGGGTACCAGGATGGTATGAATATGTATATGTTTGATCGAATACCACACCGGTATGATATATAAACATAGATTGGTCCCTGCAGTTCATGACTATTTGGGACAAAATAAGTCCCATAGCATGTGTGTACATATTTGTGTTCAGTCTTTGGATGTTTACAGTATGGTTGATACTCTTGATGATTATGTGGCTTGTTTGTGAGCACGTTTGATATATTTTTGTTGTAATGTTAATTCATTGGGTATTTGATTGTGTGATATGTATTTGAAAAAGTAAAACTTTGTACTTACTTATATATTGGTTGACTTTCTTCAGTTATATGTGTTTAATGGTAGCTTACTAGAATGACTAGTTTTCATTCTTTAATATTATAATAAAGCATTTGGTTGTTAGCCCGAGAATTTAGTGTCGGTTGTCTATGGTTATGGGTTTTTTCCTGTGAGTATGAGTAATGAAAAATACAAGGTAAATAAAAAGGAATAGTAATGTATTAGCATTGGATTGTGGTTAATGGTGCGAATTAATGAGGCTAGAATATATTAGTAGCAAATATAATATTGATGGAGTTGGAAGAGTAGTTGGATATTGTAACTTATATAGGTAAAGTACTAATATTATTACAACTTTAGTTGAAATATATTCCATTCAAGATGTTATGATTTATTTATCTAAATTTTATTTTATGATTATATGGACTAACACGATTGGCCGATGATGCCTACCAGTACCTGTGGTTGTACTGACCCTACTCTTCTACATTCCTTCTTGGGATGTAGACTGGATGTAGGTTAGTTTGCAGTTACTAGATGGATGATGATATTCAACACTACCTTCTACACTTTTTTCCTGACAGATGTTAGAGTCCTTGTATTATTTATTTTACTGTCAGTCTATGTTGTAATAGGTAGCTCTTGTACATGTCTGGCCAAGTCTTGGAATAGTGAAGGACATTTGTAAGAAGTTTTTGAAGAAATTTAGTTATTAGTGTTTAATTTACTTATTAAATTTAATCCAGTATTCCCTTAAAACATTCCCTTAAAAATAGAAGACTTTCGCATATTTTTAGTTGGGTAATAAGGGTTCTCCCAGCTACTTAGAATAGCGTAGATGCCCACATGGTCCAGTAGTTTGGGTCATGACATTTGGTATCAGAGCATTAGGTTCACCGTTCCCACAAAACAAGATCAATGACAAGTAAAGTTTTGTAGATTGGTGTGTAGGGCCCCACACCCAATCTTTGGAAGTCTATGAGGCATGTAGAAGTCATTTTCCTTTCTTTTTTTCTATCGTGCTGATGTGTGAGAAGATGCTAACACATTAGAGGCTTTTAATTGGGAATAATTGCAAATTCTTAAGCAACTGTTGTCATTTTTAATTGTTTTCTCTTTGATATTGCAGTAAAAGTCGAGATGCAAGAGAATCAACAATAATGGGAGTAAAAGAGTTAATTTCTGAGCAAATATAGAAGGAAGTATAGCTGACAACTTGTCTGATAAGTCGTTAGCCTTGTGATAAGATATTAGAGTTGCCATTAAGCTTAGACATAGAATGGACTTCAACTGGAATCAGTGATGACATCTGTGATAGGCCATCATAAGTGTGATAAGCCGTCAGGCTCGTCGTTAGTCTTAGGCAGGGAATGGAGTTTGAAGTGAAGAAGTGACGACATCTCTGATAAGTCATCACATATCTGATAAGCCATCAAGTCTCATCGTTAGCCCAAGGCAGAGATTATCAAAAGTGAAGAGGAGATAATGACATTCTTGATAAGCCGTCAGACTCCTGATAAGCCGTCACACACGTCGTCGCCTATCCGAGAAAATACTGTGATATATAATTTTGTTTTCATAATTAGGCTGAAGTATTTAAAGCATATGTTAGGGTTTTCTAATCATTGGGGAACTGACATTTTGAGCATTTTTCTCTCTAGTTTTTTGACTTTAACAGGACAATTATTTTTGGAGAGATTATTACCATTATTTTTTGGGATTTTCTACTGGATCAAATCTGAGAAAAACTTGTTGCTATTCATCTTGCTGTAAGATCATCTATCTAAGTATGAAGTCAACTTTTTGTCTTGCTTGTTTTATTATGAGTAGCTAAATTCCCTTAACTCGAGTTGTGGGATCTATGGGTTTGGGTTTGTAACGTAACTATGTGTTCAAGATTCTAACGGTGGTAGGAACTTCTTGTTAATTCCATTATTTTACATGATGACTATTGGTTGCAAACAATAGGCCTCACTTACTGTTGATTTATTTGAGATAAGAAATCAACCCTAGTAAGAAGTGAATTATCAACAGGGACTTGAAAGCATTAAACTTTCATTTAATAATTAATGTTGTAACAAGATTAATTAACTTGAGATAACATCCTTTTATGAAATATAAATTCCCTAAGTTCGAGAGAATTAGGTGGTTAAATGTCTAAATAGGTTGAGAAACATTTAGACATGACTTCGATAAGGATAGTCTGTTGTTTCTACCTACCATAAGATTCTTGAACTGTTACTAGCGTCTGTCAAATCCCAACACCCATAGTGAACATAACTCTGGTTTTTCTTATCATATTTATTTCAAACACTGAATTGAGAAATAATTATTTTCTACCTTTCCAAAAACCCTTATTAATAGGAAACTGCTAACTATCAGTTGATTAACCCGCAGATAACTTAGATTCACACCATATTCCCTGTGGGATTCGACCCCAACCTAGTTGGGTTATATATTGATAACGATTGCTTACATTCTCGTAAGATAGGTGTAGTTTGAGCATTATCAAAAATGGCGCCATTGCCGGGAAGTATGATTTTAAATTAAAGTTTGTGTGCGCTAATTGACTGTTAGTCAAGTTTCCTAGTTTTACGTTTATTTGTAATTTTTGTTTACTACAGGACTTTTGTGGTGTATGCCAAGATCCAGAAGTATCAGATAACCATTATTACCATTTAATCCAGAACCGTAACTAATTGGCAGAATGGCAGACCAGCACGAGTTGACAGGTTAGCAGCCTTAGCTAGAGCTCAGGTGAATGTGCAACATGACAGTCAACAAATACGACATCCAAATCCAGAGGATAAAGATTTGGGAGATGAGGATTTGCTAAACCCTGGTAACCCAAGGCGTGTAGAGCAATTAGCTGCACCAGTACAACATAATTCTAACAGGAACCGTCCGTTTTTAGGAAGGAAAGATAACCAGCCAGTCCAGTATGACCTCAATAAGGACGATGATGGAATGGATGGGGAAGGTGCAACGGGTGAGATTATTCCTCCACCGTTAGCACCTGGAGAGAAATTCAACATTATGAGTACTATGATTCAACTCCTTAATTTGAAGTGGTTGTTTGGTGGCTTTCTTGGGGATGATCAAAACTTGCATCTGGTGAACTTTGTCACCATATGTAAATATTTTGATAACCTAGGAGTGGGTCAGAATGCTATCCGTTTGAGATTATTTTTGTTGTCTCTATCTAGAGAGGCAACATTGTGTCTTAATGAGCTGACACCCAATGCTATAACCAACTGGAGGTAGTTGAAAGGAGATTTCCTAGAAAGGTTCTTTCCACTTTCCAGGAGGGTACATTTGAGGGATGAGATCAGTAACTTCAGACAGCTCCCAACTGAAGCCTTGCATGAAACTTAGGAGAGATTCAAAAAGAAGCTGACCCAGTGTTAGAACCACAATATGATGGACATACACTTGATGGAGACTTTGTACAGGGCTCTTAACTCTGTGAAAAAACCAATTGTAGATAATGCTGCTGGTGGTTCATTTGTTGATCTTACATTCCCAGAGGCTTCAGTAATGCTAGAGAGAATGACCAAACAGAGTCGGGCATGGCATACCAGAGACTCTATGGTAGCAAGCCCCATAATTTCTGTGGGTATGACTGAAGAACAACACAGAAGAGATGAGGAGCGTGATCAAGACATGGCTCACCTAAAAACGCAGATGGACTTGCAAGACAAGAATTTACTATCAGGTAAAACTGAGAAAGTGAAGGCTGTAAGATCGCAGGGCAAAGTGGAGTCTGACTCAGAAAAATAAGAGGTAAACTATGTAAATAATCAGGGGGGTTTCCGAGGCAATAACTAAGGAAATCAAGGTTAGACTTATTATGACAAGGCTGGATATAAGAACCAGGAGCAAGGAAATTAGAAGAGCAATAATGATAGGAGTAGGTTATATGTCCCTCTTGGAAATCGTGAGGCTGCTACAACAAATTTTGAAAAAATTTCCATGGAGGACATGATTACTAAATTGTTAAAGGGAGTGGAGGCTACCAACTCAGGGGTGACTACCATGAAGACCGATCTATCATCTATTAGTCAGTTGGTAAACTCGTACTTCACTTCGATCAAATAGATGGAACAACAAATAAGCCAACTCTCTGTAGTGCTAAACCAGAGGAAGAGTGGAATGTTACCTAGTGATACAACTCAAAATTTGTGAAATGATGGCTCATGTATGGCGATTTCCACTATAAGTAGCAAGATATTACCTAGCCCTTCCGTGGGCAGAGGTGGAGATTAATATGTGATTGATATAGATGATGGACCAGAAGAAGAATGTCCAGTAGAGTCTGGGAAGATGGATGGTTCTGATGATGCTTCAAAAAAAGAAAAAAGAAGGAAAAGAAAGTAGTGGTGAAAAATCTCCTAAGACCACCACCTCCCTTTCTTTAGAGAATGAAGAAAAAGGTTGATGACATGAAATTTTGTAAATTCATGGCAATATTGAAGTAGTTAACAATAAATGTGCCTTTGGTGGAAGCACTCGAACAAATAATACGGTATGCTAAATTCATGAAGGAACTTGTGACTAAGAAAAGAGTGGTGAGCTACGAATCGGAGGATAATCTCTATCATTGTAGCACTATTTTTATGAGGACCTTGGTGCAGAAGAAGGTAAACCCAGGAGCATCCACTATTCCTTGTACGATTGGGTCTCTGGAATTTGCTAAGTCCTTATGTGATCTCAGAAAGAGCATTAATCAGATGTCGCTGGCTGTATATAAAAAGCTGGGTTTGGGAAATCCCACACCCACCAACATGCGACTCGTGATGGCGGATAGGTCAGTAAAATGACCTGTTGGTATTTTGTATGATGTGTTGGTGAAGGTAACTAGCTTTATATTTCCTGTGGATTTCATTATTATGGATTGCGAAGTGGATTTTGAGGTGCCCATAATCTGGGTTGACCTTTTCTCGCAACCAGAAGTGTATTGATTGATTTGCGAGCTAATGAGCTCTTATTCAGGATGAATGATAAGGTGGTGTGATTTGATGTGTGCCAATCAATGAAGAAGCATAAAGAAATGAATGTGTTCTCAATTGTTGATGTGTATAATGAGGATGAGTAGGAGGTGTCAGTAGAGGAAAAACTTGTTGTCGAGTATTTAGCCACAGTTCTGATAAATTTTGATCGTGAAGGCATTGAGGAGTACGAATAGACTGTTTGTGCTTTTTTAGGAATGGGTTAATACTATTATGCTCCTAAGAAGCTATATCTTGATCGTTCTAACAGACCAACACCACCGGCTAAGCCATCCATTGAAGAGCCACCGGTGTTGGAATTGAAAGAACTGTCTGGGCATTTAAGGTACGTATTTTTGGGCAATGGAAACACGCTACCCATTATTATTGCAACTGATTTGGGCGAGAAATAGGTAGAATCACTTATTTCAGTACTTTAAAGGTACAAGAGAGCAATACGATGGACTATCACAGATATTATTGGCATTCACCCTGGCATCTGCATGCATAACATACAACTTGAGCAAGATTGTACTCTAACCATCAAGCATCAGTGCTGTCTTAACCCACCAATGGAAAAGGTGGTTAAGAAGGAAATTATTAAGTGGTTGGATGCAGGAGTGGTTTACCCTATTTCTGATAGTAAATGGGTGAGCCCAGTTCAATGCGTGGCCAAAAAAGAGGGCATGACTGTTGTTGCAAATGAAAGTAATGAGTTAATTCCATCCTATGACTGGGTGGAAAGTTTTCATGGAATACCGCAAACTAAACTCATAGACTTTGAAAGACCACTTCCTGATGCCTTTAATGGACTAAATACTTGATCGATTCATCGAAAGGAGATGGTATTGCTTCTTTGGTGGTTATTATGCATATAACCAGATCTGTATTTCCCTTGAAGATCAGGAGAAGACGACATTCACATGCCCATATGGAACCTTTGCATTTAAGAGGATGTCGTTTGGGCTATGCAATGCACTCGCTACTTTCCAACGGTGCATGTATCTATTTTCTCAGATATGGTGGAGGATACGTTAGAGGTGTTCATGGATGATTTCTCTGTGGTGGGAGATTCATTTGATCTGTGTTTGGAAAACCTTAGTACGGCCTTGCAACAATGTATTGAATTCAATTTGGTGCTTAATTGGGAGAAATGCCACTTTATGGTAAAAGAAGGCATCGTTCTCGGGCACAATATTTTAGCAAAAGGGATAGAGGTTGATCAAGCCAAGGTTGAAGTTATTGAGAAATTACCACCTCCCATTTTAGTGAAGGGAGTGTGTAGTTTTCTTGGACATGTTGGCTTTTACCGGAGGTTTATAAGAGACTTCCCGAAGGTTGCAAATACACTTTGCAAACTTTTGGAGAAAGAAGTGAAGTTCTCTTTTGATGATAATTGCTTGAAGTCATTTGAATGCCTTAAAAAGAAGCTGGTCAAGGCCCCTATCATTGTTGCATAGGACTGGTCAAAACCGTTTGAGGTCATGTGTGATGCAAATGGTGTTGCCCTTGGATCTATATTGGGAAAAAAGAAGGACAAACTATTTCATCCAATAAATTATGCCAACAAACAACTGAATGAAGAGCAAAATAACTATACCATCACTGAACAGGAACTCCTGGCTGTAGTGTATGCTTTTGAGAAATTCAGGGCTTACCTTCGTGGGACCAAGGTGGTGGTCCACACTGACCATGCAGCCTTGAGGTATTTGATAACTAAAAAGGATGCAAAACTAAGGCTGATTAAATGGGTGTTGCTTCTATACGAATTTGACTTTGAAGTCAAAGATAGGAAGGGTTGTGAAAACCAAGTTATGGATCATCTGTCTAGAATAAAAGGTGAGCAGGCAGTTAGTGATGAAATGGAGATAAATCATGCATTTCTTGATGAGGTGATCTTGGTTGCTGCTATAGAGAAAATGCCTTGGTACGCTTATTTTGCAAATTATGTTGTGAGTGAGTGAGTTCCAAAAAATCTTTCTTTCCATCAAAGAAAAAAAATTCCTTCGTGATGTGACACATTACTTCTGGTATGAGCCGTATCTTTTTCAACGATGCGCTGACAATATTATAAGGAGATGTGTGCTAGAAGTGGATGTATTATGTATATTGGAAGTATGTCATTCTTCCCTAGTTGGAGGTCACCATGCAGGTGACCGAATGACTAGAAAGGTATTACAGAGTGGCTACTATTGGCCAACATTGTTCAAGGATGCTCATGATTTTGTGGTAAAATACAACCAATGTCAGAGGCAGGGGTCGATCTCCAAAATACATGAGATGCCTTTGACTAAGGTGCTTGAAGTGAAATTGTTTGACGTCTGGGGCATCGATTCATGGGTCCTTTTGTAATCTCGTATGGGATAAAATATATTTTAGTTACAGTTGACTATGTCTCAAAATGGGTTGAAGTTGTTGTCTTGTCTAATAATGAAGGAAATAGGGTTGTTGCTTTTCTCAAGAAGAACATCTTCTCTCGCTTTGGAGTACCACGTACTATTACAAGAAATGAAGGATCTCATCTTTGCAACAAAGTATTTTAAGATGCCTTAGCAAAATATGGGGTAAAACAACATAGAGTAGACACTCCATATCACCCACAAACTAGTGGGCAAGTGGAGCTGTCAAATCGAGAGATTAAAGCCATCCTAGCCAAAATGGTGAACGCTAGTAGGAAAGACTGGTCTCGAAAGCTTGATGATGCCTTGTGGGCATACCGTACTTATTTTAAGACACCCATTGGAATGTCACCATTCCAGTTAGTCTATGGAAAAGCATGCCACTTACCATTAGAGCTGGAGCACAAGGCTTTATGGATACTTAAAAGGTTAAATTTGAGTAGGAAGGAGGCAGCAGAGCTAAGACTGGGACAAATGAATGAGATGGATAAATTCCATATCAGGGTATATGAAAGAGCAGACTTATATAAAGAAAAGATGAAGAAGTATCATGATTAGAGGATCGAGAAATTAGATTTCCAAAAAGGTAACTTGGTTCTTCTATTCAATTCCAGACTCAAAATGTTCCTAGGTAAGCTTAAATCCAAGTGGCCAGTCCCATTTAAAGTTAGTTAAGTCTACTCATCTAGAGTAGTAGACTTTGAAAATGAAGATGGCAGTATTTTTAAGGTAAATGGGCAATGAGTCAAACTTTATATCGGTCCAAAAGACTAGATGAAAAGTATTGCTACTATCTATCTCGATGAAGTCTGAAGTAATCGAGATACCTGAGTCATGCTGCGACATTAAATCAGGCGCTACATAGGAGGCAACCCATGATCCCCGTGCTTGATCTACTCCAGGTATACCCTAACCCTTAGTTTAGTTTTTCTTTGATTTTAAGTTGAGGGTGTAGGGTGAGTTATTTTTGTAACATTTTATAGTTGACTAGGAGAAATACAAGTACCTGAGGCAGTTAACATGGTTTTGTTATTTTGTGAACACCTCTCAAATGGTCTAATTATTTAACAATGTGATTTGCATCTAATTATGACCACTGTGCATCTTTGTATGGTATTAGTTCTAGTGACTTGATAACCATTTCTAAACAATTGCATGAACTAGATAAGTTGTAACTTGTGATATACTTGTGTGCCATGTGCATGTGAGATTTTACTTAGTCCTCTTTGTATGTTTAATCCAGAACTTGCCCGGTTAGTCTTACCTAGATTGAAGGATAAGGTTTAGGAAAGGATCATAGACCATTTTAATATTAGCCCACTTTAGCCTAAATGACCTTCCCTGTATGCATAATATCTCTTGATCCCTATTTTGAGTCTGAATAGCCTATTTTTTTATGATACCTATCACCGTCCTCTTTATATCATAATGAACCTGTTTTGGCCCTGGTCCTCCTTGGACACTATGCATCTTGAGTTAGGAAAATAGCCTAAGTTGAGGGTGGTTATCATAGGGGTGAGTGATGTAAAATGAGTATGATAAAAGGTAGAATAAAAGAAAATAATAAAAATCTAGGTGCGGTGGAAAAGAATAAGAAAAGAAAAGTTGTGAAAAAAAAGAAGTGATTGTAGAAAAGACCGTACCCATCATGAATATGTTTGATCAAGAAAAGAAAAGAATAGCAAAAGGTTAATGAGTGAGACCCTAGAAGCTAGTGTAGTGTCAAGGAGGCTTAGTCACTTTATATATCATCGAGTATCATAACAACACCTAGCCTATATTACAAGCCAAAGAGAAGACCTATAGTGATCCTAGATGACCAATCTATAAATCTTGGTAATGAAAATAAGGGCAAGCCTATGGTATTCCGCATACATTGATTGGAACTTCATTCGGAGAGTGAGTATCTTTTGACTGTACCCATGGTTACATATGTGATGTCTGATATAAGTGAAGTGGGACTTCTTTGTAGTGAGGGAACACTGGTTACGTTTTTAGTTGCTAACTTGTTTGGATAGTGTTGTCTTGGGATATGCATGGTTGTTGTGGCTGAACTGATGCCATATCTTGATTCTTGTGTGTCGCATTATTGTTTTTCAATAATATACACAGTTGTTTTTAAATTGATTGACCTTCGAGATGGTGAAGATGTTTTGAGATAATATGGATGGTTGACTGCCGAATGTACTTTGTATCCTCTTATTTGTGTTTTAGTTACTTGAGGACAAACAATTGTTTTAAGTTGAGGGTGTTCATGTGTGAGCAGATGCTAACATATTTGAAGCTTTTAATTGAGAATAATTGCAGTCATAGGCAACTTTTGTCATTTTTGATTATTTTCTCTTTGATATTGCAGTAAAAGTCAAGATGCAAGAGAATAAGCTATAATGGGAGTAAAAGAGTTGATTTATGAGAAAGTAGAGAAGGATATATAGATGACGACTTGTCTGATAAGTCGTCATCCTTTTGATAAGCTAAGAGTTGCCTTCAATCTTAGAGAGAAAATGGACTTCAGCTTGAATCAGTGACGATATCTGTGATAGGCCATCAGAAGTGAGATAAGCCACCAGGCTCGTCGTTAGGCTTAGGCAGGGAATGGAGTTTTAAGTGAAGAAATGAAGACATCTCTGATAAGTCATCACATGTTTGATAAGCTGTCAAGCCTTATCATCAGCCCAAGGCAGATATTATCAAAAGTGAAAAGGAGCTGACGACATTCCTGATAAGCCGTCAAACTTCTGATAAGCCATCACATACGTCGTCGTTTTTCCGATAAAATAATGTGATCTATGATTTTATTTCCATAATTAGGCTGAAGTATTTAAAACATATGTTAGGGTTTTCTAATCATCGGGGAATGACGTTTTGAGCATTTTTCTCTCTAGTTTTCTGACTTTAACAAGACAATTATTTTTGGAGAGATTATTACCATTGCTTTTTAGGATTTTCTACTAGATCAAATCGGAGAAACACTTGTTGCTATTCATCTTGCTGTAAGATCATTTATCTAAGTATGAAGTCAACTTGTTATCTTGCTTATTTTATTAGGAGTAGTTAAATTCCCTTAACTCGAGTTGTGGGATCTATGGGTTTAGGTTTGTAACGTAACTAAGTGTTCAAGATTCTAATGGTGGTAGAAACTTATTGTTAATTCCATTATTTTACATGCTGACTATTGGTTGTAAACAATAGGCCTCGCTTACTATTGATTTGCTTGAGATAAGAAATCAACCTTAGTAAGAAGTGAATTATCAATAGGTACTTGGAAGAATTAAACTTCCATTTAATAATTAATGTTGTAACAAGATTAATTAACTCGAGATAACATCTTTTTATGAAATATAAATTCCCTAAGTTCGAGAGAATTAGGTGGTTAAATGTGTAAATAGGTTGAGAAACATTTTTACATAACTACGATAAGGATGGTCTGTTGTTCCTACCTACCACAAGAATCTTGAACCATTACTAGCGTTTGTCAAATCCCAACATCCACAGTGAACATTACTCTGGTTTTCCTTATGATATTGATTTCAAACACTAAATTGAGAAGTAATTATTTGCTATCTTTTGAAAAAAACCCATTCACAGGAAATGGCTAACTATCAGTTGATTAACCCGTAGATAACTCAGATTCACACCATATTCCCTGTGGGATTCGACCCTAACCTAGTTGTGTTATATATTGGCAACGATCATTTATATTCTTGTAAGAGAGGTGTAGTTTGAGCGTTATCACGTGCCATCCTAATATTTGACTATTAGATTGAATCCAGCTGGTATCTAGACAATTCTAATTGGTATCTTAACAATGCTCAATTGGAATATAGTTGATTCTATTTGGTATCTTAGTAGTTTTGAATAAAAATCTAAGAGATTTCAATTGGTATTTGTTAATAAGGTTTAAAAGTTATTGTTAATAGGTAAAAAATTGTGAAAGTTGTGAAGTTATTGATGGCTTGTGCTTGATATTTGGCTAAAGTTCTTTTTCTAGATTTTTGTCATTGTTATGAACTGTTTTTATTTGAATTTAAGTGATGAAAATTGACTAAGTTGTTTTTGTTGATAATTGTGATGGAATTATTTGATTTCTTGTTATTGTGAAACTAGCAATTCTATGGTGCTTACTATTTTTTTGTACTATTATACTGATGAAATTGATGGTATAAGAATCGAAAGGAAGATATGAGAACATGATATCAAAAAAAGATAGTGAAAAAGTGACATGAAGAAAAGACTGAGCTGATATGCATTTTCTGTAATGAGAGGTTCTTGTTAATGATGTTATGGATGGATCATTGAGTAGTTTGATTATTTGATATTATTTGGGGATCCTTGTGTGGTTCGGTCATTGAGACTATATTTAGAATTTTTGTGCAGTTCTATTATTAAAATTATAATGGGTTCCTTGTGAGGACTAGCTAATGACATTATCTAATGACATTATCTTTGAGTTCCTTAAGTGAATGAATTCTTAATTCTTGAAAAAATAATGAGTTTTAGTTAAAAGTGACAAAAACTAGTAAAGGTTGTTGATACCTAATGTGTGAGCAGATGCTAACACATTTGAGGCTTTTAACTGAGAATAATTGCAAAGTCTTAAGCAACTTTTGTCATTTTTGATTGTTTTCTCTTTGATATTGCAGTAAAAGTCAAGATGTAAGAGAACTAGCAATAATGGAAGTAAAAGAGTTGATTTCTGAGTAAGTAGAGAGGGAAGTATAGCTAATGACTTATCTGATAAGTCGTCAGCCTTGTGATAAGCTATCAGAGTTGCCCTCAGTCTTAGACAGAGAATAAGCTTCAGCTGGAATTCGTGACGACATCTTTGATAGGCCGTCAGAAGTATGATAAGCCGTCAGGATCGTCGTTAGGCTTAGGCAAGGAATGGGATTTGAAGTAAAGAAGAGACAACAATTCTAATAGGTCATCACATGTCTGATAATCCATCACGTCTCATCGTCAACCTAAGACAGAGATTGTCAAAAGTGAAGAGAAGATGACGACATTCCTGATAAGTCGTCAGTCTCTTGATAAACCGTCACCCACGATGTCATCTGTCCGAGAAAAAAACTGTGATCTATGATTTTATTTCCACAATTAGGCTGAAGTATTTAAGGAAAAGTTCTAGGGTTTTCATTCATCATCTGGATCATCTTGAAACAGCTGGAACTTATTCCAAGGGAGTTCACCTCTGTTTGGGGGCTCCTAACTTAGAATTCAATTTTCAACTCTTTGATTTGGTTGTGGGAATTTTCTCTTGAACTTAGAAGAGAATCAACTTCAGACTTCATCTTTTGTAAGTTTAATTACTTTGAATGATGATTATAATTGGTACTATCTCTTTCTTTCTCATGTGGAACTAAAACCCATAACTAGGGTTGTGGGATCTATGATCATTCCCCCATGGATTTAATAGTTTGTTAGGGTTTGAGTGATTATGGAGACATCTTGATAATTCCTTTGTTTTATTTATTGGTTGCAAACAATAAATCCCGCCTTATGTTGATTTCGTCAAACTGAGAAATAAACTAAAGGTAGCGAATTATCAACAAGGATTTGGGAAGGTTAATCTCTCATCTAATGATTAATGTTGTAACAGGATTGATCAACTTGAGATAAAATCAGTATGAATAGAATGATTTCATAAGTTCGAGAGAATTAGGGAGTTCAACATCTAGCTAGGTTGAGAAACACTTAGATGGACTATCGAAACTGAAAATTTGGTGTTTCCCACAAGTCATGAGAATTCAGTACTATAACTATTATTCAATGGAGGATTACTAATCATAGTGATCACCACTCTAGTTTATCTATATCGTTGATTTGAAATATTGCAGTTTAAGCTTCGAGTTCTAAGGAGAATTGAAGTGTGAATAACTTTTGTTCAATCGTCAAAAACCCCCATTTTATCTTTTTGTATCATTTGTTTGAATTCAAATTATATCTATAGTTTCAAATTAGTTTATTCGCCACTCAAATTGTTCCTCGTGGATTCGACCCCGTATCCAAAGTTGGGTAAATATATTGACGATGACCGCCTTGCACTAAATTTACGTGTAAGTTAAGCGATATCAATACCTACAGAATTTTATCAATAACTCTTCTGGAATGTGATATTGGTAATGAGACTATTAATGACCTGTAATCAATTTATTTTGTTTAGCCTTGCTTATGTGCTGGTGGTCTGGGGACCACTCTTGAGGTTATTAAGAGTTAAGTGAATCTCTTAATAAAAATATTGTTAGGTAGAAATAAGAATGACTCTGTATATCTTAAATTGGTGTTAGTGATATAAGAGTGATTTGGCTTGACCATGAAGTATTTGTCATTAAAAAATATTGAGTTAATAATTGTCAGGACATAAATTGTGGCTGTGAATTTATGCATTAGGAAAAATCTTGAGAAGATCAATTATTATTGACTTGACCTTGTGATTGAATTATACATTTGCATGTCCCACAGAGTTGGATGATATATGACATTTTAAAAGGATATTAATTTTCATTATAGTGGCAATGCAAAATCAAGTGCCTTAGTTACATTCACAAAATAATTAAGGATGTTCCTGAATGGGAGAATAAGTCAATTATTAAATGGCATGATTGATCTTTCCTTGAGTGATACTTGGTTGATATTGCTTGTGGGGTGATTAAGGTATGATGATTAGATGGATATTAACAATTTTGTAGAGTAGAATATGTTGTAGGTTATAATTATGTGGGATCTTTATGGCTAATAGTGTAAGTTTGTGTAATAAGTAAGAGGTTATGTTGTCATCTATGTATAGTAGTAAATAGTAAGCTTGAATCGTGGGTAATATTTACGTGAAAATAATAGTGTTTATGAAAGGTTGAAGCTAGCTTTATAGAATGAATTGATAGTCTTGATTGTGTTCATGTATATATCTATGTTATGTGACTTGTAAGTGGCGTGGTGGCTTAAATATGATCAAATGTAGATTTTTCATGGGGTAGTCTTGGCTAGTAATCGTGTCAGGTGTCTTAGGGAGAGTTTGTGTGTTGGATGGATTAGATGTGACTTATCTAGTGTTATAAATTTGAGTAGTAGATTCATGTAGCATCCCGAAGTACATTTCAAAATAGAATTTTGGGTTGTAGGGCTTCAGTAAAAAAAAGGTATTTTTGGATGTCTAGCTTCTTCAAGGTGAATCTTTTAACCATCTTTATCTTGATTTCGTAAAACTCAAGTTTCAGACTTAAGCCAATGAAAGGAGAATAAGTGATTCGTGTGTAAATATTTGGCTCCACATCTTCGTATTTTAAAAAGCTTTGATAGAATGATTGAGTATACAATGTGGGTTGGTCGATAAGAATATCGAGTGAGTGAATAGGGTGCAGTATAAGCAACTCTGTTAGTAATGTCTCTCTAATTTCAGCCTCGTGTTTTTCTCTACTGAATGCCCGTTCGGGGACGAACATATGGTAAATTGGTATCTGATTATAACGACCCATTTCATCGTTACTAAATTATTCGTAATAAATTCATGAAAATTCTTAATTTTCATTCCTTAGTATTAACTTGGGTCCAAAATAGCCAATATTTTATTTATTACGTCACCTCAAATTTTTCAGCGAAGATTTTACCCTTCAGATGTGTCTAGATAGAATCAAACTCGATGAATTTAATTATTCATGAGTTCTAATATCAACAACTTAGTTTGAAATCTCTTTAGCTATATTAAGGTCATACAATATCGCTAGCACAAAGTTAAGTTTAAAACTTTATTTTCGTTAAAGTTTCGATATGGGTTTCTATTAGGGTCAACTTTAAATGATTGTATCTCTTAGACTATAAGGAGTTACCAAACCTAAAACCTATCAAATTAATGATCTCTGAGTCGTCTTTCCAACGAAACAAACCTCTCCTCAATCCGAAATTTGAGTAAAAAGTTATGCCTATTTTACTGAGCACTGTCTGGGTTAAAATGGGATTTCGCTGTAGCGAAAATTCTGGTTGTATTTAAATTAGTTTCAGCCTTATTTTAGGTCTAAAAACCCCAAACATCATTCCCCAACCCTATATAGGTGATTTCCCATAGCTTAAGGTGAAATTTATGTGTGGAGGTATGTTTTTTCATTATTTTCTTCGTCTTTTAATTCTTTAATATCTTAGAATCCTTAGAAAGACCTTTAATGGTGGAATTCTTTTGGGAATACTCATGGGTGTTTTTACTATGACCTAGAGCTGATTATAAACTATAAATTAAAGATTCCTAACATGAATTTCATAAACTAGATTATGAATTTTGATGGTTAGAAAACTTAAATTCCGTAAAGATGAGACCTTTAGTATAAAAACTCCATTAATGGAGATGGGTTAAGCTTGAAAGAGCTAATTAATAATTAATTGAACTTGGGGAATGATATAGACCTTGAATTAAGGGTAGAATTAGTAGGTTAGAATCCCAAGGTATTTGATTCAAGAGTAATTACTTATTACTCTTATAATTGCTTGATTTTTAGATGATTGGTTATTCCAAGGCATGAAGGAAAGGAAAGAGAATCTTTGTTGTAGCTTGTTTCTTCCAAAAGTTTGGCATCCAGGTAGGCTAGGTTTAATGAGTAGAAGATTGTATTATTTTATATTTTCATAATTTAGAATTGATGGGAGAAAGCATGTCTAGGCCTGAGGGCATGGAGTTGAGGTGGATAAAGACACGAGTACATAACTTTAATCCCAAAAACTATATTATTGATTGATTATGTGATATTTATGATATTATGTGTTATGTACCCGAAAAGAGATTATTGTAAATGTAGTATATGAACATGATTTTTTTTTGTTATAGTGATGAACCTAGTTGAGTTGTAAGTTGTATGTGTTGTGCAATATACAGTCTACTATTATGTGCAAAAAGTCACCATAACTGTAAGACCCCGCAAAACCATAAACTTGATTCAGTCCTATAAAAGCTAGTAAGGGGTCCCAGACTTAGAAAAATTCAGCTAAGTGTTCATACTTAGAGTCATTTTAGCTTTCGTAAGTTGGCGATCCTTTTTCACGATCCTTATGACCTGTAAATATTAATTTTTAGGTTAATTCATGATCAGGAATGTCAGTAGGCATTCTCGGACAAGTTTTGGATTTTTTGGACTTCGTTTAAGGCACGTATAGAAGTCCAAACCAGTGGATCGACACGCCGCATTGCCAATCGCATCGATGAGTATTCTTTCCCCAGCTCCCAGTGCAAATTCCAGTGAGCAGATGTGGACTCGACGCGGTGCATCATCCATAACGTCGACCCCATTGACGCGATGTGTCGGTCTGCACATCGCTATACCAGTTTTTAGTAAAATTAAAATAGCGTCCAGAGGGGTAGTTGGAAAATTTTCCTCACTTCGACCCAGCCCCTAAAACATGAAATTCATCCTTTATAAAGAAAATTATACTCTTTTCTCTCAAATTTCTCTAAAAAACAAAACCCCAGAACATCAATTTAAGGATCAATTCTCAAGAACACTCCATCAATCTTCAAGAATTTAATTGTTAAAGTATGTCAGGTGTTCATCGAATTGTCCCTTCCTCCCTTGGAGTTAAAGAAACTACTTTTAAAACTTCAACTGTATTGATTTCATAAATTTCATGTTGGATTTGATTATATTCATGATTATAATGATTAATTAGGTTTCTAATCCATGTTTTATTACAAGTTTCATGTGGAGTTATTTGATATATGTATAGAATCATGTGAATCCATACTAAACCCTTGAAATTATAAATAGGGATTTGAATTATGATGCCTATGTGTTGTTTAGTGTCATGTGCATGGATTATATTCTCCAAGTGTTTGATAAATTGCTCATGTGAACAAAGAAAAGGAACAAAATCATGTCATGTTAGCTTATGTGCAAGTTATATCATGCACGTGTTTGATAGAATGTCTCTATGAATGAGTTATGATCAAGTGCATATGGTTATTCCTTTTAAGTTTATGGTATGATTTATTTTTTTCATGCTATTGAGTCTTGGGGGTATTCAACACCCAAAAGATTAGTTGTTACATAGAGCTATGGTAGTTACAGAACAGTCTCAGTAGTGTCACGAACAGTAGCTCCAGTAATCAGTCACAGTTACAGTTCAGTATTCAGTTCAGACCTCAGTAAATTTATCTAGTCAATAGAACTCTATAGTATCCCATCAGTTAACAGAAGTTAGTAGTACTCCATCAGTTAACAGAACTCAGGTTAGTTCAGTTAGAAAGTATGATCAGTAATAGTTCAGTCTAGCCTAGTACAGTTAAGAAATCATTCCAGTGTCTATTCAATTGGGAGTAGGATTCAGCATTGAGCGAACCCAGGAATGAGGGAACTCCTTCCAGTAGAGGGTTTGACCCTTAGTAGCAGTCCCTGCATTACAGAACTATGTAGCCAGTGTAGGTTGATATGTCTTCCTTCCAGACAAGGGTTGATACATCTTATGTGAGTTTTCCTGCCAACGAGGGTTGACGAATGAGCTTTCTATTAGAGAGGGTTAACTTACAGTTGTCTTTACCCATTGTACACTACTGATACCCTTCAAATTGGGGTTATAGGTTGGATGCCAATCTATTCAGAAAAGGGTATGTCTATTAAATGATTACCTCCAACAATCTCAATTTTAGTTCCAGTCTCAGTATAGAACTCAGTTCAGCTCTACAGAATCAAGACTATCAGATACAGTCACTTATTTCAGTATGGAACTCAGCACAGTTCCATAGAATCAGAACTTTCAGATACAGTCATTTAGCTATCAGTTATACAGTATCAATAAACCTAAATATCTGTAAATTGGTAATTTAAAACTCAGTTTCCAGTGTAATCATGACCTCAATTATAGTTTGTGTATTCATGCATGTACTCTTCTTCGGTCATACTCATGTTATTCAGTCAGTATTGTTTATGCATATGAACCCATGCATCTCAGCCTACCTCACTTAGCATATTAGTACATTCAAAGTACTGACGCATACCTTTCTTTTGCACTATGATGTCTTATATCATGGTTCAGACACACGGGCTCCCGATCATACATAGTAGCCCGATCCATCAGCAGCAGACTTAGTGGTGAGTCCTCATTGTTCGAGGACAGACTTATTATTCCAGTATTTTAGTACTCAGTTTATTTTAGTAGTCGGAGTTAGTTGGGGACTTCTCCCATTAACTCCTTATTCAAACAGTAGAGGCTTTTCATACTAGAGTATTTATAGACAGATATTTAGTTTTGGTATTGATGTATCGTACTCAGTCTTTATATACATTTTTAAACCTTATGGCAAGTTTCCGCCTAATTCTTGCATAATTACACTATTATTATTCAGTTATTGCAGCAGGTACCAGTCATGGGTTAGCTTGTGGTCCCTTGGGAATATGAGCACCGTGTAGCATCCGGGGTATAGACTCGGGGCCTTACAAACTTGGTATCAGAGCCTAAGGTTAAATAGAGTCCTAGAAAATATGAAAGCCACATATAGTAGAGTCTTGTGCATGGGTGTGTAGCGTGCCACACTTATAGATAGGAGACTATTCCCTTCTTTCAGTAATCATGCCGTATGGGTGAGCACAAGCTCAAGTTAAACTCTCTCTCTAATCCAAAGTTTCTCTTCTATTTATAGAATATGCCTCCAAAGAGGACCAAGGGAAAAGGAACGGGAGACCAAACAGCACCCCATCCCGTCCAGCCAGATACCCTGGACGAACATGTCTCGCACGCTAAATTCAGAGCAGCTTTTACTACCCTAGATCATTCTATGGCAGCCCAGAATAAACACCCAACTACCATTCCAGCCAACCTAGTGGCCAATACTATTGCATCCAAGATTTAAGTCTTCACCCGAATGATCCCTCCATCTTTTACTAGGTCTAAGTAAGATTAGGTGTAACGCCCCAAGATCCCATCCCGAGACGTCACACGATGATTGTGACGCCGAAGAACCACAAGCTAACCCTTTACTGATATCTGTACCTGTACACTGCATAATATCTAAAATAAATGAGGATACTAGCCATAAGGCTCAACACATCTATGAATACTCATAATACAGAAAACTGAATACTAATACATCCATCTGAAAAGCCTCTAAACTATCAGAACTGTGGAGTTGATGGGACAGGTCCCCAACTAACTCCATCAACAGAAAATAAACAAAGCCTGAAGCAATAATAGTAAAATGAAATTCATCCTCAAAAGAAAAGGACTCACTGCTACTACTGCTGAATGGGACTGAACTATTGAGGATACTCTGGGTCCTGTGCCTCTGAACCTATGGTGTTAAATAAAACACCATAGTGCAAATGCGTTACTACAAGAATGTACCGAGTATGTAAATGAGGTAGGCTAATGCAAGGTCTTATGCATGAACAATATCTAAACTGAATAATCATGAAAATACCGCATGAAAACACATACATGAATGCACAGACCATGAATAAAATCACCGCAACTCTAGCTACTAGAACTCGGATACCACTTTACTGCAGACTGAACTCACTACTGACACTAAGATACTGAATCACTGACTCATCTAATACTGATAACTGAGAGTCTAGATGTACTTACATCAAGGACTGAATTCTGAGCTTACTATTTTCGACTGACAGAATTAGAGATCAACTTTTCTAATAGATTATTCTGGAAGCGATTATCGATGATAAGAAGTATGATCATATCCAAATATAACAACAAGAATAATCAACAAAATCCGAGATGGAGATCAAGACTATCTGATGGGAGATCTCTAGATATGATAATAAGAATACTCAATATGGTCTGAGATTGAGATCAAGCCTCTTTGACGGGAGATCTCTAGATATGATAATAATAATCTGTATATGAAACCAATCCTATCTGACAGGATGGTCCATGAATCAATGGAACTATCTGAATTCCTCACTGAGATAGATGACTGTACCACACAGTCCTGATTTCTAAAGATTGATACTAAAACTGCAACCGTGGGAAGTAGTTACTTAACTGATATGCCCCAACCTACCACAAGTGGGGTCCAACCTGTAACCCCATCTTGAAGGATGTCAATACCGTGCCACGGGTAAAGACCTCTCGAGTTAAGCCTCTCTGATGGGATGACCCTCGCAGGAAGTCGGCCTGAGGCAATATAATAGTCAAACCTCTCTGACAGTGACAACCTCTATTGACGGGGACTCCTGCATCCTACGCTGGCTATGCAATTCTGTAATTCATAGATTGCTCCAAATGACTCGGCCTCACTGACGGGGAGTTGCCATCCCTTTCCTCGCTCGATGCTAGTTTCTACTCCCAACTGAAAGACTCTGAACTAAAATCTTAACTTAACTCAACTAAACTTAATCTGATACTGATCATATTTCTCAAAAGATCTGACTGAGTTATGCTAAGATTACTTAGTTCCATATCTGACAAAAAAAGGTATCGAATCATGGTTCTGACTGATGATACAGATCTTGAATAGATTACTAGAATCGCTTCTTAGATTAGAATTGAATCACTTGAATACTATTAGATATGAGCTAATTATAGGACTGAGGCTAGATTACTAGCGATACAGATATTACAGAGATAACTGAGATTACTGAGCTTTCTTAAGTTTTGCACTTGACTGAGGATACAGAGTTCTATAGTTCACTGAGTTTTGAGAATCATGGCTCGACTGGAATTATCGAGAAACTGACACGGGCTCTAGACAACAGCTCTATTGTCGGGTATAAATACCCCCAGGACTTGATAACATAAAAGTAAAGCATAATCATTCTTGACTAGTCATCACCACAATCATTCATTCATCATCACAAGCATTCGTTCATCATCACAAGCATTCGTTTATCATCACAATCATTAAAGCATCTCACAGTCATTAAGACATCACCTAAAGTATTTAAGGATCACAGACATCTATTCATCATCACAATCGCCAAGGGGTCACTTTAAGCATCTCGGAATCATAATCATATAATAACGTAGGGGAAACATGCTACTAGATCGTAATCTATTCAACAAGGTCTTACCTCTACTATTTCATACCTAACTAAGTCTTGATATGTGTTTGGATATCAGATGGCTTGGGGAAACTTCATACTATCATGTCATAACTTACTTGCTAGCCACTTAGCATGTATTAAAAACTTAGCATATATCAAGAGCACATAATTGGAGAATTTACTACTATCACATCTTCACTTATTCACTAAGGTCCTTCTACAAACACTAGACATGCACTGGTTCACACTTATTTGGGGATTTCCTACTACCATGGAATAATTCATTCACTCTGGCATTTTATTAAACACTAGGCATGCATAAATTAACTCACAATTTGGGGTTTCATCTTCAACATGCTACAATGGCCCTTATACTTCCCCTAAGATCTTTATCAAACCTATGGGGAACATGCTTCACTTATTCAAACATTTCTAAACCTATTTGACATGAACACATCACATAGAAAGAAACATAAGGAAGACTCACCATAAATATCACATGGATTTCACCTACTAGGGTCAAGGTTCATGAATCTTGTAAAGAAACATGAATCAAAACTCAACAACACATCTAATATCAATTTCAACTCATACAAATCATTAACAACTCATAAACATAAAAATCTTTGAGTTTTTAAAAGGGTTCTTGAGCTTCTTGGATGAAAGGGACCCAAGAATCAACATCTACATACCTTAATCTTTGAAATTGGATGAATTCTAATGCTTGAGACTCTATCTGCACTTCCAATAAATAATTCTCGATCCCACACTATGAGGAACTTGATTCTTGAAGAAATCTTGAAGAATTATGGATGAATTTTTGGAAGATTAGGGTTCTTGACTAGAAACCCTAGATATTTTGTATTAAGAGAATTGGAAGAGTAGATGAAGGAATTAGATTTTGGATGGGGTTCCTTATATTTATAGAGACCTCCAAATAGTTGAAAAAGACCAAAATACCCTTGAAAAAATGTCCCTAAATTGCTGAAAAAAATAGCTGACGACATCCGTGACAAGCCATCAAGTTGGTGATAAGTCGTCACGAAATGTCGTCACAAAAGGGTAAAATTTTGAGTTTCTAGTTAAGGTTGACGACACTGGTGATAGGCCATCACAGGCGTGATGGCTTGTCACAAAATGTCATCACCAGAGGTAGAAATCTTCCCAGGGATGACGAAATTGGTCATAGGTCGTCACGCTCATGACAACTTATCACGAATGTCGTCGCTCAGTTTCTCAGCCTGACATGCTGGAGTAAAATGGGCATAACTCTTTGCTCCGATATCAGAATTTGACGAAATTTATATCCTTGTAAATATAATTCAAAGATATTTTATTTGATATATAGTAGGTCCTCCAATTCAATATATACAAAGATTTATGCTCAATTGAAGTTTACCAAAGTTTTGACGCTCACTAAAACTTAAACAATAGGAAAGCTTTCAACTCGCCCTTGAGTTAGGGGACCTCTATAATCTTAATTCTTGGTCAAATAGATTCCCACATGATTCAAAGTATTTCATACTTTTGAAGATATTTATAAAACATTTAGACTCAGATTTTTTGCATTAACAAATACGCTTTAAGTCTCCGACTGGAAGAGGATTTTGTGGGGCATTATATTATCTCCCCCTTGGGAACATTCATCCTTGAATGTCGCTTGATAGAATGAATATACGTATCAACAGAACCTACTCAATAAATAGAAACACTTCAAGGCATGCTTATGCAACTGGAACCACTGACATATAGAGTTCTCACACTGGGCATGATTCATATCTGGTGCATGTAATACTCGACTGAATCTACTCATAGCCGAATTCTCATAACACTCATGCATATCTAATGCATGGACTCATAACTGGGATGATCTCAAGAATGCATGACTGATCACACACTGACAAGCTAAACTTATTTCTACTAAATGCGCATATCTAATGCATGAATGTCCGGCTAAGCTGACTTTCGAAAACATGACTTGATAATGCAATAACGACTGATGCTAACTTTATAAAGAAAATCTGAACATGCATTGGGATAAATCTAATGGCATGCAACATCATAATACTATGGGGGTATCTCCCCTTTGGACTCTATGTTCTTCTAAACACACTTTGCTGAAATACTGGGGCGGTGCGCGGGGCACCTACAGACAGGGTCATGATTGACCGATCAAGATCTGAAACTCATGCATGACTCATGTTAACGTATAAGATTAAAATGGGAGAAAAGGATCTATCAATGTACGTCATAAAAATTAAGGGCTCATAAGATACCCGGGTCTATTTCAGGAGATCTTTACCGATGAAGGAGAGCCTGAAACGCACGAAGTCTACCCCTTTGAGTCAGCACCCTACATTCTCGCATTCTATGGCCTGGATCACCCCACCCAAAGAATGCAACACTACCGGCTCCACACATTCCTTGGTGGCGCCTTCCACACTCTCTATAATGCGGATGGGTATGAACACCACTAGCACTACTATGGGCCTTGTAGCTTGGCGCTCCCTCAGATCTGACACCCCCAAACACAGATGCGGGTACACTAGCTGAAGATGGAGCTGGAACTAAAAATCTCTGACCATACTGAGAACTACTACCACCTTGAAACCCTGACTGTGAGAAACTACGACTACCTGCCTTGGCTCTCTTACTCTCTCTCTCTCTCATTCATCTTATCTGCCTCAATCTGTTATGCATGCATCCATATCTCTTTGAAGCATAGAAGTCCTACACTTTTTCAACACTAACCCGGATACACCAGTCACAGACTTTCTCATACTCGCTCTAGGGTCATTTATCAAGTCAGGAGCATACATAGCTAATTGATTAAACTTAAGGCAATACTCTTTCACGGTCATGGAACCTTGCCTTAGGTTCATGGATTCTTCTACCTTATCCTGTCTCATCTTTAGTGGGAAAAACCTATCTTGAAAGAAACTTTGAAACTCTAGCCAAGTTACAAGAGCTGCATTCTCCCCTCTACTCTTTTCCCACATCACTACCTAATTATGAGAAACATTCTTCAACCTAAAATATGCTAACTCAACACTCTCCTTCTTAGAAATATTCATAATCTGGGTGATCTTCTTCACCTCCTCTAGTTAAAGCTGCGGGTCCTTACCTACTACTGACCCAAAGAATTCGGGCGGGTTCATTTTCATGAAATATTTGATTCTGGCTGTGGCTGAGTCTCCATCTTACTGAGGTGGGGTTGCAGCCTAATGATTTCCCTGAACACTAGTCACAGCTTGGGATAGCACATGAAAAGCTGCCAAAAACTCTGTATATGACACACTTTCATTCTCAGGATCTACTAGCGATGGGGGTTGATCATCAACCCCACAAACAAAATCTTTACGAGGAGGCATGCTTTGTAATTGGGATAAAAAAGTGGATTAGACTGAGAACCAACTTGAGCTCATGCTCACTCGCACGAAATAATCACTGAAAGAAGAGAAATTGCTCCTAAGAACATCCTGTAGCCTCTTGTACATAAATGTGGTGCACTACAAACCCAAGAACAATACTCTACTAGATGCGACTTTTATGACTCCCTAGGATACTCTTGAACCTTAGCCTCTGATACCAAGTTTGTAACGCCCCGATATCCCATCCCGAGATGTCACATGGTGCTTATGACCCTGAAGGACCACAAGATAACCCTTTACTGATATGTGTACCTATACACTGCATAATATCTGAAATAAATGTGGAACCTAGCCATAAGGTTCAACACATTTGTGAATACTCATAATATAGAAAACTGAATACAAATACAACCGTCTGAAAAGACTCTAAACTATCTGAACATCAGAGTTGATAGGACAGGTCCCCAACTAACTCTATCAACTGAAAATAAATAAAGACTGAAGCAATATTAGTAAACTAAAATTCATCCTCGAAAGAAGATGACTCACTGCTACTTCTGCTGACTGGGACTGAACTGCTGAGGATACTCTGGATCCTGTGCCTCTGAACCTATGGTGTCAAATAAAACACCATAGTGCAAAAGCGTCACTACAGGAATGTACCGAGTATGTAAACGAGGTAGGCTAATGCAAGGGCTCATGTATGCACAATATCTAAATTGAATAATCATGAAAATGCCTTATGAAAGCACATACATGAATGCACAGACCATGAACACAATCACCAAAAATCTAGATACTAAAACTCAGATACCACTTTACTTCAGACTGAACTCACTACTGACACTAAGATAATGAATCACTGACTCCTCTGATACTGATAACTGAGAGTCTGGATGTACTTACATCAAGGACGGAATTCTGAGCTTACTGCTTTCGACTGACAGAATTTAAGATCAACTTTTCCAACAGATTATATCAAAAGAAATTATCAATGATAAGAAGTATGATCATGTCTAAATCTGACAACAAGAATAGTTAACAGAATCTGAAATGGAGATCAAGCCTATCTGATGGGAGATCTCTAGATATGATAATAAGAATACTCAACATGGTTTGAGAATGAGATCAATCCTCTCTGACGGGAGATCTCTAGCTATGATCAGAAGAATCTGTATATGAGACCAAGCCTATCTAACAGGATGGTCCATAAATCAATGGAACTATCTGAGTTCCTCACTGAGATTGACGACAGTACCACACAGTTCTGATTTCTAAAGATTAATACTAAAACTGCAACCGTGGGAAATAGTTACTTAACCGACATGCCCCAACCTACCACAAGTGGGGTCTAACCTGTAACCCCAGCAGGAAGGGTGTCAATACCATGCCACGGGTAAAGACCTCTCTAGTCAAGCCTCTCTGATGGGATGACCCTCGCAGGAAGTCAGCCTGAGGTAATATAATAGTCAAACCTCTCTGACGGTGACAATCTTTACTGATGGGGACTCCTACATCCTACGCTAGCTACACAATTCTGGAGTTCAGGGGTTTCTCCTAACGACTCGGCCTTACTGATGGGGAGTCGCCATCCCTTTCCTCGCTCGGTGTTAGTTTCTACTCCCAACTGAAAGACTCTGAACTAAAATCATAACTTAACTCAAATAAACTTAATCTGATACTGATCATATTTATCAAAAGATCTGACTGAGTTATGCTGAGATTACTTAGTTCTATATCTGACAAAAAAAGGTATCGAATCATGGTTCTGACTGATGATACATATCTTGAATAGATTACTAGAATCGCTTCATAGATTAGAATTGAATCACTTGAATTCTATTAGATCTGAGCTGATTATAGGAATGAGGCTAGATTACTAGCGATACAGTGATTACAGAGATAACTGAGATTACTGAGCTTTCTTAAGTTTTGCACTTGACTGAGGATACAGAGTTCTATAGTTCACTGAGTTTTGAGAATCATGGCATGACTGGGATTATCGAGAAACTGACATGGGCTTTAGACAACAGCTCTATTATATGGTATAAATACCCCCAAGACTCGATAACATAAAAGTAAAGCATAATCATTCTTGACTAGTCATCACCACAATCATTCATTCATCATCACAAGCATGATCGTTTTTCATCATAATCATTAAAGAATTTCACAATCATTAAGACATCACCTCAAGCATTTAAAGATCACAAACATCTATTCATCATCACAATTGCCAAGGGGTCATTTGAAGCATCTCTGAATCACAATCATATAATAACGTAGGGGAAACATACTACTAGATTGTAATCCATTCAACAAAGTTTTACCTCAACTATTTCATACCTAACTAAGTCTTGATATGTGTTTGGATATCACATGGCTTGGGGAAACTTCATACTATCATGTCATAACTTACTTGCTAGCCACTTGGCATATATTAAAAACTTAGCATATATCAAGAGCATATAATTAGGGAATTTACAACTATCACATCTCCACTTATTCACTAACGTCCTTCAACAAACACTATACATGCACGGGTTCACACATATCTGGGGATTTCCTACTACCAGGGAATAATTTATTTACTTGTGCATTTTATCAAACACTAGGCATGCATAAATTAAGTCACAATTTGGAGTTTCATCTTCAACATGCTACAATGGCCCTTATACTTCACCTAAGATCTTTATCAAACCTAGGGGGAACATGCTTCGCATATTCAACCATTTCTACACCTATTTGACATGAACACATCACATAGAAAGCAACATAAGGAAGATTCATCATAAATATCATATGGATTCCACCTACTAGGGTCAAGCCTCATGAATTTTGTAAACAAACATGAATCAAATCTCAACAACACATGTAACATCAATTTCAACTCATAAAAATCATTAACAACTCATAAACATAAAAATCTTTGAGTTTTGAAAAGGGTTCTTGAGCTTCTTGGATGAAAGGGACCCAAGAATCAACATCTACATACCTTAATCTTTGAAATTGGATGAATTCTAATGCTTGAGACTCTATCCACACTAGTAATAAATAATTCTAGAACCCCACACTATGAGGAACTTGATTCTTGAAGAAATCTTGAAGAATTGTGGATGTATTTTTGGAAGATTAGGGTTCTTGAATTGAAACCTTAGAGATTTTCTATTAAGAGAATTGGAAGAGTAGATGAAGGAATTAGCTTTTGGATGGGGTTTCTCATATTTATAGAGACCTCCAAAAGGATGGAAAAGACCAAAATACCCTTGAAAAAATGTCCTTCAATTTCTGGAAACAAATAGCTGACGACATCCGTGACAAGCCGTCAAGTTGGTGATAAGTCGTCACGAAATATCGTCACAAAAGGGTAAGATTTTGAGTTTGTAGTTAAGGTTGACGACACTGGTGATAGGCCATCACGAGCTTGATGGATTGTCAAAAAATATCATCACCAGAGGTAGAAATCTTCCCAAGGATGATGACATTGGCAATAGGTCGTCACGCTCATGACAACTTATCACGAATGTCGTCACTCAGTTTCTCAGCCTGACATGCTGGAGTAAAATGGGCATAACTCTTTGCTCCAATATCACTTTTTGAAGAAATATATATCATTGGAAATATAATTCAAAGATATTTCATTTGATATATAGTAGGTCCTCTAATTCGATATATACAAAGAGTTATGGTCAATTAAAGTTGACCATAGTTTTTACGCTCACTAAAATTTGAACGATAGGAAAGCTTTCAACTCGTCCTTGAGTTAGGGGACCTCTATGATCTTAATTCATTCTCAAATTGATTACCACATGATTCAAATTATTTCATACTTTCGAAGATATTTCTAAAATATTTAGACTCAGATTTTTTGCATTACCAAATACACTCTAAGGCTCCGACTGGAAGAGGATTTTGCGGGGTATTACATTATCTCCCCCTTGGGAACATTCATCCTTGAATGTCGCTTGATAGACTGAATATACGGATCAACAAAACCTACTCAAGAAATGGAAACATTTCAAGTCATGCTTACGCAACTGGAACCACTAACATATAGAGTTCTCACACTGGGCATGATTCATATATGGTGCATGTAATACTCGACTGAATTTACTCATAGCTGAATTATCATAACACTCATGCATATCTGATGCATGGACTCATAACTAGGATGATATCAAGAATGCATGACTGATCACACACTGACAAGCTAAACTTATTTTTACTAAATGCGCATATCTAATGCATGAATGTCCAGCTAAGCTGACTTTCGAAAGCATGACTAGAAAATGCAATAACGACTAATTCTTACTTCATAAAGAAAATCTGAACATGCATTGGGATGAATCTAATGGCATGAAACATCATAATACTATTGGGTATCTCCCCCTTTGGACTCTATGTCCTTCTAAACACACTTCGCTGAAATACTGGGGCGATGCGCAGGGCACCTACAGACTGGGTCATGATTGACCGATCAAGATCTGAAACTCATGCATGACTCATGCTAACGTATAAGCTCAAAATGGGAGAAAAGTATATATCAATGCACGCCATAAAAATTAAGGGCTCATAACATACCCAGGTCTATTTCAAGGGATCTTTCCCGATCAAGGAGAGACTGAAACGCACGAAGTCTACCCCTTTGATTCAGCACCCTACATTCTCGCATTCTATATCCTGGCTCACCATACCCAAAGAATACATCACTACCATCTCCACACATAACTTGGTGGCACCTGCTACACTCTTCATAATGCGGATGGGTACGAATACCACTAGCACTACTATGGGCTTTGGAGCTTGGCGCGCCCTCAGATCTGACACCCCCAAACACAGGTGCGGGTACACTAGCTGAAGATGGAGATGGAACTAAAAATCTCTATCCATTCTGAGAACTACTACCACCTTATGACCCTAACTGCGAGAAACCACGACTACCTGTCTTGGCTCTCTTACTCACTCTCTCTCTCTTTCATCATATCTACCTCAATCTGTTGTGCATGCATCATTAGTATAGAAAGGTCCATATCTCTTTGAAGCATAGCAGTCCTACACTCTTTCAACACTAACCCAGATACACCAGTCACAAACTTACTCATACTCGCTCTAGGGTCATCTATCTAGTTAGGATCATACTTAGCTAATTGGTTAAACTTAAGAAAACACTCTTTCACGTTCATAGAACCTTGCCTTAGGTTTATGGATTCTTCTACATTATCCTCTCTCATCTTTAGTGGGAAAAAAATATCTAGAAGTGCACTCTGAAACTCTAGCCAAGTCACAGGAGCTGCATTCTCCCCTCAACTTTTTTCCCATATCACTACCCAATCATCAACAACATCCTTCAACCTATAAGATGCTAACTCAACACTCTCCTTCTCAGAAACATACATAATCTGGGTGATCTTATTCACCTCCTCTAGTTAAAGTTGTGTGTCCTTACCTACTACTGACCTAAAGAATTCGGGAGGGTTCATTTTTATGAAACTTCTGATTCTGCATGCGGCAGTGTCCCCATCTTACTGAGGTGGCATTGCAGCATGAAGATTGCCCTAAACACTAGTGACAGCTTGGGCTAGCACCTGAAAAGTTGCTCAAAACTCTGTATGTGACACACTCTTATTCTCAGGATCTACTGGCAATGGGGGCTGATCATCCACCCCACGAACAAAATCTTTGCGAGGAGGCTTACTTTGTAATTGGGAGAAACAATTGGATTAGAATGAGAACCAACTTGAGCTCATGCTCACTCGCACGAAATGATCACTGAAAGAAGAGAAACTGCTCCTAAGAACATCCTGTAGCCTCTTGTACATAAATGTGGTGCACTACACACCCATGCACAATACTCTACTAGATGTGGCTTTTATGACTCCTTGGGACGCTCTTGAACCTTAGGCTCTGATACCAAGTTTGTAACGCCCCGAGATCCCATCCCGAGACGTCATATGGTGCTTATACCCCAAAAGAACACAAGCTAACCCTTAACTGATATTTGTACCTATACACTACATAATATCTAAAATAAATGCGGATACTAGCCATAAGGTTCACCACATCTGTGAATACTTATAATATAGAAAACTGAATACAAATACATCCGTCTAAAAAGCCTCTAAACTATCTGAACTGCGGAGTTGATAGGACAGGTCCCCAACTAACTCCAAGAACTAAAAAAACAAAGACTGAAGCAATAATAGTAACCTGAAATTCATCCTCGGAAGAAGATGACTCACTGCTACTGCTGCTGACTGGGACTGAACTGCTGAGAATACTCTGGATCCTGTGCCTCTGAACCTATGGTGTCAAATAAAACACCATAGTGCAAATACGTCACTACAGGGATGTACAGAGTATGTAAACGAGGTAGGCTAATGCAAGGGCTCATGCATGCACAATATCTAAAGTGAATAATCATCAAGATGTCGTATGAAAACACATACATGAATGCACAGACCTTGAACAAAATCACCGCAACTCTAGATACTAAAACTCGGATACCACTTTACTGTAGACTGAACTCACTACTGACACTGAGATACTGAATCACTGACTTATCTGATACTGATAACTGAGAGTCTGGATGTACTTACATCAAGGACTGAATTCTGAGCTTACTGCTTTCGATTGACAGAATTAGAGATCAACTTTTCTAACAGATTATATCAAAAACAATTATCAATGATAAGAAGTATAATCATGTCTGAATCTGACAACAAGAATACTCAACAAAATTTGAGATGGAGATCAAGCCTATTTGCAGGAGATCTCTGGATATGATAATAAGAATACTCAATATGGTCTGAGACTGAGATCAAGTCTCTCTTATGGGAGATATCTAGATAAGATAATAAGAATTTGTATATGGGACCAAGCTTATCTGATAGGATGGTCCATGAATCAATGGAACTATCTGAGTTCCTCACTGATATAGACGACTGTACCACACAGTCCTGATTTCTGAAGATTGATACTAAAACTGAAACCGTGGGAAGTAGTTACTTAACCGACATGCCCCAACATACCAAAAGTGGGGTCCAAACTGTAACCCCAGCTGGAAGGGTATCAATACCGTGCCACGGTTAAAGACCTCTCTAGTCAAGCCTCTCTGACGGGATGACCCTCGTAGGAAGTCGTCCTGAGGCAATATAATAGTCAAACCTCTCTGACGATGACAACCTCTACTGATGGGTTCTCCTACATCCTACGATAGCTAAGTAATTCTGGAGTTTAGGGATTTCTCCTAACGACTCGGCCTCACTGACAGGGAGTCTCCATCCCTTCCCTCACTCGGTGCTAGTTTCTACTCCCAACTGAAAGACTCTGAACTAGAATACTAACTGAACAAAACTAAACTGAATCTGATACTGATCATATTTCTCAAAAGATCTGACTGAGTTATGCTGATATTACTTAGTTCCGTATCTGACAAAAAAGGTATCGAATTATGGTATCTGACTGACGATACAGAGCTTGAATATATTACTAGAATTCGTTCATAGATTAGAATTGAATCACTTGAATACTATTAGATCTGAGCTGATTATAGGACTGAGTCTAGATTACTAGCGATACAAAGATTACAGAGAAAACTGAGATTACTGAGCTTTCTTAAGTTTTGCACTAAACTGAGGATACAGAGTTCTATATTTCACTGAGTTTTGAGAATCATGGATTGACTGGAATTATTAAGAAACTGACATGGTCTCTAGACCACAGTTCTATTGTCGGGTATAAATACCCCTAGGACTCGATAACATAAAAGTAAAGCATAATCATTCTTGACTAGTTATCACCACAATCATCCATTCATCATCAAAAGAATTCATTCATCATCATAATTGCCAAGGGGTCACATTAAGTATCTCTGAATCACAATCATATAATAACGTAGGGGAAACATGCTACTAGATATTACTCCATTCAACAAGGTTTTACCTCAACTATTTCATACCTAAACCAGCCTTGACATGTGTTTGGATACCACATGGCTTGGGTCAACTTCATACTATCATGTCATAACTTACTTGCTAACCACTTGGAATATATTAAAAACTTAGTATATATCAAGAGCACATAATTGGGGAATTTACTTCTATCACATCTCCACTTATTCACTAACGTCCTTCAACAAACAATAGACATGCACGGGTTCACACTTATTATTGGATTTCCTACTACCAGGGAATAATTCATTCACTTGGGTATTTTATCAAACACTAGGCATGCATAAATTAACTCACAATTTGGGGTTTCATCTTCAATATGCTAAAATGTCCCTTATACTTTACCTAAGATCTTTATCAAAGCTAGGGGGAAGATGCTTCACTTATTCAACCATTTCTACACCCATTTGACATGAACACATCACATAGAAAACAACATTAGAAAGATTCATCAAAAATATCACATGGATTCCACCTACTAGGGTCAAGGCTCATGAATCTCGTAAAAAAATATGAATCAAAACTCAAAAACACATGTAACATCAATTTCAACTCATACAAATCATTAACAACTCATAAACATAAAAATCTTTGTGTTTTGAAAAGGGTTCTTTTGCTTCTTGGATGAAAGGGACCCAAGAATCAACATCTACATACCTTAATCTTTAAAATTGGATGAATTCTAATGCTTGAGACTCTATCCGCACTTGTAATAAATAATTCTCAAAGCCCACACTATGAGGAACTTGATTCTTGAAGAAATCTTGAAGAATTATGGATGAATTTTTGGAAGATTAGGGTTCTTGAATTGAAACCCTAGATATTTTATCTTAAGAGAATTAGAAGAGTAGATGAAGGAATTAGGGTTTGGATGGGGTTCCTCATATTTATAGAGACCTCCAAAATATGGGAAAAGTCCAAAATAACCTTGCAAAAATGTCCTTAAATTGCTGAAAATAAAATAGCTGACAACATCCGTGACAAGCCGTCATGTTGGTGATAAGTCATCACGAAATGTCGTCACAAAAGGGTAAAATATTGAGTTTCTGGTTAAGGTTGACGACATTGGTGATAGGCCGTCATGGGCGTGATGGATTTTCAAAAAATGTCATCACCAGAGGTAGAAATCTGCCCAGGGATGACGATATCGGTGATAGGTCGTCACGCTCGTGACATTTTATCACGAATGTCGTCACTCAGTTTATCAACCTGAGATGCTGTAGTAAAATAGGCATAACTCTTTGCTCCGATATTATTTTTTGACAAAATTGGTATCATTGAAAAGATAATTTAAATAGATTTTATTTTATATATAGTAGGTCCTCTAATTCGATATATATATATATATAGTTATGGTCGATTGAAGTTGTCCAAAGTTTTTATGCTCACTAAAACTTGAACGATAGGAAAGCTTTCAACTCATCCTTGAGTTAGGGGACCTCTATGATCTTAATTCATGCTCATATAGATTCTAATAGGATTCAAAGTGTTTTATGCTCTGGAAGATATTTTTAAAACATTTAGACTCATATTTTTCGCTTTACCAAATACGCTCTAAGGCTCAGACTGGAAGAGGATTTTTTGGGGAATTACATTAGGACCCTTAGGAATTTCTTATTCAGGTACAAAAAGTTACAGATATTATAGTGGTGACATCTAGTGAGAGTAGTGAGTTAGATGTATATCAGCTGCAGGATATTGCTCACTCAAGGTTCAAATAGTGGAAATATGAGAGGGCCACAGATGTAGGGCCCATAGAATGGGAGAAGTTTGCTATTGCTTTTCTAGATAGGTTCTTCCCAATAGAGTTCAGGGAAGCGAAGGTTTTTGAATTTATAAATCTGAAGCAGGGCAACATTTTGGTACAAGAGTATTCTCTCAAGTTTACTTAATTAGACAGATACACTCCTCATGTGGTAGCAAATAGCAAATCTAAGATGAGTAAGTTTGTGTCTGGTGTTTCTAGGAGTGTGGTCAAGGAATGTAGGACCAAAATGCTGATTAAGGTGATGGACATATCTAGGTTCATGGTCCATGCTCAGCAGATAGAAGAGGCTAAGAATATAGAGAACGAGAGAGAGAACAAGAGAGCGAGAATAGGTAGTTTTAACTTCTCTCAGCCTAAGTTAGAGAGTGAGAATCGTTATCAGTTCTACCCAAAATCTTTAGTTTCAGCTCCATCCTCAGGCAGTTCTCTCATTCCAAAATTTAGAGACGATAATAGAGATAGGGCCATTAAGCCCTAAACCCTAGGGTAGTGTTAGTAGTGTCCAAACAAATCCTCTCTACCAGAAGTGTGGCAGAAACTATCAGGATGTCTATAGAGTTGGTAGTGACGTATGTTTTGGATGTGGCAAGCCAGTCCACAGAGTCAGACAGTGTCCTCAGGTAGGTTTGCAGAGTCAGCATAACCGTCTGTCAACTAAGTTCGATCTCCTAAATCAGCAGGGTGCCGCTTCCAGTGCCACCAGTGGGAAATGCCCAAACCGACTCGATGTCCTTCAGTCTCGACAGGAATAGGAAATTTTTCCTGATGTTGTCACTAGTATGTTACAAGTTTATCATTTACATGTTTATGCTTTTCTAGATCCAGGAGCTTTTTTGTCTTTTGTAACTCCCTATATAGTTGTTGACTTTGGAGTCAGTCCCAAAATTCTAGCAGAGCCTTTCTCAGTTTCTACCCTAGTGGGTAAATCTATCATAGCCCGATGGGTATACAAGAATTGTTCTGTTATGGTGTCCCAGAAAGTCATTTCAGCAGACTTAGTCGAATTAAAGATGACCAATTTTGATGTCATTCTCGACATGGATTGGCTTCATTCCTGCTATGCCTTAGTCAACTACAAAAATAGAATTGGACAATTTCAGTTTTCGAATTAGCCCATCCCAGAGTAGAGGGGTAGTACTTCAGCACTCAGGGGTCAGATTGTTTCCTACCTAAAGGAAAAAAATAATATCTAAGGGATGTGTCTACCATCTTGTTCGAGTCTAAGACTCTAGTTCAGAAACCCCTACTCTTGAGTTAGTATTAGTAGCATGTGAATTCCCAGACGTGTTTTCTGAAGATCTTCCCAGAGTTCCCCCCGAAAGGGAAATTAACTTCAGTATCAACCTTTTTCCAGATACTCAACCCATATATATTCCGCCATATAGGATGGCACTTACAGAACTCAAGGAGTTAAAAGAATAGTTAAAGAATCTCCTGGATAAGGGATTCATTAGACCTATTGTGTCCCCATGGGGTGTACCAGTTCTATTCATGCATAAAAAAGATGGTTCTATCAGAATGTGCATAGACTACCATCAGTTAAATAAAGTCACGGTCAAGAACAAGTATCCACTTCCCAAAATCAATGACTTGTTTGACCGAATTCAGGATGCCAGTTACTTTTCTAAGATAGACCTCAGATCAGGATATCATTAGCTCTGAGTCAAAGAATGTGACATTCTGAAGGCAGCTTTAGAACTAGGTATGGTCACTTCAAATTCTTAGTTATGTCCTTTAGTCTAACCAATGCCCCAACAGCTTTCATAGACTTGATGAACCGCGTATTCAAGCAGTACTTAGACCAATTAGATGATTACCTCCCACAGTCTCAATTTTAGTTCCAGTCTCAGTATAGAACACAGTTTAGTTCTACAGAATCAAGACTATTAGATACAGTTACTCAGTTCAGTATGGAACTCAACACAGTTCGACAAAATTTGTACAGTTAGATACAGTCATTCAACTATCACTTATATAGTATCGATAGACTCAGATATCAGTAAATTAGTAATTCACAACTCAGTATCCAGTGTTATCATGACCTCAATTACAGTTTATTTATTTATGCATGTACTCTCCTTCATTCACGCTCATGTTATTCAGTCAGTATTGTTCATGCATATGAACCCATGCATCTCAGCGTACCTCACTTAGCTTACTAGTATATTCAAAGTATTGACACATACCTTTCTTTTGCTCTATGATGTATTATATCATAGGTTCAGACGCATGGGCTCCCGATTATACATAGTAGCCTAATCCATCAGTAACAAACTTAGTGGTGAGTCCTCATAGTTGGAGGACAGATTTATTATTCTAGTACTTTAGTACCCAGTTTATTTCAATAGTTAGAGTTAGTTGGGGATTTGTCCCATCAACTCCTAGTCAGATAGTAGAGGATTTTCATATTAGAGTATTTATAGAAAAATGTTCAGTGTTGGTATTGATGTACCATACTCAGTATTTATTTATAGTTTTGAACCTTATGGCAAGTTTCCACCTAATTTTCACATAATTACAGTATTATTATTCAGTTATTACAGTAGGTACCATTCAAAGGTTAGCTTGTGGTCCCTCGGAATTATGAGCATCGTGTAGCATCCAGGGTACAGACTCGAGGCGTTATAATAACCAACTTATAACCAAGACAACTTATACTAATACCAAACTTGCGACAATATGAACAAATTCTAACCAGGCCATAATACTAAACTACTAATACCAAACTAAACTACTAATACCAAACTAATACTAAGCCACAATACCAAACTACTAATACCAGGCCATAATACCAAACTAATACCAAACTTTCACCAGATAATTAGTAGTAGGCAAACACCAAAAGTAAGAGAAGTTCTACCAACGGATTATTACTACCAACACATCTAGAAATGGAGACTGACCTTGATTATTACTACCAATAGATGGACAGTTTATTGGTTGATTAGCCACTGCTTCTCTCGATGAATAAACATTGAATCCTAGGATATTAAGATCAAGTGTTAATCCTAGATTTAGATGTTGAAGTTGTTCAATGATGTTTGTTGTAACATCTCTCTCAATGACATCTCTTTGAGAATTGAATTTTGCCTACATTCTTTGTTGCATCCTCTTTTCTAGCTTATCCAATCTCTTCTCCACCAGTTCATCTGTAATATTTGAAGAGGATCTGGAATCACTTGCTTTCTATTTTAAAAAAGTCTTGGTAACCCCGCATCCGAATAGTCTTACTCAACCAAGATGATCAGGCCTCATAACTATTGTGAATACATCAGTTGATTGAGTACCATCTTTAATTTCTTGAGTTTCTACTCTATGCATTTCAACGTACAAATCAAATTCAAAAGCAAGTAAATTTAGTTGATTCAATATTTAAGAAACAATGATCTTGATCAATTTTGAAATAGAAAATTTCTGTAACACCCTGCATTTCGGGCTAAAGCAAAAACTCATCATTTCTATACGTAGATGATCCAAAAGCCATAAATCCTATGAAAATTTGGCATGTTAATCAATTATGTAGTGTGGGAACCTATTTGATCATGAATTGAGATCATAGAGGTCCCCTAACTCAAGGACGAGTTGAAAGCTTTCCTATCGTTTGAGTTTGAGTGAGCATCGAAACTTGGGTCAACTTCAATCAGCCATAACTCTTCATATATAATAAACAATAGGGCCTACTATATATCAAATGAAAACTCTTCAAATTAGATTTCCAATGATACCAATTTTGCCAAAATCCAATACCCGAGCGAAAAGTTATGGCCATATTTATGACTGAGATAGTAGCATCGCGCGATTAACACGCGATTAACGCGCGGCACACGCTCTGTAACACACACCCAATTTCTAGGTTCTATTTTTGCATTTTTAAGGACAAAAGTGATACTTTCCACCCCCTATTCAGCCATAAAATGGTATTAAATCCCCCAAATACCAAAATAAGGTTATTTTCTCCCAAAATCACCAAGAACACTCCTTAGGATTTCATCCCAAAGATCAAAATATGTTAAGATTTCACCGTGGGTTTTCAATAATTCTTCGAGATTCAGAATCACATTGAGATGGCTACAAGAAGCATCAATCAATTGTTTGAATAGCATCCATAAAGCACGAGTTCATTCAAGAGTCATAAATTAAGGTACGTGGGATTTTCCTAAAATTTCATGGTCAAAGAAACCATCTTTAATTCATGCTAACGGTTTAGAAATCATTATTTTTAAGAAAGGGGTTTTGAATGTACGATTACTAGCATGGTTTAGAAGCCTTGAATAGTATTGCTTTGGTCTTTAGGCCTTCCCCCAAATTGATTTGAAACTCTATCTATATGTATGCATGTGTTTAAGGATGAATATACAATTGAGAGAATGAATCCTAAAGAATTCCTCTCTTGTTATGATTTTCTTTACTTTTATATGCTATGGACTGTTTTAAATATATATTAAAAAGCATGATATGAAATGTCTAGATTAATTCTATGATTGAATTATGGTTTTAATTTCAAAAGAGAGGGATGTTTATGTTCACCAGTTTTGAATATAAATATATAATGAGAAGAGTTGCATGGTTTGTTAGAGATTACATGACCACCACATATTTATAGAAAGAATGAGAATTTTTGCATAGTTTTTGGAATATGAAATCTCTTATACTATGTGCATGCTTGGGTGGTCTGAATTATGTTTTAGTGAAAGAATCATGAATGGTACAATATGTCTCAGAAGTAGGACTTGCAAGTCTTGGTGTGATGACACCAACTCAGTTAAAGCCATAGTAATTCAGAACAGAATAAAACACATGTTTGAAATCAAATTTTCAGATTGTGAATTCTGAAAGATGCATGTTTTAAAAAAGGTTTAAAAATGGTCTTAAAGAGAGTTAGATGGTTATCCAAACGAAGTACGAGTTTAAGGACTCTATGCTAGAAACCGTGATTTGCTGACACGGGATTATGGTACCATGCTTTGTGATCTTGTGTACCTTGATTCATGTAGTCCCGAATTGGAACTATGGTTAGGATCTCTACTTTGTGATCTTGTGCACTACCATGACATATTGATTTGATTGGGGATTTTGTCACCCTGCTGTGTGATCTTGCATGTCCCCTTTATAGATATCCAATCCTTGCAGCAAACTTGGATTGAGGGATTGGCCGCCGAGTCAAGTGTAGATTCCATATAACCTGTGAAATTATAGATTTTAGGGTGTACCATTTAGATCATAAGTAAGACAAACAGTGAGTCATGGTTTCAATGAAATGTTTCAAAGTCTTTAAAACGTGCCCATGTGTTTTCATTTATTATATGTAAAATAATTTATGAATTTCTCTCACTTATGTTATATATAAATACATTATTTTGGATTGATCTGCGTACCAGTATAATTGTATTGACCCCCTACCCTCCCAGGTTCTGAGGCTCAATCTAGGAGTCCTGATAAGTAGTAAATTTCTTCCAGCAGAGGAGCAAAGTTTAGTTGGTGAGCCTTCTATATTTTAGAAGGCCTAGTTATTTCCAGTCATTTATTATTTATTATGGTTTTGGTCTATTGGGGGCTTGTCCCAGTTTTCAGACAACTTTAATTTGATCATATAGTAGATATTTTGCAGAACGGTTCAGACATTGTCTAGTTGTTATTGGGCTTTACTTTCTATCTTATAAATTGAATTCAGAATTATGACCATGATTCTATTTCATTATGTATTTTTTCATATTTCCTATTTGTATATGAATGGTGTATATGATTACAAGTTAGAAGGGCTCTCGGGCCTTCATGGTTTGGGATGTTCATCACAGTCAGGGCCCTAATTTGTGTCGTGACCACTTAGTATCAGAGCATGGTTCATGGTCCCAGGGTGTCTGCAAAATCACGTTGGGTAGAGTCTTGTTTATGGGTGTGTAGCATGCCACACTTATAGGTAGGAGGCTATTAGGCGTTTAGGAATATCTCTCTTTCTTCATGTTCTCGTTTGTACAATAGAGTCAAAATGTTCTTCTTTCATACTCTAATTTATGCTATAGTGTCTCCCATACAAAAGTAATAGTCATCCTAATTCTTTCCTTACTCTGATGTTCTCAGACATGTCTCATTATTAAGGTGATTCAAGTGCAGAAGTTTAGAGTCTAAATGACATGGTTCTTTCTTATTGAATTATATAAGATTTTAAAAAATTTTCAAGGACTTGAGAAGAGTTCATTAGTGCTTCAGAGTATATTGATTCTAGTGTGAACCTTGATCTTGATGAAATCATACTTTTCAGCCTGCGACATTAAGTGTATTCGGTCCTTTTCAAAAAATTTATGTTGCAGATGTCATAGTTAAGGGGGGGATGATGTGTAGAAGAATATTGGATTTGTATTTCCACCCAAGTAGTAGTATAAGCTAAATGTTGGTGTCATGACCTATTGGTAATGATGTTGGACCAAGAAGTTGGTGATGTGAAGTCACAAAGTTAGAAGTCAAAGTGAGGGTGACTTTTGTGTAAATAAATATTTTAGTTGAATAACCAATGTTTGAGGATGATTTACCCCTTTTTAGTGATAAACTAATGTGGTAGCTAGTAGCATATGTGGATTGTATGTTAGTCTGTGGGGAAAGTGTTCGACTCAGAATTTTAATTATATCGAGTAAGATATGTATTCTTAGATCATTGATTATTGTGTATCAAGTTTTTATCTCTTGTAATCTTATTATCATTATGTTGTTGAAATTAAAAGTCTAGTGAAGCCGTGTGGAGATCTTTCGATTCACTAGCATAGTTGCCTTGTCATTTCTCTCATTTTCTTGTTCAAAACACAAAATCAAATTCTAGTGAAGCCGTGTGAGGCCTATTTCGATTCACTAGCAACTTGTTGTTCATCTTGTTGATTCTTATTTTGGTTGGAACTAGGGGTTTAGAGGTATAATGGCAAGAAAAGTGGTAAGGGAGATTTATTGAATGTATGTATAGCTGAATTTTTTTGCATAAGATTGAGTGGGTAATAAAGTGTTACATCCTTGTGTGTTAGTTTAGTAGAAAGTAGAGAAGGAGTTATTAGCTAAGGTGAGTTATTGTTTGCTCGAAGTATGAAAATGGCTAGACTAGCTAGTAAGTTATAATTATAGACACACGATTGTTTGTGGAATTTGAAGGTAGTCTAAATGTAAGCTTGGGTAAGTAAGTGTGATATGAGAAAGCCGTATAAGTAGATAAGATTGTATGGGGTTATAATATAAGATTAAGGTTGACCATATCTATTATGTAACTCTACCCCCTTGACCTTCTTTTCTTTGGTAGTTGTAAATTAGTACTACTTGTGAGAAGGTATGTAGTACATTTTGAGGCATAGCAGTGATGTCATGAAGGTGTTTTGGCTGTGGGCTGTATCTAAATAAAATGAGATATTTCGGTAGAATATTCCAATTTAATGGACTAGTATATTATATTGTATTCTTCATTAGTGGTAGATGATTGATGCTAGACTATAGGCTTGATGTGTTGAAATAGTGTGTGTTAATGAATTATAATAAGGAAACTGTAAGGTCATGATCGATTATTGTGGCTACGGTGTTCTAGTGTACTATTGTTTCTTGATGTTTTATTTCATAGTTTCCAAGTGAGAATTGTGTGTAAGGTTGGGTTATAAATCATGTTTAGCACTAGACATTAAGTTTGAACAGTTGATGGCCATGAATGTGGATGTGATTATTTCTTGGTCAATGATACTAGTTTTATGGAAGCGATCTAATAGGATTGAACAGTGCATGCAAGAGCTTAAGTTTTTTTTGATTCATAACGAAGTATGATGTTGTATGTATGAAGTAGAAGTATACCAAGGAGATATAAGGTTGTGGTATTTTTCTAAGGCTATTGCATGTTGTGTGTGGCTAGTGGTACCGTTGAGTTTCTAGGTGGAGAAAGACTAGTTAGATGGTATATGGTGTTCTAAATAGACAATTTAAGGAGTTTTGATTGATAATGTTGTGTCCTTTGATATGATCTTGATTCTCATAGTAGAGAGACATCAGTTTGGAGTCACGATATTAGTAGGCTATGTCGGAAGTAGTATGATTCAGCAAAGGCTTATTGATATCTATGTTAATTGTTAGAATCTAAGTTTGAATTTTTGAAAGGTTGAACCGACAAAAATAAGAGTTGAAGCACTAGAGGGTGTGCACTCCGACTATGGGAATACTCATGAAGATTCGAAGTTAGTAAGTGTTCAAGTATTATATGATGACTATGTGGGGGTATAGAAAGATAGAGTGTATCTTAGAAGGTAGTATTAGCTATGGGTTTTCCCACTTCTAGTGTAGTCATTTGGGTTACGTTCTATTTAATTGTGTGTATTGTCGTATTCCAGACCCCAGAGTACAGTTAGTGTGGTTCAGTTTAGAGTTTGGTAAGGGATCTCTCAAACTTAAGATCATGGCTTAAAGCTAAGGGGGAGATGACATAACAAGTGACCTAGGCAGGATCTTAGATTTTAGTAGCAATACGAGTATGATATAGAACATCAGAAGTAAGGTTGAGGCTCAACCCATTCTTATTTCAGTATTTTTCAGTTATCCTAATACATAACTCATTCCTTACGTTTCAGTTCCATGATCATTCTTAATGTTCATGCATATGATAGAGAATCATGTATTCATCCAGTTCCAAAATGAAGAGTTCCAGTTCATTTCAGTAGTCGGAATCACATTCCATAAGTTATGAACTCCAAGTTGAGGTCATGCAGCTCATGACTCATGTGCTCATCTTTATAGTGTGCTCAATTTCCATAACTCATGTTGCACGCCAAACGATTGGCGAGATTCAACTTATAGCTAGGTATGCCCTCAACTCAGATCACTTTGATGAATCCATGATGTTGATTCGTTGTTCCTCAGGCCTCAGTTAATAGTCAAGTCTCATATAATATCTTTCCATGCTTCAAGGTTTTGTGTTCTAACCTTTTAGTGACTCCTCCTTATGTGATAATTATTAAATGTTCCTTTTTGATGAAAGACCATTGTATGCTTATTTTAGATAAGGCCATAAGTGTGAAGTAATATTTGGGGCCAAGTCTTTGATACATGTGATGGTTAGTTGAAAGTTGTGTGTGTGTTTTCTTGGGGTAGCACGAGGGAGTTATATTGATAGTGGTTTAGATAATATGTGAAGTATGTCTTTATGGGTGTTTTTCTTGAAGTTCATATATGGTTATAAAGATGGGCTTGGATGACATGTTGGGATTTAAGTGGAGGAACGCAGTATGCACTAGTGAATCCATCGTAAGAGTTCATAGTTGGTCATTGAAGTGGTAAGGCACGTTATGCTTAGGGTGTGATCTCTAAAAAGATATGGAAGATTGAATCAAATGAGTATGGTATTTAAAGTGAATAGTATAGTTAAGGGAGTATTCTAGAAGTGTACTAAGCTTGAAAACAAGAAGTTGCTTTGCCTAATACCTGGTAAGTCTATCCTAGTTTATGAGTTATATGTTTATATTCCATGCCATAGAGTAGTGTCATTGCTGTGATTCCTTAGTTGAATGTCTTGTGTAACTCATGTCAGAGATTCTTTGCTCCCTAATGCTACTAGGACTTATTTAGAAAGAATGTTGAAGATATACTCTAGATAAGTATAAGTGTCCAGTATAATTCAGTTTAATAGTCAGACAGACAAGTTACTGTCGTTTTCCACCTTTTCACCAAGTCCTACTATCCGAAGTCTCAGGCGTATGACCATCCCAAGAGATAATCTATTCCATCCGTGTAAGTTGCAAACTAAATTCCGTCCAAGCATCACGTTCAAATTCAGCTATTTAGTCATGACTCAGTTCATAAGAGTTCAGTGCATAATCTCAAATTTTTTCAAGTATTTTAGCTCAGACAGTGTAATACCCTGATACGATCTAAGTCTAGTTGTCTCATGATTCGTACTTCCATAAGTTATCACTTCTCAATTCAATATGTATGATTTGATCATGAACACTTCAAGAGAATCCTAAACTCTCTACATGAATCAGCTCCTAAAAGCAAGTACAGTCAAGCCAGCTCAGAATTCAATTTTATGATAGAAGTTTAAATATTTCAGCTCGTCTATATCCTTTCTTAGAAGACATATCATGTCCATGTTATTCCATACCTTAAATACTTCAACGTTCCTACCCATTATTCGGGAACGAATGATCCCAAGGGGGAGATAATGTAACACCCCGGATTTTGGGCTAGAACGAAAAACCATCATTTTTATGCGTAGATGATCCAAAAGTCATAAATCCTATGAAAATTTGGCATATTAATCAATTATGTAGTGTGGAAACCTATTTGAGCATGGATTGAGATCATAGAAGGCCCCTAACTCAAGGACGAATTGAAAGCTTTCCTATCGTTCGAGTTTGAGTGAGCGTCGAAACTTGGGTCAACTTCAATTGACATAACTCTTTGTATATAACGAATTACAGTACCTACTATATATCAAATGAAATCTCTTTGAATTATCTTTCCAACTATACCAATTTTTCCAAAATCTGATACCCGAGCAAAAAGTAATGGCCATTTTCATGACTGAGACAGTATCATATCGCAATTAGCGCGCGACGTACACTCTGCCACCCGCACCCAATTTCCAGATTTTGTTTTCGCATTTTTAAGGGCAAAAGTGGTATTTTCCACCACCTATTCATCCATAAGATTAAATCCCCCAAACACCAAAATAAGGTTATTTTCTCCTAAAATCACTAAGAACACTCCTTAGGGATTCAAATCAAAGATCAAAATATCTTAAGATTTCACCGTGGGTTTTCAATAATTCTTCAAAATTCAGAATCCCATTGTGAAGGCTACAAGAAACACCCACCAATTGTTCGAATAGCATCCATAAAGCACGAGTTCATTCGAGAGTCATAAATTAAGGTACATGGGATTTTCCTAAAATTTCATGGGCAAAGAAACCATCTTTAATTCATACTAACGGTTTAGAAATCATGATTTTTAAGAAAGAGGTTTTGAATGTACGAGTACTAGCATGTTTTAGAAGCCTTGATCATTATTGTTTTGGTCTTTAGGACTTTCCCCAAATTGATTTGAAACTCTATATATATGTATGCATGTGCTTAAGGATGAATATACAATTGAGAGCATGAATACTAAAGAATCCCTTTCTTGTTATGATTTTTCTTTACTTTTCATATGCTATGGACTGTTTTGAATGCATCTTGAAAAGCATGATATGAAATGTCTTGATTAATGCTATGATTGAATTATGGTTTTAATTTTAAAAGAGAGGGATGTTTATGTTGACCAATGTTGAATATAAATATATAATTAGAAGAGTTGCATGGTTTGTCAAAGATTACATGACCACCACATATTTATTGAAAGAATGAGAATTTTTGCATAGTTTTCGAAACATGAAATCTCTTATACTATTTGCATGCTTGGGTGGTATGAATTATGTTTTAATGAAATAATCATGCATGTTACAATATGGCTCAGAAGTAGGACTTGCAAGTCTTAGTGTGACGACACCAACTCAGTTAAAGCCATAGTTATTCAGAATAGAATAGAACACATGTTTGAAATCAGATTTTTAGATTATGAATTCTGAAAGATGCATGTTTTAAAAAAAAGTTTAAAAATAGGCTTAAAGAGAGTTAGATAGTTACCCGAAGAAAGTACGAGTTGAAGGACTCTATGCTAGAAACCGTGATTTACCGACACGAGATTATGGTACCATGCTTTGTGATCTTACGTACCTTGATTCATGTCATCATAAATTGGGACTATGGTTAGGAGCCCTGATTTATGATCTTGTGCACTACCATGGCATGTTGATTTGATTGGGGATTTTGGCACCCTACTGTGTGATTTTGCGTGTCCCCCTTATAGATACTCCAATTCTTGCCGCAAACTTGGATTGAGGGATTGGCCATCGAGTCAAGGGTAGATTCTATATAGCCCGTGAAATTACAGATTTTAGGGTGTACCATCTAGCTCAAAAGTAAGACAAAGAGTGAGTCATGGTTTCAAAGAAATGTTTCAAAGTCTTTAAAATGTGCCCATGTATTTTCATAAATTATATGTAAAATGTTTTATGAATTGATCTCACTTATGTTATATATAAATACATTATTTTGGATTGCTCTGCGTACCTGTACAATTTTACTGGCCCCCAACCCTCCCAGGTTCTGAGGCTCAATCTAGGGGTCCTGATAAGCAGTAGATTTCTTACGACAGAAGTGCAGAGTTCAGTTGGTGAGACTTCTATATTTCAGAAGGCCTAGTTGTTTTCAGTCATTTATCATTTATTATGATTTTTGTCTGCTGGGGGTCTTGTCCCAGTTTTTAGACAGCTTTGATTTAATCATGTTGTAGAGATTTTGCAGACTGGTTCAGACAATGTCTAGTTATTGTTGGGATTTACTTTCTATATTATAAATTAAATCTAGACTTATTACCATGATTCCATTTCATTATGTATTTTTCCGTATTTCCTATTTGTATATGAATGGTGTATATGATTACAAGTTAGAAGGGCTCTCGGGCCTTTTGGTTCGGGATGTTCGTCTCAGTCAGGGCTCCGGTTCGGGTCGTGACAATTTCATACTATTTTATTTGTAATCTCTTTAGATGTGTCCTTATATACTCGATCAGGTTTCCTTCTTCTAATAGCCACAAAGAATTTCTTATTTGACAAAGCACCAGAATTTTCCCTTTTTTTCCTAGTTACATACAAGTCAGCATTAAAATATTATCAAGTAAAGTCAACAAGTTCATAGAAATAATATGAGAAAACACCAAACCTTGTGGATTAGAGAAAAACTTGTTTTGCCCACAGTGTGCAGATACTTAAACTTTTTCATGTTTTCTTTGTTAGTATTGGACGTATCCTGCAAGTCAAAATTTATGAATTAAGTTTTTAATAAAAAGATTGAGGCAGTGACGGTTTAAACACACCGAATTTGATGCCTTATATCGAAAGAAATAACAATGTAAAAAGGAAGATCAGTAGTGATGAATTCAATAATAAATACATGCTAACAATAATATAACAGTTGTCCATATTGATATCATACCTCAGCTTCTTCAGAATTCCAATACTTAAGGAGATCCTCAAATACAGGTTCTGAAATAGTGTCAAGCCTTTTTTCCCTTCGAATTTCATCAGTGGGGTAGTCATAAAAGTGATCTTTCTTGAGTATGGACTTATACCCTATAAACGCAACATCAATAGATCTCATAGCCCAATCTTTCCCGTTGTTGGGAATGTCATATTTCTCTTATAATTTGGTTGAATTGGGTTAGTGTAAAAACTGTGAAAAGCATTCAAGTAGAACTCAAAATATTCAGAACTTAGAACCTAAATATAGCTCCACATATCATCGTGCGTCTTCAACTTTGTCCAATTGAGATTAAGTGGATAAAATGTCCCATTCCTTGCCAATGTGCCAAAAAATCTGAAAAATTCACTGACCACTACTTAAGTTGGATCAATAGGCTAGTTTAACTCATTTAGCACAATTAGTTGGCGGACAGTCCATCCATGTACTACTTGTATTTGTGTAGCGCCTGTTTTTCTTTTATTAGTTAAAGGGCCTAGAATGATATCAACAACAAAATTACTGAAATGCAGTCAATTTTTGGAATAGTATGAACTAAAATATATATATTTTTGCCTTCTCCAGATTGTTCATTTGCTTGTAAATTAGCAAGTTGTGACTGATCTTGCTGCACTTGTTCAACTGTGGGTTGTGATGCACGAATAGTGGAGTCTAGCAATTTTTGTCTCAATTGCTCCTCTACTGGTGCTGCAAGAGAGGTGGAATCCAGAGACACCTGTTGCACTTGTTCTTGTACTTGAGATATAGCTAGCACCTGTTTTACTTGTTCTTTTACTTGATATATAGGTTGAACAATATTTGACTTCTCCTTTTGCTTTTTATTCTTTTCCTTTGCATTTATATAACTTGTATTCTTCTTCTTGCGTTCTAGTATTTGTTTATTTCGTAGAGCTGCTAGTGATCCAGCTGAAAGAAAGTTTTTAGCTTTCTGATGATTTCTCAAATATCCTTGTTGATTCATGATTCCTTAAGTCTCTATAAGATCCAAAAAAAATGAAATGTCAAGCTGGTTAAAAAAAACAAAGAAAAACTTATTTTTGCTGACCAGAACAGAAAGCAATCAAGAAGAGCAATCATGAATTTATTTCTGCTGACCAACGATGTACAGGTAACAAAGTGTCATATTTATGAGAACTAGGATCTTAACTACACATCTTAGTAATGCAATAATTTCAGCACACAACTAAGAAATCAAGCTTTTATCAGGGATATTGATTTTGTTAAAACAAAAATCCACCCAGTGCATTAAGTTTTAGCCATACTTGGAGTATGTTGGTACACAGTATGCATTCAGCATCAAGGATTTGTATAAGAACATGAGACCACAATATCCAAGAGTTACCTGGAAGAATATGATACTTCATCCTCAGTTACATCCCAACTTTAAATTTATACTATGGCTAGCAGCCCATGAAATGTTGGCCACAGTGGATAGATTACTAAAGATGGGAATCCAAGTACCTCAAGCTTGTGTGTTTTTTGGAAGTTATGATGAAGTGTTTGAACACCTATTTTTTAGTTGTCAAAATAGTGTGGACAAGATTGCTAAAATGGATGGGATTCCAATAAAACACAGGCACATAGAAAGAAGAAATACAGTGGATAAGCAATGGAATAAGAAAGAAAATAGGGCACTGGAAAATTGTCAATTGTGTTTTTGGCATAATGGTGTACCTGATAAGGAGAAATAGAAACATCAATAGATTCCAGCAAGGCACCACCTCCCTAGACAGACTATTCAAGAAAGTGGCTCAATACATACACATTAGGGGCAGTAAGATCAAGACCTGACAGCACTATATCAAATAGGAACAAAGATGGATAAGTGCTAGCACTATTTACCTGGACACAAAGAGCAGCTGATGAGGGCACATAAATGAACTAGCAATAATAACATGTAAGATACTTGGATAGAATTTTGTTCCAATTATAATTCCTCTATTGCTTACACTAAAACAATTTACAATATTAATGGACAAAAAGATGAATCACAATCAATTTATAAATTTTAAGACCATGTTAAACCATAAAATCTTATCAAGAACACACAAGCATAAATGGTATATTCCTATAAAATGGATAACTTTGCAAGTACGAACCCAAAGATCACCACCACTGCTTAACAAAATCCAAGTAGTTACTAAAACTGTAGCATTTCCTAGACCTAAAACATTATGTAAAACTGTACCGCTGTAACACAATAAAAACCAGCACATGGATTGTTTTATCTTGAGGTTTGGAATTTTCATAACCTGAAAAACCGTGATGATCAATGCAATACCCTAGTTAAGAGAAATCAAAATTTATTACCTTGAATCGATACTAATATAAACAAAAATTAGCCATCTAATTATCAATTAACCCTCTTTTTCTTTTCTCCACGGGAGATATAGGAAACTAATATCATATTAAACAAAAGAAAAGTATGACTATGTAACAGTTCTTACAAGTATATCTTAATCTATCCAAGCAAAGGAGATATGATAGTAAACTGCCCACAGAACTGCAAAGGCTATGCATATTAAACAATTCATCCAACTTTTATCTTTGCTATCTATTAAAATCCTACATAACACAAAAAAATCACCAAAATTATATTCATTCTAAGCTAAAATATGAAGTTAATATTTAAATCCCAAAATAAAGAAAAAATCTTTAAATGTAAAGTGAAGTAACCTTAAGTTACTTATCTGCTGCACTGTTCCTTCTTTTTCTTTGCTTATCTTTTGATTTAGAAACAAAAAAATATATATAGAAGATGGACACAAATTACAACTGAACAACTAACTTTTTAATGCAATTAGATAAGAAAAATTCAAAGAATTTATAAAAAAACAAAAATAGTAAAATAACTACATAGATATATATTCATCGTCATTGTCATCGCCTATGTTGGTGGTGCCATTGCATTCTAATTGGCTATTATTCCTACACCTTGTAATTGATACAACTTACAAGGTGTCTTTACATAGGTTTGCAACAATTGACAAAATGAACCTTCTTTCATTTTCACAACCAGAAAAAACAAAAAAATCAAGAGGAAACAAACATTTTGGAAAAGTAAGATCCCAAAGTAACATGAAAAATAATAAAAATACATCCTCTACTTGTACAACACTCCTCATAAGATTAGTTGTTTTCTACTCAATTTGGTTTTGGTTTTATTCATTTGTTACATTCTTATCTTACTAGTATATACTACCCTTTCCTTCATGGTGTTGAGTTCAACCACTTTAACGACATGTTGTGTCAAATTCCAACTTAGACACATCACATCTCAAGATATTTCAAAGTGATTATAAGTGTAAAATTGTTTAAAAGGTGATATAGAATAAATATCATTAAGTTTCGTTGAGCTCGTTTATTTAAAAATGATTACCCACAATGCATGTATTCAAATAATAGTTACATATATATATATATATATATATATATATATAGAGAGAGAGAGAGAGAGAGAGAGTCAAAAATTAGTGTTTGAGATTATGTTTTGTTAGTTTAGGAAGATGATCTTGTAGTACTCCTAGTTGATGGATTCTAATTTTTGAAGGTCAATGCATTGTATGTCAATATATATATGGGTTATAAGAAAGGTAACCATTGCGATTATTGGTTCTTATGTATTGCCAAGTAGCAAGTCTTATATTCATATCCTTTTGTATTTACTTTTTTCTTGGTTAAAAGGGGAGGATTTTATTCATTACTAAACTTCGTACAAAGGTACAGGAATAGCTTGTACAAGTTGAGAAGTTGTTGTAGATGGCCTATTACTATTATTATGCTCCTTTTCAATGCAAATTTTGTAAATTTTGGAAATATTAAGTGAGAAATTAGGGTTCCTTGTAGCGTTTAACATGAAAGTTTTGTGAGTTTTAGGGTAGTAGTGGCAATTTTCTAATTTCTAGTTGTATCCAGCATGACCGAAAAGGGAGATCCCAGGAGTGAGTAGTATCTTTTAGTCATCATTCGTCTAAATAATCACTTTTGTTTGTCTATATAACCATTTTGGCATATCTTTTAGGACTACTACTTTTGTGAACTTGTTGTAAAAACATTCTTCCATTTGCAGCCATTCCCGCTCATATTTTTTGTGTTACTAATTGGAATTCCTCTATTATTTGCTTACTATAGAAATTTAAAAAGCTTATCATATTCAATAAAGCTATTTGCATTCAACTCATAACAATGGAGAGAGCACAAACATGGGTTTAGGAAAATATTTTTGAGATATTTCAAACCTTAATATTTGTGTTCTTCTTTCATGTTGTTTCTACTTTAGCTCAAGTAACACTCATATGTGATCAAAACAATACCTTTTCTTAACATCCTTGAAATATCTACTAGGTGATATACTAACAATTTAGCATACAAAAGAACCATGTCTAATTAGAGCAACCGTAGGACCTTCATTGTTACTTGCTCCTCTACATGTTCAATTCAAATATAGTAAATTACAAATATCAAGTTTGTTGGTAATATTGTTGTTGGTGCCATTACATTCTTAGATAGCATCATCACATACAACTTTTTGCACGTTGGTGATTTCCAACATAACGATCGTAATCCGCAAAATTACAAGAAGAAATAAAAAATGTTCACGCAATCAAATGAACCCAGCAATCAAATGTTCTTTAAGGAAAAGAAAACCCCAAAATTCCAAAAAATTAGGTCAAAGTCGTAGAAGAATACACTAACCTTAAAATCCCCAAATTGAAGCAATTGAAGTGCAAATTTTAGAGAAATTGAAGTGCAAATTCAGTTTGACTTTCCAACACAAATTGAGAGCTGAAATTTGGTTGCAGTTTCTAACACTAAGGGAAATTGAAGTGAAAAATTATCCCTAATCGCAAATCGAAGTGCAAATTCAATATGAAATTATAGTGCAAATCAGATATGGTTTATCTTTAACTCACCAAAATGCACTTCTACAGTTGGTCCAAAGCTTACCAAATTAATCTAATCCTAGATATGTTGGTTTGAATATTCCTCGCACCAGTAAATCAATTTTCGAAGTAGCACCAGTAAATCCAATAGAGCTCACTACCAGATCATAGAAATTTTAGCGATTGTAGCGAAGAGAAGCCGATTCCCCTAATCGATTGATTGTCATTATAACGATTGTAGTGAAGAGAAATCGATTCCCTAATAAATTGATTGTCGTTGTAGAGATTGTAGTCAAAAGAAGAAAATTGGGTACTGTGTTGTACGTTTAAGCTAAGAGAGATGTCGTCTCCAAAATTTTTAGTAAAATATTTTTTGGCGGACTTATGAATTTTTTTGTGAAAATAGAGGAAATAAAATAATCATTGCTATAGAATATTTTATTTATCTATGAAAATACTTAATTGTCAAAAGCGATGGTCACTGTGTTAAATTATAACTAATAGAACAATTTGAATCACCCCGTAGTTTTCCTAGCTTGAATTCGTTCCTAGAACATTAAGGAACAACTTCCAAAATGAAGAATATTTATTTCATGAGGAATTTCCAGATTTAGACCTCCCATTGTGTGGGAAATTGATTAAGCTTTCCATCGATACCAAATTTGCCTGAATCTGATACTCGGTTGAGGAATTAGAGCATTTTTAAGTCGATAGTGTCCCACCTGAGCAACCACCGCGTCGTGGAGAAGGATAATTTCATAATTGTCAATTCCAGTGGACCTCCGCAATATTAGAGCATTGTAGGGAAGTCCAAAATCTTAACAGTCGAAATCCAGTAGCCCAACGCAAAACTGGCGCGTCATGCTTATGGCTAAAATAGCAGTCCAATGGGGCACCGCGATTGTGGCGCATCGTGGTGAAGGACCAATTCACACTCATACTTTTACAGTGATCTACCACTATAGTGGCGCGTTATGGTGGCCTATTAAATCAAGATTTTTTCTTTCTTTTCCAATTCCATTTAGAAGTTTAATAGAGGCATTTTGGTTAATCCTCAAGTCCCCAATTCGTTAAAACACAACATTAAGCATATTCCAAAGAACTTTATGCTTATTTCAACAATTTACTCTCAAAACAAAACCCTAGAACTCAAGAGCTTCTTCTCTAAGAAATCAAAAATCCTCTGTAGATTCTCCAAGAAAGCTCCAAATTGAGGATTTCCAAGGTAAGATAATCAAGAACTCATCTCCAAGAACTCAAATAGGAATCAATATATCAAGTTTCTTCATCTAATCTTCAATCAAGGTATGTGAAATTTTTAAACAAGGATAATCCTTTCATCCTTGTGCCCAAAACTTATTTTAATTACAAATTTACTGAATTTTATGTGATTTTCCGTGAAATTAAAGTTAGGGTTTACACCCAATATTGCTATTTATGAGATTATGAGATTTCAAGGGATGTAGAAGTTGAATTGCATGTCTATGTTCATATTTTCATGCATATTGCAAAAATTTCCAGATTTTATGTTGATTTATAAATGTTTACACTACCAAGCATAAATATTATGATGTTTTAACATAAGTTTGATGCATGGGTCATCAAGACCTAATTAAAGATTGTTATTTCAAGATTGATTGTGCTATGAGCACTTTATGACTAGACTCTTTTAAGATTATAGATAAAGATTTGACCTTTTGGTCTAAAAAATAGAGATGAAATCCACTTTACAGATTCAGATTATAGATTTAGATTTATAGATATACAGTTGGTTTTCATTATAAACCATTATACAATTTTAGATGTGGATTTCCATCAGAATGAGCATATAGATTTAATTGGAGTATTTATCACCCAGATGGGTACGTTACTACGATTCCATACCCTAGAACTACGTTCCAATGTAGAATTTAGATTGTTCTAACTTCTACATGGATGATAGATATGTGATCGCTTAGATAGGTTATACTCTCTAGAAAGTGTATAACTCTTCTCACCAATATGAGGAATCCTCGTTAGAGGGACAAGAACGTTGGACTCCATGAATGCTTACATGGTTTATGTCGGTTAGAAGAATATCCCATGTAGAATAAGTTTTCAAATTTCTAAACCCTTAAGATAAAGTATTTTCCTTACAGATAAGCTTCAGATAAAGTATTTTCCCTTGCAAAACAGCCTTCCGTAATAGTAAGGACTTTTAGAAAAAGATTAATAGAAAAAGCTTTTAGAAAACTAACTGTGTAGGCTCACAAGTTTTACTTAGATTTTATTTTACAGAAAGATATTAGCTACAGACTTCTGCTTTCAAATTTCAAAATTTAGAGTGAGTCTTTTCTACACTTAGATAGTATGATTTAAAGAGAGAATACAAGCACAACTTTCAGAACTAAATGTTATGACTCACTAGATTTTCAAGTATGGTTTGTTATTCATGATTATAGATTTTAGTATTTAAGATATTCTAGCTTATGTGAGCCATTTACATTTAGCATGCATTGTTTTATAAATTATAATGATGAGATGATGTTTTACTTATGCATTTCACCCCCATATACTCAGTACATCCTCAAAGTACTGATCCATATATATGTTTATGTACTACATTATCTCATAATGTAAGTATCAATCCATTTGTAGCATGCATACCATATTCAAACAGATTGCAACTTCCAGTCAGTAGGTGATGAGTCCTCTTGATTCAAGGGCTCGAGTCAGTCATATAGTTTGCACAGTATTTTACTTTTATTTATTTAGTCATATTGATTTGGGATAGCTGGGGGTTATGTCCCGGCTCCCTAAAGTCAATACTAGTAGAGTCTTCATAGATAGTCAGTAGAGTTAATGTATTGATTCCAGTGTTATTTTGTAAAAGAAGAGTTGTAATCATTTTAATTTAGTTATGCATTGATCAGATTTAGAAAAGAGTCATCTTCCACACATTTCGTTCAGAATTAAGTATTTTATTTAGTTGCTTATGATTTATTCTACTAGAAGGGTTATCTTGGGAACATTGTGGTCGTAAGCACCATGTGACATCTCGGGACTTATTTTCGAGCCGTTACAAACTTTGTATCAAAGAATAAGGTTCAAGTGTGCTATGGTGTCTGTGAAGCTGTGTCTAGTAGAGTCTTGTGGAATAGTATGGAGACGTCTGTAGTTTTCTTCAAGAAGTTACAAGTCATTTGAGAAAAGTTTCCCTCCTTTCATACTCTAGATCGTGCTGTAAAGTTGTTGTAATACCCCAAACTTTCTTTAAGTCAATTCTAGTCTCCAAAAGAGTTATTGATGATTTCCTAAATAAGTAATATTTAAATCATATATAATTTCTCCAATTTTAACTTTTTATCATGCGGGAAATTGAATAAGCTTTTCATCGATACCCATTTCATCAAAATCTAGTATCGGGGTAGAAAGTTATGGACGAAATACAAAAAACCATTAAAACTACCCAGGTGTGACGATGAGAGCCGATGGAACATCGAGCTAGCGATGGACCATCGCCCAAGCCATTGCAGCGGAGACAGTGAGACCACATTCTTCCTAAGGGTGACGGCTCAGGCTAATGGACCATCGAGCTAGTGACAAACCGTCAAACTAGCGATGGACCATCGCCCAAGCCATCGTAGGAGAGGTAGTGAACCCCTATTATCCCAGGTGCAACGGTCAGGATCGATGGATCATCGATCCAGCGATGGATTATCACACCCACCATCACATATTTTGTTCAGTTATTTTAAGTCATTTTTAAAAAGGGTTTTTCGATCTTTTACCACCCTTTCTAATACCTAATAATATCAGATCAAGGATCATAAGTTCATTAACCATATACAATATCAAATTAGGGTTTTCTCTAAAATATTATCCCCAAGAACAAGATCCAAACCATTCTTCAAGAAACTAAGAGATTCCAAGTTCTTCAAGTCCAAGAACATCAAGGAACTCATAACCCAGGTATGTCAGGTGTTGATTCATCGGCCCCTATCACCCATGAAGATCAAGAATCTCTTTTCAAAATCCAATATTTGTGTATTTATGTATGTTCATGATTTAAATTGAATTAAAATTCATGTTCATGATGTTATGGGGGTTTGATTCATGTTTGAAATTATATATTCCAATGATTGACCCTAGGATATGGTGATTTGCATAATAATCATGATAAACCCTTAAATTTATATGTTGATTGATGTATCCATGATTATTAGATGTGTTGATGATTGTATAACCCAAGCATGCTTCCCATGTGTTCGATTCAATGCCTATGTGAAGAAAAAGTGACATACTAGTATGATAATATGAAATCCCCATTTATGTACAAGTTTATGCATGTCCAGTGTTTTGATGAAATGTCTTAGTCAATGAATTATGGATATATGTGTAGCCATTGTGGTTCTTTAGAACTTGTACTTCATGAAATATCCAAATTATTGTATTATGGACTGTGATATTGGTCGTGTATTCAAGAAAGTCATGCTTTGTTAGTTTTCTTCTATCAAATCCTGGGGGTACTTATATCCAAAAAATTTAGTTGTGTGCCTAGAATCAGTGTCATGTTTTCAAGATACTCTCAGTCAAGCCATGATCCATAGAATTCAGTCAGTCTCATGACTCAAGAAAACTCATAATCTCAGTAGTATTCCGTTAGTCAACAAAACATAATTAACTCAGTCCAGTCAGTTTAGTTGATCATATTCAGTGTCTAGTCAGATGGGAGTAGAAATTAGCACTGAGCGAACCCAAGGATGGGAACCCACCTGTTATATGAGGGTGTGATTCTTAGAAGCAATCCTTGCATTTTCGAACTACGTAGCTAACGTAGGTTAAGACATCATAGCCTGTTATATGAGGGTAGATGAGGTGGATTAACCTGTTATATGAGAGCTCCCATCGTTCTCACTAGAGTTACCTGTTATGTGAGGGTTACTCATAGATTGTCCTTTCCAGTGGCGCGATATTGAAACCCTTCAAATTAGGGTTACAGATTGGACCCTAACTCAGTTATATTACATTATTTGGGGTATGTCGATTAGATGACTACATCCCACAATTTCAGTTACAGAATTAGGACTATCAGATATAGCCATTCAGTTTAAGTAATAGAACTCAGATAGTTTAACAGAATTCAGGACTGTTAGATACAGTCAACTCAGAACAACACAGAACTCAGCTAGTTCTATCAAAACCTAGACTGTCAGATATAGTCACTCCATATTAGTTATTTCAGTTATGCAGTTATTAGTATCTCATGTTATTAGTACTCAGGCTCAGTAATCATGTTATCTCAAACTTAATTATAGTTATTATGTATTCATGTATGCATTATCACATTCATGTTGTCCAGTCAGTTAGTATAATTCATGCATGTGAACTCTTTGTATTTTTCTTACCTCATATACATACCAGTACATTCAATCGCACTGACGTATTTGCGCTATGGTGTTTTATACCATAAGTTTAGAAGAACGATCTCTAGAGCATCAGTAGCATTCCAGTCTCGGCAGTCAGAGTTAGCAGTGAGTCCTTATCCTTTGAGGACATGACCATTACTTTATTATTTCATTAATTAATTTATTTTAATAGTTGGAGTTAGTTGGGGACATGTCCCATTAACTCCTTATTCATACAGTTTAGAGGCTTTCAGACTAGCATGTTCAGATAGTTATTTCAGTTGTTTTGGTATTGATACACCATATCTTCAGATGTTATGTTTTATCAGATCTTTGACCCTTATGGCCTTTTAGCCTTTATTTCTGCATTTATACTGTATATTATGCAGTGTACAGGTACAGATATTAGTCATGGGTTATATTATGATCCTTCAGGGTCATGAGCACCGTGTGGAATTCCAGGTACCAAACTCGGGGTGTTACAAATGTTCCTTTAGAAACTTTTATCTACTCGTGTGTTACCTCAAAAGTTCTCGTCTGTGACTTATTCTTGAGATAACACGATTAGCCAGTTCCAATTTTTCCCCAGATAATGCTATCAGATTTACCATTAGTAGTCTCAGAAGTCGCTCCAAAGGTCTTGAGAGGAGCTCTCTAGTGTATCATAAGTTCCTCAAGTTGAAATTTATATCCTCATCCTTATGAGTTGTTCAGTTGAGATAGAATTAGATACGTATTTAGATTGCCCATTGTCCCTTTTCAATACAGATAGTACTAATGAGAGGAGATAGTGTGAACCTAGACTGTTAAATATAGTATGCATTTGAGGGATATTATGAACTTTAATGTTATAATTTACAAATAGTAGAACCCTATTATAGTTAGAAGTATGGTTATAGAAGAGTAGTGGCAAGAAAGTGGGAATGACGATGATAGAAAGTATAGAGATAAACTTAGGCATGTTATCTAGTTTTGTTGGTGATATCTCCTTGTGTACTAGTTTAGTGGAAGGTAGAGAAGGAGTTATTAGTTATGGAGAATTGTTGTTTTCTTAAAGTACGGAAGGAGTTATTGATGGTATGTATTATGATTGAAAAGTATAGGATATTAATAAAGTATTTGGTGATTGAATACCGTTAATTTAGGTGTATGGAAGGAAAAATAGTAGTGATGTGTAGAAGTAGTATGTGCTAATGGATTATAATGAGATTGGTCATATGATTTTGAACGATTACTATTATTATGAAGATCTAGTGGATTAGTGTTTCTTGATGTTTAATTTTATAGCTTCCAAGTCAGAATTATATGTAAGGTGGGTTGTTAAATTATGTTTAGAACTAGACATTAAGTTTGAACAGTTGATGGTCATCAATGTAGATGTAATAATTTCTTAGTTAGTGGTGCTAGTTATATGGAAGTGATCTAGTAGGCTTAAATAGTATGTGCAAAAGTTTAAGTCCATTTTAATTCATAATTAAGTATGATGTTGTATGTATGATGAAGAAGTACGACCAAGGTGATATGGGATTGCATTATCTTCTAAGGTTACTATGTGTTGTGTGTGGTTAGTAGTGCCATTGAGTTGCTAAGAGAAAGGAGACTAGTTATATAGTATATGATGTTCTTAATGGTTAAGGTAAGGAGTTGAGTTATGGATAGATGATGTTAAGCCTTTTTGGTATGATCTTGATTCTCATGGTTTAGAAATATAAGTTTACAGATACAATATTAGTAGGCTATGATAGAAGCAGTATGGTTTATTAAAGGTTGAAGATATCCATGTTAAGTGCTAGAATCTAAGTTTAAATCTTTGATGATGGAGTGAATAGAAATGAGAGTTGAAGCTCTAGAAGGTGTGAACTTAGGATGTGCTGATACTCATGAAGTTTCTAAGTTAGTAAGTGTTCAAGATATTATATGATGATTAGTGGGGATGTAGAAAGATAGAGTTGGAGCTCGGAAAGAAGTATTAAGAGTGGTTTTTACACTTTCAGGTGTAGTCTTTCAGAGTAAGTTTGTTATTTAAATGTATCGTTGTGTTCCAGACACTAAAGTACAGTGAGTGTATTCCAGTTTAGAGTTTAGTAAAGGGTCCCTTAGACTTAGAATGATGTCTCAAAGCTAAGGAGGAGATAATAGAACTGGTGACAAAGTCAAGCTCTCAGATTCTAGTAGCGATGCTAGTATGTTATAGAACATCAGAGAGTGGGGGTGAGGCTCAACCTATTCTTATTTCAGTATTGGTATATCATATATCCCAATATCTACTCATGCCTTAAGTGTTAGTTCCATGATCATAGTTCATGTTCATGTACGTAATAGAGGATCATGTACTCTCCCAGTTCCTAGTATGAGGAGTTCCAGTTCATTCAGCAGTTGGAATCATATTCCATAAAGCTATGAACTTCAAAATTCAGGTCATGGAACTCATGACTCACGCACTTATGTTTTATAGTATGTTTAGTTTCAGTACTCATACAACACTCTTAGTGATCATATTTAGATTTACATCATGTATGTCCTCAGATTAGATCTTTTTAATGAATCCATACCGTGAACACTCTTTTCCCCAGGCCTTGGTAAAATGTCAAGTTATACTTAGTATCCCTTCATGTTTTAGGCCCTGGTATTCCAACCTATCAGTGACCTTCCCTTAGGTCAAGATAGTGATGATGAACAGTTGTATAGATGAAAGAGAGTAAATATGTTATATTGGGAAAGATGGTTGTATGCTAGTTTTATGTAAGTCTATAAATGAAGAAATATTGAGGTGAAGCTTTTTGTGTATGACTTGGGTAGATGAGAATATTTCTCTATGTGTATTCCTAGGATTAGTACAAGGAAGTTGTTATTGATAAAGGAATTAGAGAAAATGAGAAAGATGCTCTTATGGGTATTTGATTAGAAGTGCATATGTGGTTATGATGATAGGCTTGAATGTCATGTTGGTGTATAAGAGAATAGGTGTGTTGTGAATTAATGAACTTCTAGTAAGATTTTGAATTTAGTTATTAAAGTGATAAGAAGAATCATCGTAGAGTGAGTAGTTATGACAATGCTTGGGATATTGAATCCATGGTTCAGACTAGTATTATGGTGTTATGTGCAGTACCTTGTGATTCTGAGTTAGGCTTGACCATGATGAGAGGATTTAGTTCAATTTAGACTTTCGTAGACGGATTTTCCAATGCCCATGTGAGAATTATAAGTTGAATCAAGCGAGTATGGTATTTGAGGGCAATAGTATAGTTGAGGGAGTGTTTGAGAAGTGTTGCTAAGCTTGAAAGTAAGAAGTTGCATTGCTTAAGGCCTAGTAGAATTATCCTTGCATATGATTTATAGATTTATGTTCTATGCTATAGAGTGGTAGCAATGTTGTGATTTCTCATTCAAATGTTTGTTCAGATAATGCCTAAAGTTCCTTGCTCCCTATTATTTGTTCATATAATGCCCAATGTTCCTTGCTCCCTATTATTTGTTCATATAATGCCCAAAGTTCCTTGCTCCCTGATATTATTAGAAATTTCTTGGAAGAGTGTTGGAGAAATACTCTATACGAGTATGAGCATTCAGTATGATTCAGTTCGTATATCCAGCAATCCGGTTTAATAGTTAGACAGACAAATTTCTATAGTTTTCCATCTTCTGATTTAGTCTAGTCTTACTACCTAAAATTTTGTGAGTATGTCCATTTCAATAGGTAGTTTATTTACATCTAGGTATATTGTAAATTCAGCTCAGTATATGCATCAGGCATCGATTTCAGATTCAGATGGCTAGTCATGATTCAGTTCCTAAGTATTTAGTGAATGATCTTAGTTTTCCAACCATCCCAACTCAGACACTGTAATACCCATTGTATGATCGTAGCCTCGTTGTCTCATGATTTGTGCTAGCATAATTTATTACTTAACCACTCTACATGAATAATTACATTATGAACACTTCAAGCGAATTCTAAACTCTCAGCATGAATCAACTTCTTATAAGAAGTACAGGCAAGTCAGCTCAGAAATCAGTTTCATGATAGAGGTTTCTAACGTTCCTGACTTAGTCATGTAAGTATATTCCTAGATGTGAATGTTCAATATATAATGTCAGTTGCCTTAGTTCAGAAATCTCATTCTAATCAGTACATTGAGGGAGCTACTTAGGAAGCAGAAGCAGACATGCGTACCAAGTATCCTCATCTCTTCTCCACGAACTCAGATTCAGTTGAAGGTAATAGTCTTCCTTCATCCAGTTCTTTTCCAGTATCAGATTTAGCCATATAGCTATTTTCATTTAAGTTCACACACTTACAAGATCAGTTCAATAGCTCGCTATGTTGAGATTCAGTCATACAGTTTATTTCAGTTGTGCATGATAGCCTATAGCCTCAGATTCCTTAGTATTTTAAGATTATCTACCACATTCGAGGATGAATGTTTCTAAGGGAGAAATATTTTAACACCCCATAGTTTTTCTAGCTTGAATTCGTTCCTAGAACGTTAAGGAATAGCTTCCAAAATGAAGAATATTTATTTCATGTGGAATTTTCCAGATTTAGACCTCCCATTGTGTGGGAAATTGATTAAGCTTTCCATTGATACTAAATTCGCCGGAATATGATACTCGGTTGATGAATTAGAGCATTTTTAAGTTGACCGTATCCTACCTAAGCAACTACCGCATTGCAGAGAAGGACAATTTCATAATTATCAATTACAGTGGACCTCCGTGATATTGACACGTTGCAGATAGGTCCAAATTCCCAATTTTCGAAATTCAGTAGCCCAACGCGGCACTGGAGTATCGCTCTAGTGGCGAAAATGGCAGTCTAAAGGGGCACCGCGATTGTGGAACGTCGCGGTGAAGGCCTAGTTCCCACTCATCCTTTTCTAGTGAGCTACCGTGATAGTGGTGTGTCACAGTGGCCTATTAAATCAGGATTTTTTCTTTTTTTTTTCAGTTGCGATTAGAAATTTAATAGGGGCATTTTGGTCAATCCCCAAGGCCCCAATTCTTGTAAAACACAACATTAAGCATATTCCAAAGCACTTTACGCTTATTCCATCAGTTTTCTCTCAAAATAAAACCCTAGAACACAAGATCTTCTTTTCCAAGAAATAAAAAATCCTCCATAGATTCTCCAAGAAAACACCAAATTGAGGATTCCCAAGGTAAGATAATCAAGAACTCATCTCCAAGAACTCAAATGAGAATCAATAGATCAAGTTTCTTCATCTAATCTTCAATCAATGTATGTGAGATTTTTCAACAAGGATAATCTTTTCATTCTTGTGCCCAAAACTTATTTTAATTACAAATTTACTGAATTTTATGTGATTTCCCATGAGATTAAAGTTAGGGTTTATACCCAATATTGCTATTTATGAGATTATGTGATTTTAAGGGATGTAGAAGTTGAATTGCATATGTATGTTTATATTTTAATGTATATTGCAAAAATTTCCAGATTTCAAGTTGATTTATATATATTTATATTACCAAGCATGAATATTATGATATTTTAACGTGAGTTTGATGCATGGGTCATTAAGCCCTAATTAAAGATTGTTATTTCAAGATTGATTATGCTATGAGCACTTGATGACTAGACTTTTTTCAGATTATAGATAAAGATTTGACCTTTTGATCTCAAGAATATATATCAAATCCACTTTACAGATTCAGATTACAGATTTAGCTTTACAGATATACAGTTGGTTTTTATTATAAACCATTATACTATTTTAGAAGTGGATTTGCATCAGAATGTGCATACAAATTTAATGGGCTAGTATATAGTACCGAGATGGGTACGTTACTACGGTTTCATACTCCAGAACTAAGTGCCAACGTAGGATTTAAATTGTTCCCACTTCTACGTATATGATAGATATTTGATCGCTTAGATAAGTTATACTCCCTAGCAATAGTATGACTCCTCTCCCCAATATGAGAATTCCTCCTTAGGGGGACAAGAACTTTGGACTCCATGAAATCTCACATGCTATGTATCAATTAGAAGAATCTCCCATACAGAATAAGTTTTTAGATTTTTAAATCCTTAAGATAAAGTGTTTTCCTTACAGATAAGCTTCAGATAAAGTATTTTCCTTTGCAGAATAGTTTTCCCTAGTAGTAAAGACTTTTAGGAAAATATTAATAGAAAAATATTTTAGAAAACTAAGTGTGAAGTCTCACAAGTTTTACTCAGATTATGCTTTACAGAAAGATATTAGCTACAGACTTCACCTTTTGGATTTTAGAATTTAGAGTGAGTCCTTTCTACACATAGACAGTATGATTTAAAGAGAGAATACAAGTACAACTTTCAGAACTAAATGTTATGACTCACTAGATTTTCAAGTAATATTTGTTATTCATGATTACAGATTTAAGTATTTCAGATATTCCATCTTATGTGAGCCATCTACATTTAGCATGCTTTGTTTTATAAATTATGATATTGAGATAATGTTTTACCTATACATTTCGCCCCCATATACTCAGTACATCCTCAAAGTACTGATCCACATATATGTCTATGTGCTACATTATCTCATAATGTAGGTATCAGTTCAGTTGTAGCACACATACCATATTCAGATAGTTTGCAGCTTCCAGTCAGCTGGAGACTAGTCCTCTTGATTCAAGGGCTTGATTCAGTCATATAGTTTGAGCAGTATTTTACTTTTATTTATTCAGTCGTATTGATTTAGGATAGCTGAGGGTCATGTCCCGGCTACCGAATGTCAATACTAGTAGAGGCTTCATAGACAGTCAGTAGAGTTAATGTATTGATTCCAGTGTTGTTTTCTAAAAGTAGAGTTGTAATTATTTTTATTTTGTTCCACATTGATCAGATTCAGAAAAGAGTCATCTTCCGTTTATTTCATTCATAATTATGTATTTTATTCAGTTGCGTATGAGTTATGTCAGTAGAAGGTTTAGCTTGGTATAACTTGTGGTCCTAAGAACCGTGTGACTTCTTGGGATCCATTTTAGGGGTGTTACACAATTATTTTTGGCAATGCTTGAAACCGTCGCAATAAACCACCTATTGCAACGCTTTGTTAATCGTCTCCAAAAAGTTCGTTGCCATAGGGGTAATTTCTAGTAGTGCCTAACGCACCTTAATACGTCAGGTGGTGACTCTTCACACCTTTTTAACAAATTCCCAAAAAAATTAGTCATGATGAATCTTTTTTTTTGCGAGAAAAATAGGGTGCGATAGAATGACGACTCTTCCGGGGAACGTAGGTTCTAACCATTACGAGTTTGTATTTTATGTGGGATTATTACTTTCTTTATTTTTCATAACTATCTTATCCACGTTCCCTTTTATTGTTCTATTTGTTAAGTTAGTCCCTTCTCCTTCCCCTTTTTATGTGTTTTTATCCATGTCTATCTTTCCCCACTTCTCCTTTTATTGATTATGTGTTTTGATCTTTATTTATTTTATATTGCTAAAGCATGCTATGGTATGTTGCTATGTGCTATGTGTTACTGCTTTATATAATTGGCATTTCACTCACACTTTCCTCTACTTGGGACCTTCTTTATTTTTCTCTTACGAACGATTGCGTGGTTCTACGAACGTTCTTTCCTAAAGAACCCTTCAGAAAATGCCTTTTCGATCATTCGATCAGCGGTGCATCAACAGTCACAAGATTTCCCACTCCCGAGTTGTCCACTCGAGGGAACCATGTCATAAATCTACTCTTGTCCTTTTGATCGTGGATACATATTTTTTTTATTAAGGAATATGCATCCCATTCAACCTGGGATTCCTTGGCACCCTTGATGCATTGAATATTAGTCTCATTCAAAGTTCAAAGGGGTTCAAGACCCCCAAAGGACGCACAATATTATTTTCAATGTGTTGCATTTCAATGTATGTATTATCTATTTTGTTGTTTCCGTTATTGTCTTAGTCACTCCTTACTCTTAGTGTCCCTACTTTAGAGCTCTTTACTCTTAAAATTTTTATCATGTTAGGTTCCCATAATACACTCTTAAGGCCTATTCAAAATCATCCAATTTATCTCCACCCGTTTTTCAACTTTTATAACTCTCAAAATTCTGAACTACGTCTAACCTAATTCTTGTTCTAACAAGATACGTAGGCAATTCTTAATAAGGATGTGGTCTTCTTCTTTCTTTTCCATTTCTTTTACAAAACATCCTAGTATTTTAAAATATTTCAAATAGTTTCTTTTTCAAATCATATTCTCTATTTCTTTCACCTTTCATAATGTCATAAGGGTGAACCTTTTTTTAAGATTATTCAACGACTTTTCACAATCTTTCAAATTCTCAAATGTTTCAATCTAAACCCTTCAAAATTTTCAAAACTTTGTCAATTTTTAATTCTCCCATTTATTCAAAATAATTTCTTAAAACATTCTATGTACATCTTTTCAATATCTTATTATTATTTACTGGTTCACTCAATCAACTTCAAGTATGAACTTAGTATCTAAGTCTTTTTTGGAGCCTATCTCTATCTTTGATATCAATTCGCTTCTCAAGATTAAGTTTTAGTCCGCCCATTCGTCCTAAAGTCCACTTTAACAAGATGTCTATTGTCATACTATCTCTCTTCACATTGAGTATGTTGACACTTTTTTGTTCAGTTTATTTTTTATTATTTAAAGTTTGTCTAGCGTTTGAACATCGACTCGATTGAAAAACTGCACTATGAAAAATATGTTTGATATCTAGAAAGATTCCATCTCTCTACTCTCTTTTCCAAGGAAAAACACTATTTAGACTGAATCTCTTTATTCTCGTGCTACTCACGCACCCTCTCAACAGTTTCCTTCAACATGCACCACTCTTGAAAATGGGAGATTCCGCCAGTCTCTATTTATCCGCCTTATGACTAAATAACATTTTCTATCTTACATATCTTTCTTTGTACCATGAAACACGTTTGATATGACCTCCATTTAAATACGTAGGTATCCCACTCTGGGTACGGTATTAATCTAATAAAACTTCTTCTGTCCCCTCTAGTTCCAATTCTTACAAAGTGTCAGGCTAATCAGCCTAATCCTTGAGCATATAATGGAAGATTCCAATTAAGATCACAATGTTCAAATGTAAGACAATCATTTCTCTTGAACTAATGTTTTCTTTAAGTGAAAAGGAATATAAGACTCCAAAAGCAAAAACTCGAACAAAATTTGAGATTTTGATGAAACCTCAAAAATTTCACAAGGAACCATTATAACGATTCACAAGGATATGCAAAAGGTGTTTTTCGTTCTAAACTGGGGCAGAATTTTTTGAGAATTTCCCAAAAACTTCACCATGATGGCGTACTAGTCCCAATGGTCCATAAAGAAGAAACAACGATCAAGGAATCAAATCGAGCAAGGTATGAATCAATATATTTTTTTACTAAAAATTTTTCTTTGAGTGCAGACAATATTTACAAATACAACAGCTGTCTTGCAACATCATCCAAGAAATCCCAAACCACACCCTTGAAGTGTGAAAGAAAGAATGTGGTCAACGTGATCATATTTCTTAAAAGATGAAACTGGGTAGATTTTCAAGGATTTCCAAAAATAATGGACAACAAGGACAACATCAAAGAAATACTCTTTCTTATCTCCTCTTATCATTATTGTTATCATGGTTGTTATCACTATATTGTTTAATATTCTATGTATACATATATATATATATATTTGTGCTAATAATTTTTATCTAGTTGAGCATGACATTGACATAATTATGAACTGGGACAAAAATTTTTAGATGACCTCAAAAATTCTTACACGCAGTTTTTTGCGATCTTTGCCACAAGACAACTCTATACTGGGGTAAAAAAAATTTAGTGGTTCTAAAAAAATTTCTAAACAAAAGAGCAAGGACTAATAAGATATTGTATAGTCTTAAAACATGTCACAATCAATGATTCAATAACAGTTCATGTTTTATCCTAACAGGTTTGACTTATCACTTTCAAATGACAATTATTTGCCGACATGATTTTCTTTTGAACAAATTATTTCTTTGTCTACATGAGTGAATACCCGGACGAGGCTCATCAACAAGATGGCGACATAAAAAAAAAAGACACTTCAGCCAAGGAAGAGGCACAAATCAACCTCTTTTTTTTTACAAACTCATAATTTTTCTTTGAGTGCAACATTAACAGGTACAAATGACAGGAATCACTCCATCACGAAAGGCCCAACAACTGATCCAACATTGCATCAAGAGGCCCAACCACTGATCCCACATTACATGTAGAGGCTCATCATCCTATCGCACATTGCATTAAGAGGTCTGTCAGTTGATCCCATATTGCATCGAGTGGCCCAATAGTTGACTCAATGTCATATCGAGAGGCCCAAAAACTGATCTAACATTTTATCGAGGAGTCCAATAGCTGAGCCAACATTGCATTGAGAGTCCCTACAGCGGACCCAACATCATATCGAGAGGCCCAAAAGTTGATCCATCATCATATCAAGAAGCCCAATAATTGATCCAACATTACATCGAAAGGCCCAATAATTGATCAAACATCATATGAAGAGGCCTAACAGTTGATCCAACATCATATCGAGAAGCTCAACAACTGATCCAACATTGCATCGAAAGGCCCAACAGTCGATCCAACATTATATCGAGAAGCCCAACAGCAGATCCAACATCACATCGAGAGGCCCGACAGTCGATCCAAAAATACAACAGATATGCTTTCTTTACCCCCACTTTTACTTTATGTTATCAATTGCTTATCGTTTACATGCCCTGACCTTGTTATCTAGTATACTGTAAAGAACACAGATGACAAAGAAGGAGTAACAAACAGGAATAATTTTCATTCATGATTTAAAAATATCACCCTATTTGTTCATTCATCGTGTAAACTCAACTCGAAACTCACCTACCTCTCAATTTTAGTTTGTAGTTATTTCAAATCCTATTCACTCCCATCTCATCGAGTTATTATATCGTTGTTAATGCCCCTATCCTTTATCATTGACATTCTTTAGGAATATCATTCGTTCCTAAATCTAGAACTACACACTTCCTGATTCTCATAAAATCAGAGATATGTAGGTGACTTAAAATCAAAGTCTCGATTGCATTATTTTTAAACCACCTCCTTGTTTATTCCAGCAAATCATTCCCTCGGTCGGATAAAATTGACTACTACGTCAACTTTCGTTGCTTGACAATTCTTTCATCATTCTCAAGCAATGAAGGGGCAACTGTTGACACCCAATTTTGACCCTCACATTTGTTATTTTTTATCACTCGAGCATCTATTTTGTTCGCGAGGCCAAAATCGCTATTTTTTACCTCTTTTATCAAAATTGTGATTCAAGATACTATTTACATTTTTTAAGTATTATTATTATTATTATTATTTATTTTGGAGTAACTGGTAAAGTTGTTGTCATGTGACCCAGAGGTCATGGGTTCAAATCTTGGAAACAACCTCTGGCAGAAATGCAAGGTAAGACTGTGTACAATACACCCTTGTGGTGGGGTCCTTCCCCGAACACCGCGCATAACGGTCACTTTAATGCACCGGGCTGCCCTTTATCATGTATTATTACTATTATTTTTATTATTATTATAAAATACAATTTTTGATTTAATAATGTAGTATTTTTTTTTCTTCACTTAGTATTCTAGTAGTTACTATTTTTAATATATGTTTGGTAAATATATTTTTACTCCTAAACATGTTCAAAATTCAAACTTCAAATTCAAATTTTGTTTAAATCTTCTTATATCCATAAAATCCTTCTAAAATCTTTTTAGAAAAATATTATTATTCTCAAAAATCTTTTCAAATTATTTTTTTAACTCTATCACATTAATATCCCCTAAATCACTCCATGAGAAAATTCTCTTTTTCAGTTTCTTTCTCCTTTCTTCAAAGTAAATATCCCCATAAACAAAATAAAAATTTATTTTCTTTGAGAAGAAAATATTATTCTTTCAACAAATTATTCTTTTCCATCTTTAATTTCTTCTCCTAACGTTCATTTTTCCCTCACTTTCTTCTATACACTGGGGACACTGCATGACGAGGAAAAAAAAAAAGAAGTAAAACTCTCTCTTATGTCCACCGTTAGCAACTATATCCATCTCTCTTAAAGAAAACTCCTATCACCCTCACATAATTGAGGAAGCGGCAACACCATACACACACACGGAGATAGAATCTAGCGGAAGGAGAAAAAGTGAGATAAGAGAACAATCAGCCACAACTCTCTCTTCCTCAAACAGACATAACAATTCAAACTAAAAAATGCAACAACAAAAGGGATGGAAGAATGACGTGGCAGCAATCTCAAAACAGAGCATCGACGTCCGCTTTCATTTGCGGTTATTCATATTGTCCAAACACCATCACTCTTGCAGGCTTCTCTTAAGTGTAGGTGTGATCTCATTTGGAGTTGTTGGCTAATCATCGGCGCTATCAAATTGATGTAAAGGCTTGTGAAGGAATTTAAAACTTTTGTTCTTGCTGTAACAGACAATTTTAAAATTTTCAGCAATACAGGTACAATGGTTTTCATTTTTTAGTCAATATTTCATCAAGTATGTCCTTTTTTCTTTTCCTGTTATTTTCCTTTAATTTCAATAGAAGTTGTTAAATTCTTATTTGAAAATTTATGATTTGTTTAAAATTTTGGTTTATTTCAATAAGTTAATTGTCTTTTCTTATTTAAGTTAGGGAAAATACAGTAGTTTGATCACTCCTGTTTACTTTTGGCTTCATGTTTATTTGGAGGTTTGCAGTGAAAGGATTTTGATATATTTTGTATATTTTTAATTGACAAGTTCGATGCTTTTACCGTAAATCAAAAGGCCATACATGTATTTTAGGTATGTTCATTTTTTTATTGCTGTTAGCATCTCATAGCATAAGGGGTAGAAATCTTTGAATAATTTTTACCCTATTTTTGTATTCCATGTGTTTTTATTACGTGATATCATGCTTAGCATTTCTCTGTTGTTGTGTACTTATTATTAATTTCTTTTTTTGTTACGCTAAAGAGAGGTTATAAAAGTAGAGTTTTATTTTCTCATTATATTTGATCGAGATCAAGTTCAAGGCGTTAATTAATATATTTTATAGTGAAAAGAGCGAGGGGAAATATATTTATTTTAAATACCGTTGTCTAATCAAAGGAAAATTACTTAAGAACTTTTTTTTAGGGTCTTTATCCTAAGAACAAACATACTCTCACCTTTTTGAATAATTTTTACATGTACACTATACTGGAATGACGCACGAAGAAGAGCTCAAATGGAGTCATCACCCCATCAGAGATCAGGTACGTATTGAGAAATGATGAAAAAAATACAGGCTATAGCTGACTTCTTGTATGAAGCATATACGTAGTTTTATTATAATAAAGCAAACTCATTACTCTCATCTTTTCTAATTTTGTATGTCACCCTTTTAAAAGTCTCAAAGATTTGACAACATTTATTACTATACTGAATTAGCGACATGCTTTAATACAATTTACATATTGTTCCTACATATTCTTGCTTTACATGACTTTTTTTAAGGATAAAAGATTTTATTTAATACTCTTAAATAAGTTTCTTTAAGAATTTCTTTCGTCTTATCCTAAGGCCTTTAAGAGAGTCGACATAGAAATTAGAATAATGGGAGTAACATCGTATTTGGCCCGTTTCAGCCTTGTCATGCCCTAATCCCACTTACATTCTCTGTTATCTTTTTACTTTATGTCTGTATTATTGAATTATTTATTTACTATTATTAATCCATTACATCAATCGTCGCCAAAATTGAGGTGACACATATATCACTAACAAGTTTTGCATCATTTACAGTTTCTCCTTACTTCGATGTAAGCTTAATTTATAGTTTATTATCCTCTAATTTTGTCCTCATGCAAAAAACCAAAGGAGCTCGCTAGAGTCCTTAATCCGAGGAAGATGAAGAAGATTACAAAAATTATGGTATTTGTGTTTACTATTTGTGTGTCGCAAAAGGTTAGTCTCGTATCCCTTGTATTTTTTTTATATTATATACACACTAGTTGTAAATATTTTTTTTAATTACATCACTTAGTTGATATTAGTTAAAAAAAATAAGTGACTTTTGTATATCACATAGAATCTCGTCGGGAACCATCTTTGTGGACCTCGAAAGGTGCCTAACACTTTTCTTTCAAGGTAATTTGAACTCTTACACGAATTTCTGATGAACTAAGATTAAATAATAAAAAATAAATTTTTAGCTAGCCTAGAATGGTGCCCTAACGTACCTTAATACGTTAGGTAGTGACTCTTCACACCCTTTAAACAAATCCCAAAAGAAGAGTAGTCAGGTCAAATCACTCTTTTTGCGAGAAAAATGATGCGCGACAGATAGCGTTCCCGAATTTTCTAGATGTATGTTTCTTGAGAAAGACTCAATTTTTTTGTAGAACTATCTCTTTGAATTTTAACACTCAATATATAGTCTGCTTCACTGATATCTTTCATGTCTAGTGCCATTGAAAGCCACGACTTAACAGTTTTCACATACTCTAAATTATTTTTAGTTAATAAAATATTATCTATGCAATGCGAATGAATCACAAATATTCCATTGGAATTTTTTGCATAGATGCAATTGTCTTCATCAATCATGGAGAAATCAAATGAAATTACTTCCTTATGAATTCTTAGGTACCACTGCCTTGAACACTGCTTCAGGCCATAAATTGATTTGTTTAATTTACTAACCATCTTTTCTTGGTCTTAAACAACAAAATCTGTAGGTTGTTCCATGTAGATTTCCTCATTTAGTTTTCTATTGAGAAAAATGGCCTTCATGTTCATTTGATGTAATTCTAAATCCAAACATGCAACAATAGTCAGAAGTAAGTGAATTGAGGTAAATTCCAGAATTGCTGAAAAAGTTTCCTCATAATCTATTCGGCCTTCTTGATTAAAATATTTTTCAATCAATCTTTCTTGGTGTCTTTCTATTGACTCATATGCTTTGCATTTAATTTTGAGAATTCATTTATTCTCAATAGCTCTATGCCCAGAAGGAAGGTCAACTAGATCCCAAACTTTATTAGGTTTCTTGGACTCTAATTCTTTTGTCATCGCTTTTATCCATTCATTTTTTAGGGTTCGACAAAGCCTCAGTCACAAAATTAGATTTATCCAATTCCGCGGGAGATACAAAGAAAACATAATTCTCAATCTCATAAGATCAATTCGGTGCACCTTTTTTGGCACTCTTATATAATTAAAGTTCATATTTCTCAATAAGATTATGAGATTCACAACTCCTACTTGGACCAAGAATCATTTCTTGATCTATTGAATTATCAAGCATGTCTGACAACAATATTTGATCATCTGAATTCAATATTTCGTAAAGAGGATCATTTTTCTTTATTTTATTCTCTAGGAATATGACATCTCGTGATTCAGTCTTAGTAGTACTTTCATCTTCTAATTCACAAATGAACACATATCATTTGGAGTGTTTTGTGTATCTTATAAAGATACATTTCTTTTCTTTTGGACTTAGTTTTTCGAACATACCAAAACAATCTTTAATATATGCAACACAACTTCAAGTTTGTAGACCATTAAAGTTTAATTTAGTACTAGTCTGTAGTTCATAAGGAGTAGAAGATACTGATTTAGACGACACTTTATTCAATCTGTAGGTCACAGTTCATAATGCATCTCTCCAGAGAAAGATTGATAAATTTATCTGTGCTATCATGGACCTTGTCACATCCAACAATGTTTTATTCCTCTTTTCAATTACACCATTTTGTATAGGTGTATAAGGAGTAGTTAATTGTCTGATAATGCCCTTTCTAATACATAGTTCTTAAAATTATTTTGAAAAATATTCATGACCTCTATCGGTTCTTAAAGCCTTTATACTTTTATCTAATTAATTCTCAACTTCATTTATATATCTTTTGAAACATTCTAGTGCTTCAAATTTATGAGAGATCAAATAGACATAATCAAAGTATGTGAAATTATTAATAAATGTAATGAAATATAAATAACCATACCTTGAACTTACATTCATTGGACGATAGATATCAGAATTAATTAATTGTAGTAGGAGTTCATCTCTTTTAGCCGTTTCAAATGATTTACATATAATCTTTTTGCAAGATGATTTTCACTAGCTGGCATATCAATTATGGACAAAGAATCTAAATGTCTTTCCTTTGCCAATATATTCATTCGATCTTACCCTATGTGACCCAATCTAGCATGCCATATAAGTATATCAATATCATTATTACTAGAACAACACAACATTACACAATTGTTAATATAATAGCCATAAGTTGAAGAGTCATAATCTAAAACAATAAAGCGATCATAATAATGTCCGAAATCATAAAAAGCATTATTTGGAGTTATTTTTACACAATTGAGACTAAAAAAATAAAAATCAACATCTAAAAGAACAGACATAAATACTAAGATTTTTATATCTCTGGAGCATATAGGACGTTATCCAACATCAAAGATCGGCCTCTACGCAAGTCCACTTTGCAAGTGCTAATCCCTTTGACTTCCAGTCTTTCATTATTTCCTAAAAAAATTCACCTTGATCTAGATGAAACTTAATGAAACTCCACAAACACTTCTCGATATCGACTTACATAGTCGGTGGATCCTAAGTCTACAATCCATATAGAATAAGATTCAGTTAATAAAATGGTGCTAAAAATATATGTAGCACTTAGATATGCATTCAAAAATACTATCTTCTTCTGCTCAGAACATTCACGAGAAAAATTCCCAAGAACTTGACAATTGTAGCACTTCATCTTGCTCGTGTCTTTCTTCTTGAAAACCTTTTTTGCTTCTTGGAACTTGTCTTATTCTTTTTCTCGGAGGATCCTTCTTCGGTCTCTTTACCCTTTTCATTCTTTTTGTAATTCTTCTTGCGCATGAAACTTGAAGACTTCTTACCACTTGATTCTTCCATAAATGCTTAGATGTAGCTTTAGCAGCACAAAGCCCCTCATCTTTAAGTTCAACATGACGTGTAGCATCAGAAAAAGTTTTTTTTCTATCATTATAGGTTAAGTTAACCTTCAAGTGTTCCCAACTATTGGAAAGAGACCGGATCATTACCTAAACCTGTTTCTCATCGGAGAGAATAGGACCAATATTTTTTAGTGGAGTTGTTATATTTGACATCACCCTAAGGTGTTATTTGATGTTCTGATGGTGACGTTTCTTGTAAATGTCAAATTTGATAGTCATCTGTCTGAGGTAGGTGATAGAAGTACTCCCATATATTCCTCGCAAGTGTTCCCAGATGACATTAGCAGTAGAGAATTCCTCACACTCACGAATGAGGTCATCAATCACAAAACTTATAATTATTCTACGTGCAATAGAATCAGCCTTTTTCAAGCCTTATAAGCTTCAAGGTCTCTTCTCTATTGTGCAGTGTTACCTTCTTCTTGTAGACATAAGAAATGGTTAATACCTTCAAGAGTATTTTTCTCTTCCAGTACATAACATATTCTACGACTCTAAATGTCGTAGTTGTCACCATTTTGTTTTCCTCCTTTGTTCATGTTGAAAATTATGTTTTTTCATGTCATGTCTATTATTAAGAGACAATCACGAAAGTATTTTATTAATTATGCATTCAAATTACACATTCAATCAAATCATTTCATATAAAGGTTTAATGTTTAGTGTAAAATTAAAAGGACACCGAAGAATCCAATCGTCATCTACGAACTAAACATATAGCCAAAATTAGAAATTAATTTCTTAATGTATATTAGAATGATAGCTTTCAATTAAGTCTTTGTAAACTCAAATAAGTGAATGAAATTCATATAAAAAGGAGAGAAACAACTTAATATATTTATAATATAAAGTTAATAAACAACTTTAAGTTTCATGTCAATTTAAAGATGAAAATCATCCCACAAATATTGAAGACGACTTATATACATTCAAAAAGGCTCGCTAGGACAAATCTCGTGATAAACTTTAATTAATCTCTCGCCCCAAGGATCACAGATATTTTGCTAAAATAGCTAAAGCTTCCCAATTCGAGATTTCTACATAGTTTTTTAATTCTACACATTTTAATTCAAAAAAATGAATAAAATTAGCAACTGTAATACTAGGAGACATCTTAAAGACTTGAACTCTTTTAGTTTCTGCTCTTTCCCTTCGTATAGCCCTCTCATTCCATAATTGATTTTTTGTCTTCCTAGAAACACTATTTCGTATGATCTCACGACCTCGAAAATATGTCCTTCGATGACGTGCTCTTCTACTTTGTTTCTTTACTCGACATCCAGAACTCCTACTTGAAGTGATTCGAGTTTATCCCTGTTCAGCCATTTCTGAAATAGGAACAAAGAAATAATCAAAATGATTAAATCATTAGATGTGAAAACTTATGCCACAATTCGTGCTGAAGACAAATCTGTAAAACAAATATAAGTTCTACACAAATTACAAAGACTTCGTACAGTGATATTAATATTCCTTAATATATATATATAGAGAGAGAAACACGAGTAGAAACACTGTATATCTATACCATTTAAAAATTAGTAGTGATGCACTGTACAAAAAAAAAATGTACTTTACTAGCTTTTTCTTTATTTTGAACACTCAAGAGTATGATTCTACACTATATATTTTTATTAAAAAAATTCATTTTATCCTCTTTTAAGGATAAAGACACTTGCATGATTTTAATTATACCTTTGTACTTATTCTCCCCTTTTCCTTTTTTTTTTGAACAAGCAATCGAAAGGTTGTAGTACTAGTTAAAGAAAAAAAACGTATCACATGTACTACACATACTTACCATTAAACGAGAACAAAGTAGTACAAAATCCTTTCTTCTTCGATGAGAATAGATGGAGGAACGGAAAGAGCGAAAAAATTCACTGATCTGAAACTTTTTTTTTACTGCTCCAAAGAAATATAGAAGTTGAAGAAAATTATCAAATCTCTAATCGGATTCATGGCATAATGAAAGTGCATCTGATTCTAGATCAGAATGTTGTGAGTTCATTTCACGTCTGATCCAAATTTCCCATTTTATATCCGGTCTATCTTCATTTTTAAAAGGTGAGTTCTAATTTTTAACAATTAAAAAATATGAAAATATCTGAAAATATATTTAATAGACATGCATTCAAGAATGTGAATTTTCACACATGATCAAGACTAAGGCAATTAAACCTGGCTATGATGTCAGTGTTAGAAAATTTATAACAAAAACGATACGGATAGGGTACCTTGAAAGCTCAACGGAAATCGTTGTATTTTCTACTGAAAGAAATCTTCCCCAAGTCTGCATCTTCTTTCATTGAAATGGAGTGTTATTCACAAACTAAATACCTTTTGGGGTTTAATTTTTGTTTTTCATTTTGTTATATCCAATCATTTTTTTTTCCATCTGTTTCTTATCTGAAGAAGAAGGAATATATACGAGAATTAGAGAGATTAAACAGAAGAGGGTAACTATTCCCCTTTTTTTTTAAATGAAATTTTATCCATTAATCTCATGTTCTTTCAGACTAAGTGTCATGACCCAAGGCTACCTCCTAGTCGCAACAACGGTGCTTAAGGCCATAAGTGACCCCAAACTAACCCATGACTTGACACCTTCTATGAGCACTGAATGAAATGAAAATAAAATAACATGTGTGGAAGATAAACTAATAAGTTATTGTCAGTCTGAGTACTGAAATATATAAAACGACATGTCTGAAATATCTGATAAACATTGAAAACTATGATTGTTTGTATGAAATAATTGATGAAAACTGAAAGCTGAATAATGGTTTAACTGTCTGAAAGCCTTTAAGAATCATAGGGAGTTGATGGGACAAACTCCCAACTAACTCCAGCTGACTGAACATAAATAGATGCTGAAATAATCATAAAGCACATTATGTCCTCGATGGAATAGGACTCACCACTACTACTGCAAGATGTTGCTGGACTATCTAAGAACGGTCAAGAAATTGAGCATCCGAACCTATTTTATAAGACAACATAGAGCAAGAGAAAAGTAAGTGATCTGTGCTTTGATTATACTGGTATGTGAGGTAAGGACTAACTGAAATACATATGGCAACTGAAAACGGATGCATGGACATGTATAACTAAGAATGGAAGATCAAGTAAAGTATGTAATGAAAAGATCGAAATAACATGAATAATCTGTAAAACTAACTGAATAATTACTGAAATCTGATTACTTGATCAAGAAAACTTAGATTGAGATAAACTGAATACTGACTGAAACTGTGGGAGTTATCATATAACCGACATGCCCTAATCTGAGCAAATCGAGGTCCAACCTGTAACACCAGTTGGAAGGGTGTCAGTAGCTTGCCATGGGTATTGATACATGGCTGTGTGGATCTACTAAATTAGTGTCCCAGAGGACTAAGGAGTTACTCTCTACTGGCAGGTGCTCCTATGAGATATGTGCCAAACCTTAACTGGCAGGATGACATCTCACACCTATACTGGCTACGCAGTTTTAAAACTCAAGGATTGCTACTAAGGGTCACACCATCTACTGGCAGGTAATCCCCTATTCCTGGGTTCACTTGGTGCTAAATTGAACTCCCAACTAAACAAACACTACTACTGACCTAAGTCCAACTGAACATAACAACTGATTGTGCTCAACATGATCAAAACAACTGAGTACATAATAAGGTCCATGGTTTAACTGACTTATTACTTGAAAGGTCTTAAACGTAAGTAAACACATATGTATTGGGTGTTCATAACCCACCAACACTGAATGATTACAAACTTTGATAACAATAATAAGATAGTGATATAACATCATAGTTCAAGGACCCAAAATATAAAACATTCTTTAAACTGATGAGTTTCATGAGTTGGAACATGGGAATAAGTCAACCATGGCAAGGTAATATACACACTTAGATTAATGCATGAATTAGATAAGTTAACATAGAATAAATTTAAATATACATAGTAACTTGAAATTCGAAGCATTATATCACCTAATTTACATGGTATCAATGATGACATAAATTGAATTCAATTACTAAGAAAAAGCATAGATTAAACCCATCTTAAACATGTAAGATTTCATAATGAAAGAAGAGTTCATACTTTAATTAAAGAGAGGATTTTTGGGCTTAACGGGTGAAAGAAACCCATTGATGTATATCCCACAAACCTTAAAGTTCTTGGCTTGGTGAAGTAAACTTGACCTTTGAGACTTGAGAGATGATCTTAAGAAGAAACCCTAATCTTTTTCTTGAGAATAGAAGTTGGGATTTTGTGTTGTTTAATTGATGAAAAATTAACGCCCCTTGTAGTTAGATATTGTGAGTTGGGAGTTATAAGGGGAGAAATGACAAAAAAAAACCCTTAGAAACCTTTAAGAAGTCGTTTGGAAGCCTTTTCGACGTGTTTGGGTATGACTTGTATGTTCTGGGAATGGGTTGTACCTTGAGTCATCACCATTAGAGATGACAATGGGGCGATGTGGGTGTGGGGTAGTGCGGGTTTTAGGCTATGTGGGTTGGTGCAAGTTTTAGATTATGTAGGTGCGGTGCGGGTGTGGGGCGGGTTTAAGTAAGTTTTTCTTAAATGGTGCAGGGCGGGGCGAGTTGCGGGTATATGTGTGTTTAAACTAAAAAAAATTAAAAATTAGTATTATTCTCACAAATCTACCTAAAATTATATGTATTCTTCACTTAAAATTTTATGATTCTTAAAACAACATGTATAGCACTATTAAATAATTTTATAACTTTTAAAATTTCTTTATTCATCTTAATGAAAATTTGATCATTACTTGTATACGTGATACTTTTCTGATAATTTCTTAGTGAAAAGTGATATAATAGAAATTGGTTGTTACGATTTTCTAGTATTGAAAATATTATGATTTTCAGTGGAGTTACAAATTTTTTAAAATAGAAAAGAAAATGTGGGGCGGGGAGGGTATGTGCGGTTATGAATGTGGGGCGGGGAGGGTATGTGCGGTTATGAATGTAGGGCGGGGAGGGTATGTGCGGTTATGAATGTGGGGCGGGTTTATATGGGTTTAAAGATGATGCGGTGTGGTGTGGGACGGTTTTAAAATTTGCAGGTTTAGAAAAAACTCACACGCACCGCACATTTTCCATCCCTAGTCACCATGAACCCAAATTTCGGCCACTACTATTGTGGGTAAAACTCCTCCTGACGACTCCTATTTTCTGGCTACGGGTCATCATCAGGAGTCGTAGCCTACTGGTAGGTTTGATAGTGCTTCAGTAATTTGGCCATAACTTTAATCCCGATATCTAATGAAGGAAAAATTGGTATCGCTGGAAAGCTAATTCAATTATCTATATATTGGTTGGTCTTTAGCTCATAAATTCTTCGTAGAACAAAAGTTATGGTCATTTAGAGATGACTATAGTTATATACATCCTAAGAATTTAATAGCTAAGGGATGTTCTTACTTTTTCATGAGCTAGTATTTATTTGAGAACTTAATATATGTCCAAGTAACTTATTTATCTATCAAAACATGAGTCTTAGTTCTTCGATCCTTCACTGATCAGGATATGAGTCATATCTTATGACTTATAACAAGTCATACGACTAGCACTCATCCTCTTGTAACCTGGAAAGAACGCATCTCACCTTACACTAACTTGGTTATGACTTACCATGTATGACTTGTATGATCACCATATGAATTTCAAGGATTAAGTCGTACCTTAAATAGAATATCACCCATTACACACTGTCATGGGTACAAGTTGAACATACGACTTGTATGATGTCTATATGACTCAAAGGTATGAGTTGTATATTATACAGTGACTTAAGAACATAGAGTATTACAATATCTCCTACTTGGGAACATTTGTCCTCGAATGAGACTGGTTAGACTGAGAGTACTAAGGTAATTTGCGTCCATAAACTCAATGTTCATGAACTAAAATATGACTGAGTATGAGACATGATACATGGACTGAACTGGTTTCGTGAATGCATGCAAGGATATGCGAATGGTTACATATCTGAAATAGAGATCGGAAAGAGTCGATTTAAGAAAAATCGTTATCTCAAGCTGAGTCTAAATTTATGGAGAAAAGATGAGGGTACTTGGCTCACATATGTTCTTTTGCTTTCCAAGTAGCTCCCTCAATAGACTGATTTCACCATAGAACTTTCACCAAGGGAATCTCTTTGTTTCTCAACCTACAAGTTTGATGGCAAGGATCTCAACTAGAATTTCTTCGTAGGAGAGAAAATATTTCACCTCCACACTCTCTAAGGGCACGACTGAAGCTGGGTCACAAATATATTTCTTTAACAAAGAGACATGAAACACCGGATGCACTGATGCCAAATCTACAGGCAACTCTAAATCATAAGCTACCTTCCCAAAATGGTTCAAGATTTTATATGGGCCAACATAGCGGGGACTGAGTTTCCTCTTCTTGACAAATCTTTCTACTCCTTTCATATGAGAAATATTTAAATAAACCAAGTCACCAACATCAAACTCATGATCTCTTCTTCTCATAGCTGCATAAGATTTTTGATGACTTTGGGTTGCCTCTCTCGAATCAACTGAACTTTCTCCATTGCCTCAATCATTAAATCTGGACCTATCAAAGCAGTCTCACCTACTTCAAACCAAATAATAAGATATCTACATCTTTTCTCATAGAGAGCCTCAAATGGATCCATTTAAATATGGGACTGGTAGCTTTTGTTGTAGGCAAACTCAATCAAAGGTAAGTGGTCATTCCAACTACCCTTAAAATCAATAACATAGGCCCTCAACATGTCCTCTAAACTTTGAATGGTCTATTCTACCTGACCATCTGTCTGAGGATAAAAAGTTGTACTAAGATGACTTGGGTACCAAGGCCCCTCTAAAATGCCTTCCAAAAATAAGAGGTAAATGAAGTACCTCTATCTGAAATGATAGACAAAGGAACCCCATGAAATTTCACCAACTCCCTAAGATAGAGTCTAGCATAATTCCTGGCTAAAAATGAAGTATGAACTGGCAAGAAATGAGATGACTTGGCCATTCTATCTACAATGACCCATATTGAATTATGCTGGCGATGCGTATGAGGAAAACCTATCACAAAATCCATGTTCACTACCTCCCACTTTCAAGTGGAGATGTTAAACCCCTGTAATGTACCACTAAACATTTGGTGCTCAACCTTAACCTACTAAAAATTTGAACCCTTTATCCATAAACTCTGTAATATCTTTCTTCATACCACTCCACTAATAGATTTCCCATAATTTGTGGTATATCTTAGTAGCTACTGGGTGGATAGAGTATCACACACCATGCGTTTCTACCAATATTCGTTGTCTCAAGCCATCAACGCACAACCTGCCCTGACACTGAAGCACACCATCTCTCCTTGGGAGAAAACCTCCACCTTCTGAACTCTAGCCTTATCTTTCAACCGAACCAAACAAGGATCCCTGTTTTACTTTTCTTTTACTTTTGCAGTCAATGAAGATTTCAAACCATTCAGAACCCATGTACTTCCTTTGGCCGAATCAACCAACCGAACTCGTAACCTAGCAAGTTGATGAACCTTACATACTAACTCCTTCTTATAATCCTCAACATGGTAAAAACTACCCATAGAAAATATACTCAGGGCATCCGCCACTATATTAGCTTTTCATGGATGATACAACATACTCATATCATAGTCTTTCAACAACTCAAGCCACCTTCTCTGATGGACATTCAGGTCTTTTTGCATAAACACATACTGTAAACTCTTGTGATCCATGAACACATCAACATGAACCCTATAAAGGTAAATCTCTAAATCTTTAAGGCGAAGACAAAAGCTACCAACTCAAGATCATAGGTTGGATAATTCTTTTCATGGGGTTTAAGTTTTATAGAGGCATCGGCTATGACCTTACCTCTATGCATTAATACATAACCAAACCCAACTCTAGAAGTATCATAATACACTCCTAACCTATCTGTGTTATTTGGAAAATTCAATACTAGAGCTAAAGTGAGTCACGTCTTTAAGTCTTGAAAACTCTTCTCGCAGGAATCTGACCACTGAAATTTGAACTTCTTCTGGGTTATCCACTACATGGGGGAAGCAATAGAAGAAAAACCTTCAAAAAACTGTCTATAGTAACCAGCTAAACCCAAGAAACTCCTGATGTCTGATGTAGAGATGGGTCTAGGCTAGTTTCTCACTTCTTTGATCTTTTGAGGATCAACTCAAATTCCATTACCAAAAACTATGTGACCAAGCAAAGCTATTGATCTTAACCAGAATTTACACTTTCTAAACTTAGCGAATAGATGATGATCCCTAAGGTTTTGCAACACAACTCTCAAATGGTCTGCATGATCATTGTCACTACGGGAATAGACAAGGATATCATTAATGAAGACTATGAAGAACATGTCCAAGTACTTCTTCAACACCCTGTTCATTAAGTCCATGAAATATATAGGGGAATTCGTTACTCCAAAAGACATAACAAAGAATTTGAAGTGACCATACCGAGTTCTAAAGAATGTCTTTGGAATGTTACATTCTCTGACTCTAAGTTGATGATAACCGAATCTGAGGTCTATCTTAGAGAAATAACTTGTACCTTGAAGTTTGTTGAACAAGTCATTAATTTTGGGAAGAGGATACTTATTCTTGAGGGTGACTTTGTTCAACTGACGGTAGTCGATGCACGTTTTGAGAGAACCATCTTTCTTGCGCATGAATAGTACTGGACCACCCCATGGGGAAATACTGGGTCTGATGAAACCCTTATCTAAGAGATCCATCTATTGCTTTTTCAATTTCTTAAGCTTAGTTGGAGCCATTCTGTAAAGTGGAATTGAGATATGATGGATATCTGGGAGGAGATCTATTCCAAAGTCAATATTCCTTTCGGAAGGAATTTCGGGAAGATATTTGGGGAAAATATCCAAAAATTCGCTTACTATTAACATTGACTCAAGACTCAGGGTCTCAATTTTTTTGTATTTGACTCGAACAAAATGGTACATACACCCCTTAGATATCATCTTTCTTGCCTTCAGATAGGAAACAAACTGACTTTTAAGCACTGAAGTACTACCCATCTATTCGATGACTGGCTAATTAGGAAATTAGAACTGGACAATTTTACTACTATAATCAACTGAGGCATAACATGAGTGGAGCCAATCCATGTGGAGAATAACATCAAAATCAGTCATCTCTAACTCCACAAAATAAATTAAAGTAACTTTCTAAGACACAGTGACAAACAATTTTTGTATACCCATTTGGCTAAGATAGACTTACCTACTGGGGTATACACTGAGAAAGGCTCTGTTAACGTTTTTGGATTGACACAAAAGACTACAGCTATGTAAGGAGTCACAAAGGAAAGTGAAGCTCCAGGATCTAACAACGCATGTACATGATGATGAAAGACTTGTAACCTACCCGTAACCATATTAGGAGAACATTCCTAATCATGTCGAGTCTTGAAAGCATACAATCTATTCTGGCACTGCCCACTGGTGTCACTAGAAGTGGTACCCTGCTAAGTCGGGAGACCTATTGGAGTTGATGGAAAGTTGGGCTAACCTTACTGATGGATGTTTTTCCCTGCTGTCCAGCCCTTAGGAAATCCCTATTCCTGTGGCCTGGTTTGCCATATATGAAACACACATTACTATTTTTAGTATATTCACCCTGATGATTTTTACTATATTTTCTATAAAGCAGATTTGTATGAATACTATTCACACTACCTGAGACTTAGATCATGGCGCTCTATCTCTACTATCCTGCCCAAACTTAGGCACTAGCGCACTAGCTGAAGATGGAGATGGGGCTAAAAATTTCTGGTAGAATTGGAAATGGTTATCTCTTTTTGACCTTGGATAAGAAAAGTTGAAAGTACCTGTTATGGCCCTCTTATTCTTTCTGTCTTTCTCCTTAAGCTTCTATCCATTAATCTTTTGAGCATGAACCATAAGTCTGGATAGGTCAATCTCCTTCATCAACATAGTGGTCCTACACTTCTCGACCACACTATCAGATATACCAGATACAAACTTACTCCTCCTAGACCTAGTGTCAGCCACCTTAGTTGGAGCATACCTCACTAAGTGAGTGAGTACTCATTCATCCTCGTACTACCCTACTTTAAATTTATGAACTCCTGAGCCTTCACTTTCCTCAACTCTATTGGCAAGAACCTATATAAGAAAGTCGTGGCAAACTTCTCCCTCTCTATAGGCCCTACCTCAACACCTATGTCCTTTTTGCACTGCTTGAACCAGGTGTGAGATACTCTCTGTAACCGGTAGATAGCTATGTATGCACTGTTACTCGAAGTGACGCCCATGATGTCAGTCACTTTTTGCACCCCATCCAAGAACTCATATAAATCCTTCTCAAACTTGGATTTAGAAAACAAAGATGGATCTATTCAAGTGAAGTCTCAAATCCTGGCTGCAGCTGTAGTCAACACTGGATTGGCTAGATAAATATCCTTTTGGTTGTTTTGAGAAGCTACAGAGTGGGACAAAACTGTGAAAGCAGCCCTAAACTTAGTGTGAGAAACATGGTCATTCAGAGGATCCTCCTAAATAAGTGGTGATGTGGGCTGAACCCCGTTCCTTGTTCTGTTGTTTTATATGGGAGGCATTATATATAAATATAATAAAGTATGAGTTAGAAATATGAATTCAATAGAGCTCATACTCTTTCACACGATATGAACACTAAAAGAAGGGAGATTTTTCTAAAAAGGCCTCGTAGCCTCTTATCTATAAGTGTGGCGCGCTTCATGCCCATGTATAAGACTCTAATCAATGTGGATTTTAGACACCCTAGGAAACTTCAAAACCTTAGGATCTTATACATAGTTTTGTCACGACCCGAGGATACCCCTTGGTCACAACACAGTGCTTAAGGACACAAGTGACCCCAAGCTAACCCATGGTCTGGTGCCTACTATGAACACTAAATGAAATGAAAATAAAATAAAATGTGTGGAAGATAAACCATTGAGGTACTGTCATTCTGAGTACTGAAATATACAAAATGACATGTCTGAAATATCTGATAATTACTAAAAACTATGACTGTCTATTTGAATAACTGATGAAAATTGAAAACTGACTAACTATTTGAAAGCCTCTAAGAATTATAGGGAGTTGATGGGACGGATACCCAACTAACTTCAACTTACTAAACATAAATAGATGCTGAAATAACAATAAAGCACATTATGTACTCGATAGAAGAGGATTCACCACTACTGCTGCAAGATGTTGCTGGACTGCCTAAGAACGGTTGGGAACCTGAGCATCTGAACTATGTTATAAGACAACATAGTGAAAGAGAAAAGTATACGATAAGTACTTTGAATGTACTGGTATGTGAGGTAATGACTAACTGACATACATATGGCTACTGAACACAGATGCATGGAGATGTATAAATAAGAATGCAAAACCAAGTAAAACATCTACTGAAAAAATCTGAATAACATGAATAATCTATAAAACTGACTGAATAATTACTGAAATCCGATTACTTTGTTAAGAAAACGTGGAATGAGATAAACTAAATTCTAACTGAAACTGTGGGAGCTATCATGTAATACCCCATATTTCCCTAGCTTATGTTAATTCTTAGTACATGAGTAATCCCATGTAAATTTTTTGAAATACCTAGTATTTTTAAGTTTAGATCCTTCCATTGCATAGGAATATCAATTAGCTTTTCAACGATATAAAATTTGCTTAAATCTGATACCCGGGTGAAGAGTTAGAGTCATTTTAGGGAAACAGTGTACCACCTAGTACTTCAGTGCGTCGCGGAGGCAGTTCAAATGGTAATTGTCATTTTCTAGTGAGCCAATGCAATATCACCGCATGGCGTCACCAACCTATTTCCTAATTATCAGTTTTCCAGTGATGCTCAGTGATAATGACGCGTTGCGCCAAGGCCCAATTTCCTATATAGTAAGGCACCGCGATGGCGCCGCTTCACGCCATTAGCCTAGTTCCAAGTTTTCCACTTTCCAGTGAGCCAGCGCAATTGTACTATATCGCGCTAGGGGGTAATTTCAGAAATTTTCTACGGAAATCCAAAGTTTCGTTCAGGGTTAAATTAGTCTTTTCCCCTGGTTTTATTACGTCCAGATATGGGATTAAATCACTAAAAATGTTTTAAGTAATTCATTATTCAATTTTTCCCCTAAATCAAGAGCTTTCTCTATACAATACAAAACCTTAACTCCAAGAAACCAAGAGCAATCTCAAGAAGTCCTCCAAGAACCTTCAAGAACTCTTTTTCTCTGGTATGTTAGGTGTTCATTCTGGGTCCCTTTCACCCATGAAGTCCAAGAACCTTTTTTAAACATACAAGATCTTGAATTCATGATTTCCATGTTTGAATTAGATTGAATTCATGTTTATGATATCAGTTGGGTTTCAATCCATCAATTAATTACAAGTTTCATGAAAATTAAATAGCATGTGATGAATATGTGATTATCTTGATAAACCCTTGAATTTACAAATTGATTAATGTATCATGATGTTCATGTGTTGGACATTACCATATAAATAATCCATTCTCCCCAAGTGTTTGCTAAATTTCCTATATTAATTAAATAGTGGAGTCATGACATGTTATTATGTGGTCCAAATCATGTACAAGCTTATGCCCTACAAGTGTTTGATGAAATAATTATCTGATCTGATAAGTGAAATCATGATATGTTATTATGTTATCCCATTCACGCACAAGTTAATGTATATCAAGTGTTTGTCAAAATGTCTAAATGAGTGCATTGTTAGCAAGCAAGTATTGTTATTCCTTTATGATCATGTTATGTCTTTATTTTTATTCTATTGAGTCCTGGGGGTTTTTAATACCCGACATTCAAGGTTTTAAAATAGATCCAGTATCAGTTATAGAATAGTATCAGTCATGTCACAATCAGTAGAACTCAGTCAGTTACAGAACTCAGGAAAACTTAATAGACTCAGTATCAGTCCCGTCCAATTTAGTATAATTAATTCAGTGTCTATTCAGTTGGGAGTAGGATTCAGCACCAAGCGAGCCTAGGGATGGAGGCTTACCCTTTAGTTAGGACTGAGTTCCTAGAAAAAATCTCTAAGTTCCAAAACTACGTAGCCAGCATAGGTTATGAGATGTCACCCATTAGATATGACTGACATACTCAGGCATCACCCTTTAGTTTAGGACTGATCTTATGGGTCATCCGTTAGATAAGACTGACTCTACAATAGATGTTAGTACCCATGGCATGTTATTAGTACCCTTCTAATTAGGGTTACATATTAGACCCCAACTCAGTTATCTTATCTTAGTTGGGGCATGTCAGTTAGATGATTACCTCCCACAATTTCAGTTTCAGTCTTCAGTTAGAACTTAGTTCATTTTACAGAAACAGGACTGTTAGATACAGTCAGTCAGTATTAGTAAATTAGTTATTAGTAACTTCAGATATCAGTTACTCAGTTATCAGAACTCAGTACTCAACTTTAAAAAATCTCAGTACAGTCTTTACTTATATGTACAGTATTGCATACTCAGTGATTTTTGTTGTATTAGTTATCCACGTACTCTTATATTCAATTAATCTATATCATTCAGTCAGTTCTTGTTCATGCATATAAACCCTTGTATTCAGACTTACCCTACTAGAATACCAATATATTCTATGTACTGACCGCATACTCTTTTTTTGTACTATAATGCCTCATATCATAGATTCAGACGCTCAAGATCCCGACCGCATTTAGACAGATCCAGTCAGCAGTTGAAAATTTAGTTGTGAGTCCTGATCTAGCTGGGATATGATTTATTTTAGTTTATCAGTAGTTCAGTAGTTTGAGTTAGTTGGGGGCTTGTCCCATCAACTCCATATTCAGACAGTTTAGTTAGAGGCTTTCAGACTAGACTAGTTCCGACAGTGTTTAGTTTTCAAATATTTTTACCTAATGTTATTATTTATCAGTATTTAGATTTTGAAAGTTATGGCAATTCAGTCTAATTCCACATTTATTTCAGTATTACTATTTAGTGCTCACAGCAGATATCAGTCATGGGTTAGCTTGTGGTCCTTTAGGGTCATAAGCACCATGTGGTGTTTAGGATATACTCTCGAGGCGTTACAAACTTGATATTAGAGACTAAGGTTCAACAGAGTCCTTGGGAGTCTGAAAATTGCATCAAGTGAATCTTGTGCATGGGTGTGTAGTGCGCCACACTTATGGACATGAGGTTTCGAGATGTTTTAGGAAAAGTTTCCCTTCTTTCAATATTTATGTTGTGAGAGTTAGCATGAGTTCAAGTTAAAATCTCAGTCTAGTATGTTTCTTTCTTTGATTTATAGAACATGCCTCCTAAAAAGACTAACAAACGGAGAACCAAAAATCAGTCAGCACCTCAGCTCATTCAGGCAAATCCCCTGGACGAGCATGCCTCCCATACAGAATTCAAAGCTACATTCACTACTCTAGCCAATTCTATAATAGCTTAGAATAAATGACCAACTGTTGTTCAGGCTAACCCAGTGGCCAATACTTCTGCATCCAGGATTCGGGACTTCACCTAAATGAATCCTCTGCTATTCTCAGGGTCTAAGTCAGAAGAGGATCTACAAGAGTTCCTCGATTAGGTTTAGAAAGTCACAAATATTATGGAAGTGACTTACAATGTGAGTGTTGAGTTAGCTGCCTATCAGCTACAAGATATAGCTCATACATGGATTAATCAATGGAAGGTAGATAGGGGAACAAATATAGGGCCCATAGAGTGGAAAGAGTTTGCTACTACTTTCCTAGATAGATTCTTTCTATTAGAACTGAGAGAACCCAAGGTGTTAGAATTCATTAATCTCAAGCAGGGTAGTATGAGAATGAAAGAGTATTCCCTTAAGTTTACTCAGTTAGACAGGTATGCTCTCCATGTAGTAGCAGACAATAGGTCCAAAATGAGCAAGTTTATGTATGGGCTGTCAGATAGTGTAGTTAAGAGTGCAAAATTGCGATGTTGATTAAATAGATGGACATCTATATTCTTATGGTCCATGCTTAACAGATTGAGGAGAAGAAGCTTAAAAAGAAGGAGAGAGAGAACAAGAAAGCTAGAATAGGTAGTTTCAATTTCAATCAGCCTAAGTTAGAGAGCAGTAATCATTCCTAGTTTCATCTAAAATCTTTAGTTCCATCTTCTTCCTCAGCTAGTGCACCAGTACCAAAGTTCAGGAATGGCAGTCATGATGGGGTGACAAGCTTCAAAACCCAAGGTAGTGTGAGCAGTGGTCGTACCCATCTGCTTTGCTAAGAATATGGCAGACATCACCTAAATACATGTAGAGCTGATAGAGATGTATGTTTTGGATGTGGTAAGCCAAGCCACAGGATGCGGGAGTGTAGAGTTATGTCTCAAAGGGGAAAAGATTTACGCCAACAGGGTCAGTACAAACGTCCTTCAACTCAGTCTGATTGCCCGAATCAGTAGGGTGCTACTTCTAGTACCACCAGTGGACAACGCCCAAATAGGCTTTATGTACTTCAGTCTAGAAAAGATCAGGAAAGTTCTCCTGACATACTTACTGGTATGTTACGGATCTTTCATTTACATGTTTTTTCTTATTAAATCCAGGAGCTTCTCTGTCTTTTGTAATTCCTTACATAACAATCAATTTCAAAGTCAGACCGAACACCTTAACAAAGCCTTTCTTAGTCTCCACCCAGTGGGTCAATCTATCATAGACCGGCAGGTATATAGGAACTGTCCGATTATGATATCTCAGAAAGTCAAGCCTTCAGATTTTAGTAGTAATGTCAGTATGTGTAGAAAGGCAATGGGAGGGGTTGATTCCCAACCCATCCTTACCTCAGTGCAAAGAATTACACTTCAGCTATGATGATATCTACTCATGCAGTACATGTCAGTTCTATGATCATAGCTCCTATTCGTGCAAGTTATCAAAAATTATATACGCTTACAGTTCCTAGTATGAGCAGGTACAGTTCACTCGGTGTTATGAATCACGTTTCCTAGTATGAGCAGGTATAGTTCACTCGGTGTTATGAATCACGTTTCCTAAACATAGAAACACCAAACTTAGGTCATGAAGCTCATGACTCATGCCTTACAGTGTGCTCAGTTTTCTTGACGTATGCTATACACCTAATGATCAACTAAATTCAGATTTTTTCATGTATATCCTCAGTTTATATATCTTAATGAAGTCCAGGATGTTAATGTTCTATTCCTCAGGCCTCAGTTAAGTGTCAAGTTCAGTATAGTGTCCATTCATGCTTCAGGTCCCCATGTTTTAAACTTTAGTAAACTCTCCTAATGAAATGATGTAGTGATGAGCAGTTTCTTAAAGGGAGAGATTAGATGTTTTATGTTAAGAAAAAATTGTTGCATGCTAGTTTTACATAAGTCTGTAGTTAAGAAGATAGGCTTGAATAACATTATGATATGTAAGATGCTAAATACATTTTGGAGATTTAAGTAGGCTTGAACATAGTGGGAGAATTTAGTCCAGATCAGACCTCAGTAGGTAGAGTTATTAGTGCCCATATTACAGAATTTTAGCCATGTTGTGATTTCTTATTCAGATGTCTCAATTAGACCATGCCAAAATTTCCTTGCTTCCTAAAGTCAGTAGAACTTTATAGAAAGAATGTCAAGAAATTCTCCAGTTGAGTATATGTTTTAAGTATGAGTTAGTCCGTAAAGCTAGGAATTTAGTTTAGCGGCCAGGCAGACAAGTTCGTATGGTTTCCCATCTTTCCGCCAAGTCGCCCTATCTGAAGTTTATCGAATATGCCCATTCCAAGATAGAGCATCCTAGTAGTTATGAGTTTAGCCCAATTCATGTGCCGTGCCTTAGTTTTAAACCCCAAATACTCAGTCACGATTCAGTTCATAGGTGCCTCATACATCGTCTTAGCTTTTCCTCAGTATCTCAGCGAAGTCAGCATTCTTTGAGAGATATGTCCCAAGGAGGAGATTCACTATAACCCCCAAGCTTTCATGTCCTAAACCTTTTAGTTTCTCTTCATGTAAGGAATCCAGTTTGGAGAAACGGGTACTCATAAGTTGACTCTCTCGTTATAATCTTTAGTCGTATGAACATTTCCATGGCATGGCATAAATATTCAAGGAATCAGTTCAGTTCATGATATTCAGTTCATGTATCATATTTCAGAATCAGTCATGTCCTCATGTTCCCATTCATACATGTTCAGTAAATAATCTCAGGTTCATTAGTATTCTCAGATTAAGGTGACGGTCTTTTTTAGGTTTACTCAGTTCCATGATGCAGTTACAGTTACAAACTTAGTATCCATTACCGTTGCATATTCGGTTATGCATTCATGAATCAGTTCAGTCATGTATTTCATGCATCAGATATGCATGATCAGTATGTAAACTCAGTGTATCAATAGTTTCAGTGAAGTAGTCATGCTTCAGTCATTCATGTTTAATGTATAAACTCAGTCGATTAGCATTTCTCAGCTTGATTAGTCTCATTCGAGGATGAATGTTCCTAAGGGGGAGATATTGTAATACCTCGTATTTCCCTAGATTAATTTAAGTCTTAGTACATGAGTAATCCCATGTAAAATTATTGAAATACTTAGTATTTTTTAGTTTAGAGCTTGCCATTACATAGAAAATTCAATTAGCTTTCCAACGATATAAAATTTGCCCAAATCTGCTACCCGAGTGAAGAGTTAGAGTCATTTTAGTGAAACAGTGTACAACTTGGTACTTCAGCACGTCGCGAAGGTAGTCCAAATGGCAATTGTCATTTTCCAGTGAGCCGACCCGATACTACTGCGTCGCGCCACAAACCAATTTTCTAATTGTCACTTTTCAAGTGTTGCTCTGTGATAATGGTGGGTCGTGCCAAGGTCCAGTTTCCCATTAGTGAGGCACCGCGATAGTACCACATCGTGCCATCAAACCAGTTACCAGTTGTCCTGTGCGATTGTACCGCATCACGCCAGGGGGTAATTTTGGAAATTTTCCACAGAAATCCAAAGTTTTGTCCGGGGTTAAATTAGTCTTTTCCCATGATTTTATTACATCCAGGTAAGGGATTAAAGCCCTAAAAACATTTTAAGTCATTCATTATTCATTTTTTCCCCAAAATCAAGAGCTTTCTCTCTACAATACAAAACCCTAAGTCCAAGAAACCAAGAGCAATCTCAAGGAATCCTCCAAGAACCTTCAAGAACTCTTCTTCTCAGGTATGTTAGGTGTTCATTCATAGGTCCCTTTAACCCATGAATTCCAAGAACCCTTTTTAAACATACAAGATCTCAGAATCATGATTTCCATGTTTGAATTAGATCGAATTCATGTTCATGATATTAGTTGAGTTTCAATCCATGTTTCATGAAAATTGAATAACATGTGTGATGAATATGTGATTATCTTGATAAACCCTTGAATTTACAAATTAATTAATGTATCATGATGTTCATGTGTTAGCCATTATCATGTAAATAATCCATGCTCCCCAAGTGTTTGCTAAATTGCCTATGTGAATTAAATAGTGGAATCATGACATGTTATTATATGGTCCCAATCATGTATAAGCTTATTCCCTACAAGTGTTTGATGAAATGCATATGTGATTTGACTAGTGAAAGCATGACAGGTTATTATGTGATCCCATTCATGCACAAGTTCATGTATATCAAGTGTTTGACAAAATGTCTAAATGAGTGCATTGTTAGCAAGCAAGTATTGTTATGCCTTTATGATCATATTATGTCTTTCTTTTTATGCTATTGAGTCCTTACAGTATTTAATACCCGACAATCTAGCTGTTTACCTAGAGCTAGTATCAGTAATAGAATAGTATCTGTCATGTCACGATCAACAGAACTCAGTTAGTTACAGAACTTAGGAAAACTTAGTAGACTCAGTATCAGTCCATTCTTGTTCAGTATAATCAGTTCATTGTCTATTCATTTGGGAGTAGAATTCATCACCGAGTGAGCCTAGGGATGGGGGCTCACCCGTTAGTTAGGACTGGGTCCCTAGAAACAATCACTAAGTTCCAGAACTACGTAGCCAACGTAGGTTATAAGATGTCATCCATTAGATAGGACTGACATACTCAGGGATCACCCGCTAGTTTAGGACTAATGTTAGGGGTCACCCGTTAGAAAGGACTGACTCCACAGTAGATGTTAGTACCCGCGACACAATATTATCACCCTTCTAATTGGGGTTACATATTAGAACCCAACTCAGTTATCTTATCTTAGTTGGAGCATGTCGGTTAGTTGATTACCTCCCACAGTTTCAGTTTCAGTCTTCAGTTTAGAACTCAGTTCATTTTAGAGAATCAGGACTGTCAGATACAGTCAATCAGTATCAATAAATTAGTTATTAGTAAATTCAAATATCAGTTACTCAATTATCATAACTTAGTGCTCAACTTAAAAAAAGATCAGTACAGTTTATACGTATATGTACAGTATTTCATACTCAGTGATTTCCATAGTATCAGTTATCCACGTACTCTTACATTTAGTTACTTTATATTATTTAGTTAGTTCTTGTTCATGCATATGAACCCTTGCATTCAGCCTTACCCCATCTAGAATACTAGTATATTTCATGTACTGATCGTATACTCTTTCTTTACGCTATGATATCTCATATCATAGGTTCAGACGCTCAAGATCCCGACCGCATTTAGATAGATCTAGTCAGCAGTTGTAGATTTAGTAGTGAGTCCTCATATATCGAGGATATGATATATTTTAGTTTATTAGTAGTTCAGTAGTTGGAGTTAGTTGGGGGCTTGTCCCATCAACTCCATATTCAGATAGTTCAGTTAGAGGCTTTCAGATAGTGTTTAGTTTTCAGATATTTTTACCAGATATTATTATTTATCAGTATTTAGATTTTGAGAGTTATGGAAATTCATCCTAATTCTGCATTTATTTCAGTATTACTATTTAGTGCTCCCAGCAGATATCAATCATGGATTAGCTTGTGGTCCTTCGGGGTCGTAAGCACTGGTGGCATTCAGGGTGTACTCTTGGGGAATTACATATCATGTAACTGACATTTCCTAATCTGAGAAAATCGAGGTCCAACCTGTAACACCAGTTAGAAGGGTGTCATACTATGTCACGGGTACTGACACATGGCTATGTCTATCCACTAAACTAGTGTCTCGAAGGACGAAGGAGTCACCCTATACTAGAAGTTGCTCCTATGAGATATGTGTCAACCCTGAACTGGTAGGATGACATCTTAAACCTATGTTGGCTACGTTATTTTGGACCTCAGGGATTGCTACTAAGGGCCACACCTTATACCGGCAGGTGAACCCTCATTATGGGTTCACGCTGTGCTAAATCCTACTCCTAATTGAACTGACACTGGGACTGATATAAGTTCAACTGAAAATAACAATTGATAGTGCTCAACATGATCAAAACAACTGAGTACATGATAAGATTTATGGTTTAACAGACGTATTACTTGCAAGTTCTAAAACGTAAGTAAACACATAAGTATCGGGTGTTCATAACCTACCAGCACTGATTGATTGCAAACTTCGATAACAATGATAAGAAAGTGATATAACATCATAGTTCAAGGACCCAAAACATAAGACATTCATTAAACTGATGAGCTTTGTGAGTTGGAACATGGGAATAAGTCAACCATGGCAAGATAATAGACACACTTGGATTAAGGCATAAATTGGATAAGTTAACATGAAACAAATTTAAATATAAATAGTAACTCAAAATTTGATGCATTACATAACCTAATTTACATAGGATGACAATGAAGGAAGAGTTCATACTTTAATCAAAGAGAGTGTTTTTGTGCTCAATGGGTGAAAGGAACCCCTTTATTAATACCACACATACCTTAAAGCTCTTTTCTTCGTGAAGTAAACTTGGCCTTTGGGACATGAGAGATGATCTTGAGAAGAAACCCTAATCTTGTTCTTGAGAATGGAAGAGGGATTTTGTGTTATTTAATTCATGGAAAATAGATGCAAAGTGATGCCATTTGGGGTTAAATGTCATGAGTTGGGAGTTAGAAGGGGAGAAAAGATAAAAAAAAAACCTACAAACCTTTTGGAAGTCATTTTGAAGTTGTTCCGACATGTTAGAGTAAGACTCATATGTTATGGGTACGGGTCATACCTTGAGTCGTCACCATTAACCTAAATTTCGAACCCTACTATTGTGGGTACAACTCCTCCTGACGACTCATATGTTCTGGGTATGGGTCATCATCAAGAGTTGTACCCTGTTGGCAGCTTTGACAATGCTTCAGTAATTTGGCCATAACTTTTCACCCCGCTATCAAATGAAGGAAAAATTGGTATCATTGGGAAGATAGTTGAATTATATATCTATTGGTGGGTCTTTAGCTCATAAATTCTTTGTAGAACAAAAGTTATGTTCATTTGGATATGACTATAGTTATATACATCCCAAGAATTTTATCGCTAAGGGATGTCTTACTTGTTCATGAGATAAGAGCTATTTGGGGTTTTAATATACGTCTAATTAACTTATAAAGCTATCAAAACAAGAGGATTGGTTCTTGGATCCTTCAATTATTAGGATACACATCATATCTTATGACTCATAACAAGTCATTCTACTAGTACTCATCTTCTCGTAACCTGGATAGAACTCATTTTACCTCATACTGACTTGGTTAAGACTCACCACGTATGACTCGTATGATCACCTAATGAATTTTATGGTTTAATTCATACCTTAAATAAAATATTACTCATCACACACTATCATAGGTATGAGTTGAACATACGACATGTATGATGTCCATACGACTCAAAGGCATGAGCATATGTTGTACAGTAACTTTAAAACATGGGGTATTACACTAAGAAATGGGTCGGTCAGGTCAGAATATTTTGGGTCAGGCCAGTACACATAGGCGATCCATGACCTGCAAAATCATACATAGTGGATCCAAAAGTATAATTTCTTTAATGGATGCACTTCAAGATACACGATGAACTACTTATTTCTTAAGAATGCCTTTCAAAAGGAATAGTAGTTGATTATCGTCATGAAATGCAACAAAGAATCTTCCTATCCTGTCAGAATGAGACCTTCTATTGAAACTGTTAGTCCATTAGCTTATCCTTATACTTCTGATATAGTCCATCAGCAATTTTAAGATTGTTTCCTAAGTTATAAATTTTGTATCAAAGTCTGAGATTCAGTTGACCATTCCAAATGATATTCCTTACTTATCATTATTCTTCTATTGAAGCTAATATATACTAAGATTATAAGTAGGTCAACTAATTTATAAGCACCGTTTGGCTTATCTACTCATCCGGTAAACAATATAAATTCTTATAAGCTAAAATCTGTCGTAAGACATTAGTTAACCACCCCCAACATAACTTTTAATTATGTCTCTACTTATTTCTGTTACTCATCTATTTTTTAAGAAAAATATTATTATATTTCTTAGTAAAGATCTTTACAGACATTTCAACCATTCTAACAAAAAATTACTAAATTATTATTTAACATCCTTTTGTCAAAAACCTTTACTTATTATTATTTTTAGTATTTCTATCCAAACATGTAATTTTATATATATATATATAATCAGTTGCACTTGATTCTCATCAATTAATACAATAATGTATTCATAGTTTATACTAAGATTTGATAAGTCTATATCAATATCCAACTTAGACTGACCATTACTAAACCATATAGGTAGTAGTAGGCATGTCCCCGTCTGATACTGAAGAAGAATACAAGAAAGGCTTAAGAGGTATCTGCAAAGATCCGAGTTCACCTTGTAACATCTCTACAACCATATTGATAGAAGTCCAGTTGTCCAGATCCATTTGGATATACCACAGGCTAACCTATATCATCTTTTCTGCAAGCTTTTTATCCCCTTCTTCTACAATATCAGTTAATCCAAGCTTTTGCCTTTGTTCAATTTGTTTGAAAATCTAGTGTGGGAAGCATATTTCACTAGTATCGTCAACAACAACGTCAACATTTTTCCTTCCTCCTATAATCTCAAGGACCATCATACCATAGCTATACACGTCTGACTTGGGATAAACTCTTCCAATGTTTTCTCATACAATTTCTGGTGTAATGTAACCTGTGTTCCCTCTTGTACCCAATAAAGATATGATGCTTTCCTTCTTGTTACATATTTTTTCAAGGCCAAAATCAGATATTTTTTGGACAAACGTCTTCATCAAAAAAATGTTTTAAGGCTTTATATCAAAATGCGAAACTCTAGTATTGCAACTACAATGAAGATACTCCAATCCTTTAGCAATGCCAAGAGAAATGTTGTACAATTTTTGCTATTCTAGTTGACGATTTTTTCTAGATTATCCATCATAATAAACTTCTCAAGGGATCCATTTGGCAAGTAATCATAGATAAGAGCGTTGTTTTACCGCCCTTCTTCGCCGCCCTTCAATTCCTTCAAAACCTTGACTGCCACAAGACTCCCTTGATGAAATTTTCCTTTGTACACATAACCATAGCCTTCTTGAACAAGTTTATTTTTAAAATAATCTGTCATCTTTTTTACTTCAGAATAACAGTGCTTCCTAAGAGTAAGTGATCCCTGGTTCTTCAAGAAGGATTTTACATTTCTATAGTCCTCTCCTTTCATTATCCAAAAATCATGGAATTAAGGGAACATTTTATTTTTAAGTAGAGGAGTAAGACAACTATCATTGCAAATCCTCTGATAGAAGAAATAACTGTTGCTGTCAAGACACAATTTGGAAGATTGTTAAAAATTTTTAAAGTTACACCAGTTCAGCTTAATGACATTAACGTGAAGAAGGTACTCTTTATCTGTGTAAGTGTTTTAATGCAACAATAACATATTATGTCCTAAGAATGAAAATACAAATTATATTTTTCTCCCTCGAACTGATTAAAAAGAACTTTCATTTTCTCCCTTGAACATATAAATAACTATGAAACAGAGTTAAATAAAAGTATTGACTTGCATGCATCCACCACAATATCGGGGAGCAATTCCCTTACCAGTTTCTTCATCTAATAACAAAAACAGTTCAATGCAATTTCACTAAAGTAGTGAGAACCTAGTCCTTCACCAGATCTATGGTAAAGGGAAGAAACTAAAAAACAAATGTAGAGAACTAAAAGTAGAGAAGACAAGATGTTTATATGGAAACCTCCTTTCTCAAAGGAGGAAAATCTCAGCACCTACTTCATAGGATTTTCACCAGAAAAAATTCACTAAAACAAGAGCAATGGTTTGATTATAGACTCATTCTCATAATCATATGGTTAACCTCTAAACCTCATTTCCTTGTGATAGATTCAACACGAGCAACACTACAATAACTCTATTATAGTCTCCAATGTCAACTCACTCTAGTTGACCACAACTTTTCTAACTCTAGCCCTCTTTATCAACTACCTCTAGTTGAAACTCCTAGGTAACTCTACCAAAGAAAACACAAAACAAATAATGAAAACCAAACTTGACTAAACTTAGTTGATGTGACTAACTAATTCTAGTTAATGCTACACACCTAAAAACATAGATAAGTTCAATATCTACTATCCTTTCTAATATAGAAGTAGATTTATAGTTTAACACGAAGTACAAGGACTCAAACAACAATGAACTAAGAGCAATCATTGTAGGTTGAGAACAGCTCCCTTGTTGCATAAGCTTTGAACTAAAGAACAATAGAGACTTTTACTAAGAGGATGTGCAAATGCTAGGTTTTCCTCCCATTTAATATTCTATACATATGAAGCAAATGGGAGGAAAAACCTAGAATATTTATCATTAGTCGAGATTAAAAATATGTTGCTCCTCTACTATTGTGCCACCAATTTTTCTGCAAAAAAACATACGGCTAACAACTGTCATGCTGAGTGCCAGGAGGGGGACCTGGTCTCCCATATGGTCCCTTGATAGGTTTGTTAATTATTTGGAACAGATATTCCATGTTTCATTTAGTTCTTCCATGTCATATAGCATTGCACATATTAGAACTAGGAAACATCCCCATGAGAAGTTACCACGTAACAAGATTATGAGTGCATCCATGATATGAACCTTATCCCTACGAAACAAGATTCCTTTGAGGACCGGGTTCTCACATAGTTGACTCTGAGAAATGATCAAGTTCTTGTTGACACCTAATTTTGACCTCTCGATAATTTTTCTAGGATGCTATTTTAAAATCTATTAATTTTGGGTATTAATATTTTTACTTATTATTTTAGCATCAAATAAATCTTGTCGAGTTACTTTTATGATTTAAAAGTATACAATTTATTTTTATTACTTTTAAATTCTCATTTTTATATTATATACAATTTATTTTTACATAATTTATTAGTATTTATTAAATTATTTAATATTCATGCTCGTAATTTACAAATGCCTAGTTTATACTATTATTATTGTTGTTGTAACATTTCTTAAAAGTCAAATTTATAATTTATAAGTGCCTAATTTATTATTGTCGCTAATTTTAAAATAATATACTTCGTGCTATTAATTATACACGATTTATTAATAATAATGAATTCTTCTTCTTATTATTATTATTAATTAATATCAACCAATTTCATTTAATTTCCAATATACATTTAATTATTAGCCATTTTTTTATACTCAATTGATGTCAATTTAAGATAAAATTATTTTCAATTTGACCCAATTTAGAATTCCCAATTCATCTTGCTAAAACCTAATTTTTTTAATCCAATTTTAATCCCGTCCATAGATCAAGATTGGTCCAACATCTGAGATTAAGTAACCTTTTTCTTTCCTTTTTAAACACAAAAATCTAACCCTAGTCCCATTTCCAAAAACAACCATAAATCTCTCTTTTCTCTCTCTCTCTAAAAACCTCCACCCTAACCTCAGTCGCACTATTGTCGGATAGTGGACACCCAAAACTAGACTACCAATGACCCCTTCCCGTTTCCTCTCTCTCTAACGACGCTCCAACTACCAGATCTTCGTTAAAAGCCCCTCTCTTTTTCTCTTTCTAAACCAAAACAGTCGTACCTCCAACACCGATAAACCACCAACAAGCAGAACTCCACCAACCACCGTCCTCCTCCAGTGACAAAACCGAAAACCAACATTGCTGCTAAATTATTTTCCATCCAGTGAGCCGTCAACGCCACAACCATCACTAACCAATGAACCAGTGTGCACTAACATCGATTCCAGACAGTAAAGACACTGTCGTCACTGATCCATTAGCGAAATCCACCCACAAACCACGCTACTCTACCGGCGAACAACTCTTCTCCATACTTACTGCTTACTCATCGTCACTTTCTTCTTTCAGAGTTAATGAACGACAAGGATTTCGACAAACATCAGTGTGATTATCATCGGGTTTGATCTCGTAATATTATAAATTTCATGATTCATTTGTCTTGATTGAAAATTACCCGAATCACAATTCTTAGATTTAAATTCATAAGGTTGAATTTGAATTTTGATTCAATTACTATAATTACATATTTATTTTCATACCTAGATTGAAATATATGAAAAATCCTAATTTTTGTGAACTATCTTCGAACCCTAATTTTACTCAAATCAAGTAATTTTGATATGTTTATCTCCCGTCTTCCTTAATTCGAATTGTGATAGTCTTCTTTCGTGTATTTAAACTTCTATGGTAACTAATTATGGTATGATGTGGACTAGTTCCACAGATAATCGATTTGATTACTGGGTTTTGGGAAAGATATAATAACTTGGAATTTTTTGTCGACACAAATTAATTTCTCATGCCTATTTGCTGATTATCCTACTCATTTATGTTTGAAAAAATCTCTTTATTTATTCATTTATGGTTAAGAAAAATAAATATTGTTGCAGGTGATTGATTCTCTACTTTTACCCACTTCTTGGTTCCCTTTAATAGTCAGGTTGATTTTCTTTACTTGCTTATTTGTGGCAATTTGAATCAAGATTGATTTCACTTTTAAGAAATGTTAACTTTAATTGATTTTCTGAATATTTTTTTTCCATTTACTGTACGATTGACTACAATTCACCAACTATAAAAATGATCTTTTTTCATTCTTTGCGTTCACCTCTTGATCATCCTCTCCTACTCTCTCTATAGAAAAAGAAAAAGAAAACTCTAAGCATCTACTCTCTCTCTAAAAAATATATACTTTACGATTCTGATTTTGCTATTGCTTCGAAAGGATGGATTTTTGATTTTTTCTTGTTTTTCTGATCTTTCATTAAGTTTATTTTTATTATCGAGCTCTGTCAACTGGTTAGTTCTCTTAACTACGCATTCAATACTTACGTGTTAGTTGCGTGTAACATTAAGTATTACTTTGATTGTGTTCCAAACTCTTATACATATGATGTCCTTATACTATTTATGTGTGATATCATAAGTCATTCTAGATATTGCTTTGCATAATGTGGGCGCCTACATTTATGCTTGGCAGATTCATGTTAGAGTTGATTTGGGCTCCAGGGATTTGAAGAGTTACCAAGGGCTTAGGCTGCTCCATTTTTTCTTCTTTCTTACTTATTCATTTGGTGTGTAATAATTTTTGTATAACTGCCACTATGTAATAATAAAAATTATGGGGTCTTCTTATGGGTGGGAGAGGGGGGAGGGGGGGGGGGGGGGCAGAATTATGAGATTTAAGTGTTTGTGTATCACTTAGCCAAAACATAATATATGATTATATTAATAAATTTGTTTGTCACCAATAAAATATGTTTTTGGATTAATAATTGACTTTATATATATATTAAATCAATATCGAGCATGTCCAATTAACTTAAACGCATTTAAATAATTTTTGGCATATTTAATTTATTTTTCAACATTTAGTTTTAATTTTCATAATATGTAAATAACATTTTTAGTCATTAATCTTTAAATCCTATCCTTTAGATAACTTTTCAGCAATATAAAAAATCAGTTTCAACATATTAAATAAATTTTCAGCAATAAAAACCACTTTTCAGCAGTTAAATAAGTTTACAGAATATATATTTTTTTTAATTTCTGACATTAAAAAATGTTTTCCATCATTAAATTTTAATTTAAAAATATATTGTTATTAATTTTAAGCATGTAAAAATTATTTTTAGCCTTAAATTTTAATTGCAGAAGTATTTGATTAATTTTCAACATTAAAACTCATTCTTCGGCAGTAATTTTTAATTATAGAATGTATTTTTGTCAAATTTCAACAGTAAAAATTATTTTTAGTTTTAATTTTTATTCCAGAAGTATGTTTAATTAATTTCCAGTATAAAAATTATTTTCAGCATTCGACCTTAAATTTCAGAAGTATTTTCTATCAACTCACGTTATTTTGATTTTGTTTCAGCATTCTTTTAGTACTTAGGTATAATTCTCACCATATACACTTTTGGCATAGTTACTTATTTAGCCTACCGAAAATAATGTTCGTGTTCTAATGGTAAAATGATTTTTCATTAGTTTAATAATCAATTACAAGATGACCATGATCCCTATTCACATAGATATCCTGTCTATAAGAGTTAGTTGATTAATTTTTGACATGTCAATCAGTTGTTGGATAATTTAGATATCATGCCTATAGGTTTTAATCACAAAAAATATAAAATTATGTGTTAATCACCGAATCAACTTTTAATCATGTTGCACCCAAGAGCACACGCAAGTGTACGTGGTCTCACCAAGTAATATAGTGGCCTATTACAAGACAAGTATCGATCCCTCAGAGACTTGTGTTAACAACTATCTCAGACTAGTTCAACTTTTACGATTAACTTAGAGCTAACGTAACCCCAAGATTGTTTGAGAGTAAACTAAGAGTAAAATTAACAATACGGTAAATTAAAGGTATGAACAATCAATGGAAAGAAACCCAGGGTTAAGGCAATACAAAAAATCATACTAATCTATAAACTTCATTGGTTAGGTTGATTATCTCGGTTGTTGGTTCACAAGCTTCATACTATGAGTATGGCCATCAGAACCTCTAGTCAATTATCTAACTTAGCCTCACAACTACATCGCTGAACGGGAATGTGAGAACTACGTTAAATACATTTATATTTCATCCCATACTTGAACCAAATAGAGAACATATGTATACTCCTATCCTAAATGCAAATTATAACTTCATTCTATTAGGATATTACAATTCTATTCTATTTATCCCACGTTCTATCCTCATGTTCCTCCTTCTGGGTTCACAAGATGATTATGTATGTATTCTAAGGGTCATTAAGCCTTAAAATAATGATAAAAGGAATAAATAAAAACCCAACAATGATAAAAAATCATAACCAAATCAATTCATAACAATAGAAATCATGTTCTTGGCCTTAATCCCGAAAAAGGATATTTCGCTGCCCATGGATGTAACTAACAATGACTGAATACACGTTGCAATACATAAAAAAACTAAAGTAATAGAAGTAGAACCTTAATTGAAGTGTTTTTCATCCTTCCTTATAGTTCCAAGGTTGTCCAAGGTGTGTCACACAATAACTAAGAGTCCTATATATAGTAGGACATGAATTGATAATTTCAACCTATTGGTGTGCCACACCAATATCGTGCCATGTAGTCAGCGTAGCATGGAAAAGACATGGTGGATCACTAGAAAGGTACATCAAGGAAGTTGTTCAAGATACATGGTTCATTCTACATGATTTATGAGTTTTATATTTTGACTTATTCAAGATGAGAGTCATTCCTAATTGCATACATGATTTGATTGAATAGTATTGATAGTGTTTTTATATAAATGCATGCTCCCCCACATAATCAGTACGTTCCCAAGTGTTGATCCACATATATGTCTATGTGCTACATTGTCTTATAATGTAGGTTCAGGTGCTTAGTCCCAGCCTCGTCAGTGAGTCCCGAGTACCTTTGTCTACATTTCTCCAATGGTGAGTCATCATGGTTCGAGGGCCTATCTTCAGATATTTCAATACTTGAGTGTTTATGTCATTACTTTTAGTTTAGTTTAAGTTAGTTAGGGATCTGTACCAATGGCTCTCGTGTTCATGAAGTAGTAGAGGCTTTATCAAACTAGTTATCAGACTATGGTTATGTTGCGATTTCTAGTATTATGGTCGTTTGGATCGAGTATTACCTTCATATTTTCTTTCATTTGATATGACAATGTCAGTGTTTTATATATTCGTTCTTGAATAAGTTATTATGAGAAATGATAGGATCAAAAGGTTAGCTTGGGGATACTTGTAGCTCTAATCAGCATGTGACATCCCGAGAGGTAATTTTTTAGTCGTTACAAACTTGGTATCATAGCCTATGACTTGGTAGAGGTAAGGATGCGGCTCCTATGACTTGGCAGGTGTTCCAAGATGCATTATTGGACAAGTTCTTTCTGCTTGAGATAAGGGAAGCAAATATTAAGGAGTTTATGAACTTGAGGTAGGACTCCGTTACAGTTAAAGAGTACTTCTTGAAGTTTAACCAGTTATCCAAGTATGCTCCTGATTTGATTTCTGACACCCAAGATAGTATGAGCAAGTTCATGATAGGTATTTCTGGTTTGGTACTGAAAGAGTATAGGACTGTGATGCTGTATAGGGATATAGATCTGGCTAGGTTGATGATGCATGCACAACAGATAAAGGTGGATAAGATTAGAGAGAGATAGAGAGAGAGATAAGGGGTAAAAAGAGGGCTAGATCTGAGCAGGATGAGTATAGTCCGCCTAGGTTCCATGGAGGGAACTGCCCTCAATTTCAAAGGCATCCGTCTATTCCAGCATATTCATCAGCTATTTCTCTTATGCCTAGAGGTAGGAAGGAGCAAGAGAGAAGGTATTTAATGTCAGGTTGCAGAACAGTGTTGGTAACAGGCCCCATTATCCTCATTATGCTAAGTGTAGTAGAGATCATCTCGGTGAGTGTTTTGGAAGATTTGAGGGGTTGTTTTGGTTATGGAAAGTAGGGCCACAAACTTAAATATTATCCGCATGCTAGGAAGGGGACCAGAGATTCCCGAACTTAGGCACAGATTACTAGTACACCAACTCTTGTACCCCATCCACCCCTGCTCAGGGCACTTCATCTAGAACTGTTGGTGGTCAGCGCCAGAACAGAATCTATGCCTTACCATCCCGTCAGAAGTAGGAGGAATCTCCCAATGTTGTTACTGGTATGATCTGCGTCTTTTTTTTTATGTTTATATATTGTTGGACCCCGGGTTAAGTCTCTCCTAGGTGACCCCACTTGTGGCTGTGAATTTCAAAATGAGTCCCGAAAGGATTCCTGAGCCTTTCCTAGTCTCCACACCAGTAAGGGAGTCAGTTGTTGCTAAATAAGTGTATAGAGATTGTCCTGTTACTATTCTTCATAGAGCCATACTTGCTGATTTGATAGAGTTAGACATGGTAAATTTTGACCTTATTCTGGGTATGGATTGGCTTCATTCTTATTATGCATCTATAGACTGTCATACCCATGTGGTCAAGTTTTAGTTCCCTGATAATCCAATTTTTAAGTAGTCCAAGAGTTTGGTATCTCCCAAGAGTCATTTTATATCCTATCTCAAAGCCAAAAAGCTAATATCATTACTCAGTCAGTTATTGTTCATGCATATAAACCCATGTATATCAGCTTATATCACTTAGCATACCAGTACATTCAAAGTACTGACGCATACTTTTCATTTGTGCTATGATGTCTTATATCATAGGTTCAGATGCACGGGTTCCTAACGTACTTAGCAGCCTAGATTATCAGTAGCAGATTTAGTGGTGAGTCCTCATAGTTCGAGGATAGAGTTGTTATTTTCAGTTTTTTAAGTATATTATCAGTAGTTAGAGTTAGTTGGGGACTTGTCCCATCAACTCCATTTTCAAACAGTTCAGTTAGAGGATTTTTATACTAGACTAGTACACACAGTATTCATATTTCAGATGTTTATTAGATACTATTATTTACCAGTATTTCAGAATTTCGAACCTTATGGCATTTTAGTCTATTTTCCGTATTTATTACAGTATTATTATTCAGTGCTCACAACAGATATCAGTCATGGATTAGTTTGTGGTCCTTTGTGGTCGGAAACACTGTGTAACATCCGGGGTACAGACTCGGGGCGTTACAATCAGGTCCCTTTTCAGTTCCTCCTAACACTAGTATCTTTCTTATTAGTTCCTCTATCACTAGTAGCTCCAAATAAAAACATTTTAATTTTTTCTGGTCCCTTTATGATCTTGCTATTCATCAAAATCAGGAATAAGTTTGTCAATCATCAAAATCACGAATATAACATTTCCCCCCTTTTTTATGATAACGACTTAAGCCAACAGTGGATCAGATTAGTATATTCCCCCGACACCAACACTCATTTTTGTTCCTGCTATTACCATCAGTCAGTTTCCCTTACCACATTATCATCTTAGGTACCAGGTCATTTAGTTAGTTCCCTCTTTGTAATATTTACCCTTTAACCAAGATCTTCCCCTTTTTGGCATTATTAACAAGAGAAAATAGTAAACCAAGTAAAAAAGAGAATCAATACATGTTAATACATGACTGAGGCAACACTAACATGAGAAAAATGAAGAGAGAAGAAACAAAGATAGAAGTAACAAGATATGCAAAATATTCTATTAATACAATTAAAAATATGCAATGAAAGGAAAAACTATCAACTTTCCATATAGGGTCAGAAATAAAACTTAGGCAAAAGATGGATGATACGAACAAATATTGAGAGGGAAGATAAGATAAGAGTTGATTCAGCCCATTTGTTATCTTAAGGTCATTGGAATCTTCAAGAACATGAAGAAGTTTTTTGTTAAGGTCCCCAACTTTGATTTGACACTTAGATACTTTACCTTTTGAGAAGCTAATTCCTAATGAGGAGCCATCAGGGCAACTATTCCCTTTATGGGAATTAACGGAAAGTTGCATGAAATTCATCTATCTCAAAATCAAACACTTTGTCACAAAGCCCTCTCCCCCTTTTTTTGGGTGAAATCCTTTGCATGTACTTTCAGCATTGATCACTTAGTAGGGTTACCCGGGCCCTACTGGAACAACAACATACTTTTTTAAAAAAATTCTAGACTTCGTTTCTTTCCTTTAGCAAACTTCCCTAAAAAATAGCTCAGGGCTCTCAGACATTAACATTAGATTTCACCCTACTTTTGTTTGGACACAGTAGAGGGACTCGATCAATGATTGTGTGTAATTTTTTGAACGATATTTACCTCCTCACTTCTTGTACATCTTTACCAAACTTCACTTAATTTTGTCGGGTTTTCTAATCCTTTTAACATAACCTTTACTTGAAGAAAAATTATGTATAAGTCTGAGGAGGACGTAAAACTCTTAGAAAGTAGTTTATAGAGAAGAGTAGGGTTTTGAACAAACTATCAGACCAAGGGTTTCAAGCAAATTTCAGTTTTCCTTTTGCAGAGATGATAAAATGAAGGAACGGTTAGAACTATCCTCAAAAGAAAAGATTCAATATGTCATGTCAAGAAAAAACTATGAAATAAAGTTTCAAATTACATGACAACTTTACAAAAATGTGGATAGTAAAAAGAAAATCTAAGTGACATTTTAAGATAGTTCAAAGCTTTTATCAGTGGAGTTAGTGGTACTAACCTGTGAAGAGGAACATTGTCCCTTTTCTAAAGTTTTGTGCACATACTTTGAGTTGCCTAGATAATATTCACTTCTTATTTTATCCCATATTTCCATGTGTGCATACATACAATGGTATAAAGTTATGTTATACATAGTAAATAAACTCTTACCTAGATACATGCAGTCTGATCATAGCCACTGGAGGGAGATTTAGATAAAAACAATAATTCTTTTAAATTGTTCCTTGCTTAGTGTGTTTGTAAAACTATCAAGTATCTGGTCCCCCATGAGATCCTAGAAGATTCATGGAATTGATTCATTAGCCTTCTCTCTTTATCTACCAAATACCCAACATAGGTACACACTTAACAAAATTAGAATTACCTTATATACTTAACACGATGCTGAGTCTATTTGTCGTCAAGAAGAGCAAAGATCAAATGATTCCTTGATGATTATTTCATTCATTAGAGGACCAGGTCCCTTGGAGATTGTTCAGGAGAAAAGAATTGACATGTTCAATTAGGCATATAAAATTATTCCCATAAATGGAGTTAAGATCTGCCACATGCATATTCTTGAATCTGTTTACCACCAAGATGATTTTACACGTTTCAATATTTCTAATTTTTCTTACCCTTTAGTAAAGTCTTGAGTAAGAGGAATTAAAGATAGAAGCATAGGAGTAAGAAGTAGACAAAACACTGAAATAGATTCATGCATTTATAAGAAAAGTCAGTCAGACATTACACAAGGAATAACAAAATATACCAAGGTGCAAGCTATGAACATAGAATTTTTAGAGAAGAATAGAAGTATGGTTTAGAAACAAAAAGACAGAGATTAAGAAGAGGACTTTACAGGGACTTGTGGATCATGGTTAAACAATCATTATATATGTATGAGCTTTAAGTAACATTCTTAGCAAGTTGAGAATTTTTTATTTGAAGATAATCTAGGGGACCAGGTCCCCATTTGTTCCCTCAGAAGCTAGTTTCAAGGATGATTTTAATATAGCAATCTCAGCATCCTTCTGCACAAGAAAAAAAATCACTCGATCTACTTCAACATTTGCTCATTCCTGAGCCAACATAAGATTAGAAACCATAAAATGATTTGTTACTCCACTTTTATTCTTGATGATCTCATATTCCTCCAAGGTGGTGATGGTGAAATCTGCATTTTGGTCCCTAGAACCCTTATTTAAGCGAAACCTTAAATAACTTGAAACACTTTGTTGAGTTATAATCCATAGGCAAGGAATATGGTCTCCACTTTTCTAGGGACCTAGTCTCTTTGGTAGGTACCTCAAATATTTGACCAATAACCTTTTTATCTAAGAAAATCTATGCTCCTTTATTATAGGTAACAAAGTTATTGCTTTTAGAACAAAAAGTTCATCATGATATACAGCTCCACAACCTCATCTGTATGTACAACATGAGAGGTTGATCGAATAGATGCAACCACTTTAGAAACTTTATTATTTCCACCAAGTCTACCAATCTGGGCAAATATGTAACGTTTGGATCAACTACTTTTCCTTGAAAGATAGCTTGTTTTCTCATAACAACCTGTATTTCTTCCTAAGTGAATTTCTTAACTTGTACATTCAACCATGGACCGTTGTCTGAGAACCATGTTCCTTAGTTTTAGACTTAACATTTTATTTTATTCTTTTTGACTGTGAAGCCAACTTTGATGAACCTGGTTCATCAACACCCTTTCTTAATTTACAACTTATCATATCATTCTTCTCATTCACCTAAGGAGAAATTTTTCACTTCTTTTGGACAAACTTATGGCCACATCACATCCACGTTCACATATTCTTCTTGTTTATCGACATTTACCATAATTAGTAGTATGGAACCATCTCTTACAATATCTATTCTTTTTATTCTTTTTTTCTCCACTAGTTTAAGATTGATCGACTCTTAAAGTATCATTCATTCAAGGAAACCAATTGTTCACTTGCAACCAAGATGCTTGATAAAGTTCTTTACTTAAAGGTATCCCTTTCTTGCAATATTTTTTTAATCAAATATTCAAACACAGGACATCCTCAACACTTACATCCAGATTAGGACCGGGTCCCTTTATCAGGTCCATAGTTTAGAACAGTTTTTTTCAGAAATAGTTGAAACACGTTCTTGTTCTTTCATAGAAGCGACATTAGAAGGTGTCTAGCTATTAACCTCAGTTTTAGTATCCAGGTCTACTATGTCAATGGTCTTATTTGAGGTATTAAGAAATTCAAGAAGAGTAAGGTGTTGAACAAATTAAGGAGTGACTTACAGACTTAAAGGATATGTGGAATCAAAAGAGAGAATTGAAAATGGATTAAATGGCAGCACCAGTCATATTTTAAAATTTCAAAAGTAATATAAGACTGTCTAACTTTTTACAGGATTAGGTCCCTTGATGATCATTTAGTTCCTGCTTTGTGTTTGGTCTATCCGTCATTTTCTTTGTTGTTCCCCTTTATATCATGCATGTACACTCTTTCTTGATGGAGGACTAGTTTCCTTGCACTTCTCACAAGATCACAAGTCTTGTTGTTTGCAAATTTCCGCTTAGGTAACTTTAAGGACCAAGTCCTTTGAGGTTAGCTTCTATAGGAGAGGAGCTAGCATTTTCTATGTTCTTGGGCCTCAAATCAACATCATCGAGACAACTCCATTTCCTTTAGCATATATATGGAATACATTTGAGGATCTGTACTTCAACCCATTTACATAGTACACATGTTTCATTATCACAAGCCAATATTTTTCCAATATTTTCAATGTCAAGAATATGTCATTTCTTTCCTTTCCATGGGAGACACTTCTCCTTTGATGTGCCTTCAGTAAGAGAAAATATTTCGTTGATCAATTTTTGGGCTTCTTACAACCAGTAACCATGAACATATAATAGCTACTTTCTCGTACTCTTCCTTCTTCAGCATGTCATTTGTTGGCTTTGGGAACCAATCTCAACTTGAGTTCCCAAAAAAGAGATAAAGGAAAAATTAGATTCCTTGTTTGTCCAAGTTGGCAACCTGATCTTTTTAGACTGGAGACCAAGCTCTCTTAAGTTCTCTTCAGTCTCAACATACTTCCTATACTTTTCAGCACCAAATACTTTATCAAGACATAAAGTTATTTTCTGGATAAGAGAACAGGTTCCCTTGAGAGCCTTTGTGTCTCAACATATTTTTGACACTTCTCCTTAGTTAATATTCCAATGTTTGACCTTATTTTTCCAAGATGATCAAAGGACTCTGAAGAGGCTTTCCAGAAAAGTGATTTTTCAAGGTCAGCATTGATTCGAATTAGGTCCTTCTCTAGCTCATTATTCCTCTCTATAGAGGCGGTAACATTCAATTTGGACTTGTTTAACTTGGCTTCAAATGCAAACTGAAGGTCACTGCCCTGACCCTTTCCTTTAGGATTAGTTTGAGATACAACTTTTAATTTCTCATTCAACGTATTATTTTTAAAGGATAAGAGACTAACTCTTTTTTCTAATTTAGTGATTTAGACAAATAAGACTGATTTTTCATTTTCAAATTCAATAATATATTTATTCAAAAACTCTTTTTCTATAGTAAGATCACAAAATGCATCAATCAACACGCTGGTTAGACAACATTAGCTCATTCAACGAATAATTTTTAAGATTTTTTAAAATATTCAAAAAAACTTTCATCTTCAACATATTTATTTTCATTATCTGACTTGGCCATGAGAGAAAACAAAGAGTCAAAGCCTGAGGATTTATCTTCTATCTTCATCATAGAACTCTCCGCTACTTTTTCTTTACTTCTTTTGAATTCATCGGGGTCCAGGTCCTTCTTTCTTGCTTTCTGAGAATAGTTCTTAATGTAGTCCTTGTAATCAAGCTTATGGAGTGGGCAACCTTTGATGAAATGACCAGGCTTCCCATTCGTATAGTAGCAGTCATTCCTATTTAGACATTTTCTCATGTTCCCGTTTCTAGAAAAAACACCATTTCATCTAAACGCCTTTTGGAATCATCTAGTAGTTGACTGACCTTCTTCAGTATTTAGTAAAGCAACCATTTTAGTAGGATCTCTCCTAGCTGCTAACCTTTTAGGAGTAACCCGCTCTGATACCAATTGTTGACTTGTGTACATCCATAACAATACTAGGAACGAGGTCCTTTACTAGTTTCTTCAGCTAATAACTTAAAAGGTTCAATAGAAGTAATGACCGTAATGGGTACCTGGTCCTTCACCTAGTTATATAATAAAGAATAAAAATTAAAGAATAAACATAGAGAACTGAAAGTGGAGAAGACAAGATGTTTATGCAGAAACCTTTTTGCTCAAGGAAGGAAAAAAACATGACATACCTTGTAGAATTTTCACCAAAAATAATTTACTAAAACAAGACAAATAGTTCGATAAGAGATTGATTCTCGTAATCCTATGGTTAACCTCTCAACCTCGGTCCCTTGTGATAGCTAACACGAGAAATACTACAATAACCCTACTGTAGTATCTATTGTCAACTAAATCTAGTTGACCACAACTTGGCTAACTGTAGCCCTATTTATCAACCACCTCTAGTTGACACTCCTAGGTAACTCTACCCAAGAAAACACCAAACAAATATTGAAAACCAAACTTGACTAAACTTAGTTAATGAGAATAACTAACTCAAATTAATCCAACATAACCTAAGAACATAGACAAATTCAATATATACTATACTTTGTAACATAGGAGTCGATTTACAGTCTAGCACAAACTACATAGACTCAAAAACAATGAACTAAGAGAAACTATCGCAGGTTGAGAATAGGTCCCTTGTTTTATAAGCTTTGAATTGAAGAATAATGGAGACTTTTTCTAAGAGGATGTGAATTTCTTGATGTGCAAAATCTAGGTCTTACTTCCACCAAATATTCATTATATATGAAGCAAATGAGAGGGAAAGGCCTAGAATATTTCTCATTGGTCGAGATAAAAAAAATGCTTCTCCTCTACTGTTGTGCCACTAGCTTTTCTACAAAAAAGTATAGCGAACAACTTTCATGTTGACTTCTAGAAGTTTGACGACCAGGGAAACTGGTCCCTTGGAAGGTTTATCAATTATTAGGAAAAGATTCCATGTCATATATCACTGCAAATATTAGAACTAGGAAACATCCTCTTGAGAAGTTACCACATAACAAGGTTATGAGTACATCCATGATATGAACTTGGTTCCTAGTAAACAAGATCCCTTTGAGGACCAGGTTCTCACATAGTTGACTCTGAGAGATAAATCAAGTACTATAGGAAGGATATTTGGTACAAAGTCCCCTCATGGGTTTTGTCAATCATCAAAACCACATCTACATCACAAAGGATCAAGCGTACACACTACCCCTCCTTAGAATCACTCGTGGAATTACACTAAGTATGTTGTTGTTATTTGATTTCCAAATTCTATGCAAAAATTAGAAGGAATTTGATCTTGCAATGCTTAGGTATAGTGAAATAAAGAAGCACATGATATTCTGAAGAAGATAAACAACAATAATATCTCATAATATGAAATGGAAAATTGTAGCTATAGCTAGATAGTTACCTACGACTAGAATTCATTTCAACTTTCTTTTTGCTGCAGCCAAAGAAAATTATGAAAATATTAGATATATAAATATATATGTTGTACAAGGAAGAGATGAATCAAATCTGTGTGTAAAATTTGTGCTATCTTATGCTGCGCTATTAGATCCATAAAAACAGAAAAAGAAAAAAAAAAGAAAAATGACAACTGATCATTCTGAGGGGTAGAGACATCGGTTAGATTATTAACATAGTGATGAAGTAGTAAAATTGATCAATATATATATATATATGTGTGTGTGTCATCTGAAACTATTCGGTATTTTCTCTAAGCAAACAAAAATATCACAAGCTGAACAAAATAAAGAAAATTGGCAAAAGAAAGAGAGTGTAACTTCGACATAAACATATATTAATACAATTTAACTTATATACTGAATGAGTAATATTTACAGTATCAGTATCGCTTTACCCCGTTGTAGCATGTTACGTGCTTTGTTTTTCAGACCTTTAATATCACTTATCATAGCAAGCTATTTGTACTTATCTTTTTGGTGACCTAATTGCATTAAAGTTCTTTCCTTTTAAATGTCTTTTTAAGTTCTTTATTCCTTTTTCAAGACGACAGACGTCGAAACAAACCAAGAAAACTGCAAGGATGAATCAAATTACTTCAGTTAAAAGCAAAGTTGCTCGGACTTGGGTGTCCAATATGCCAATTTTTACAATTCCAAAATGAGAAGCAATTATCAGTCAATGATGAAGTTAAAGCGTAAGGAGATCAAAATTGAATTTCAGACAAAATTAGTATATTAGTGTTGAGTTCGAAATCTAGAGGGAATACGGAAGCTTAAAGTTTGCAAACCATAAAAAAGTATAATTCAGATGACAAAGAAAACTATAATAAAACATATATTATTAATATGATTTGGTCAAACGACCTATATATGAAAAATAATATTGAAAAATATAAAACCTATTAAAAAAATATAAAACATGTTGGGAGAAATCTCCCCCTAAACAAGACTCTTTGATGATTATATTTTGAATTCCATTGTGTTATGACTTGAGAAGAGATCTTCTATTTGTAGAGTTACAAAACCCTTCCTATAAGAAAGAAGAAATCTAATAGGAAAAAGAGACCCTTTCTATAAGAAAGAAGTAATCTAATAGGAAAAAGAGATCTTTTCCACTAAGGAAACTTTTTTCCAATTAATTCTAATTAAGATAGAAAATGAGCTAAAGTAGAAAATTCAGGGTAAATTCTAACAATTACTCCCTCCGTGTCATTTTACTTGTCCCAAATTTTTTAATTCGATTTCTTATTTTACTTGTCATTTTTTACAAATCAAGAAGAGACAAAAAAATTTCTCATGTTTTATCCTTTGCATTAATTACCCTTTCTTCGAATTAAAATGTAAACATGGAATATTATGGTAAACTAGCTATATTATTAATTATTTTTATTAATCAATGTGTCAAGTTAAATTGGGACAAGTAAAATGACACGAAGAGAGTAGTTAATAAATAAAAGAATACTGAACACTTAAACTATATCATAGTGCACGGAGAAATAATTAAGTTTCTTAGCTTCTCTTTGGACGTAAAATATTGCCTACGGGATAGGTAGTGGTGGAACAAAGAAATTGTTGTTGCTGTCTGTGAAACATCGACCCCCTTGATAATAACATTTACTACAATCATCAGACAGGCTCCACCGAAGTCTAAAATTCGCGGTCAAGAGGTCCAACAAGCAACTTGGTTGAGCGTTGACCTTCCCCATGTAATTGGTAATTGAACCAGTGAACAATTATCAGGAATATCCTGCTCTAGTACATCCAAAAAGTAATCCTGCTTTCTACTTGGATTCTCGACTCTCGTAGTATATGCTAAAACCACTACATTTAGTATAGTTCCAATAGTAGCGAAAAAAATCATCATTCATGCTGCTGTCGTTGCATCTTAACAAGGTAAGGTTGTGTTCTGATCCATGGTTCTAAAAGAGATAAACGCAGAACTTGGAAATGAAAGACTTGTATCAAAAGAATTGCAACTTTTTTTTTTCAGTAAGTCATAAAACTTACAGTCAAAAACTTGAAAACTATCAAACAACTGTTGTCCCAATATAGTGTAAACATTTCCTCCCAAATGAATTTTTGGATTAAGTATAACATCGTATTTTTATGTTATACAATCCACAAGCAGGCTGTGAGGATATAGGGAAAGGAAAACTCATATTTCCAATTATCCCACATTGGAACTTCTGGGGAAGCTATCTTGGATTTGATTCTGAGCTTGAGCTGAATGAAACATCCGCATGAGATAGGACATCAAGAATACTGACAAATAAACAGGGCGGCTCAAGCACGTTAGTCACCTAAAGCTAAAAATAGATCGAGGCCTTAAACTTTCAAATAATAATAATATTTTTTAATTTGAAGTCTCTTCTTTTACTTTTTTGTAAAGATGCAAAGTTGTTAATATATTTCATAAATAGATAGTTTAAGATGCAAAGTTATTTATTTCTTTTTATATGAAAAATTACTTTTTCTACCAATAGTACTCCCTCCATTTCAGTTTCAATTTGTTTGTCTTATTTGATTTGACACCGAATTTAGAATTTAATAAAAAGGTAAAAGAGAGTCTTTTGAATCTTGTAGTATTAAACTAAAAATTGAAATGGATAGTACAACTTTTTTCTTAAGAATACTGTTGGAGTTGTGACCCAATTTTTGTTGGTCCGACCTGAAAGTTTCGCGGTGCGACCTATGTTTTTGATTTTCAATAGGGTCTGTGGTAGTAGCGATATGAATCATTATGTTTTTGGGCCTAGGACTTATTTGTACACACATACTATATAAGTTCAATTAGTTAGTCAATTTTGGAAATTCAAAAATTACGTTGTTCTCCACATTGTACTCCTATACTTTCATAGTGAAATTTCTCTGCCTCTGCTCTTGTTTTTTCCAGCAAGGATTTCCACTTAAATCTGTGTGTTGTTCTTGTTTTTCTTACTTGTGGTTTGCTTATGCTATTTGAATCATTACAAATTGGTATCAGAGCTAGTTCGATTATTTTCTCGGGGATGGCAACCATGAAATATGATATTCCACTATTGGATGCAACACCGGATTTTTATTATGGAAGGTTAAGATGAGGGTTGTGCTCGAGCATATGGATTTGGACGATGCTCTATTAGAGTTTGATAATATGCCCTTATCATGGACAGATGAGGACAAATGGTGTAAGGATCGAAAGGCTCTATCTCAGATCCACCTTCATTTATCCAATCAGATTCTACAAGATGTTTTGAAGGAGACCATTGTCGTTGCGTTGTGGTTGAAATTGGAATAGTTATGTATGACGAAAAGCCTAACAAGTAAGTTGCATCTCAAACAACGACTTTATTCCCATCGGATGTCTGAGGGTGCGTCCTTAGAGTATCACCTATTTGTCTTTAAGGAAATCGTCTTTGATTTAGAGACTCTGGAGGTTAAGTACGGTGAGGAAGATTTAGGGTTGATTTTGTTGTGTGTGCTGCCAACATCATAAAAGACCTTTAGGGATACAATTTTATATAGTCTTGATACCCCGACCATAGATTAAGTCTATGATGTGTTGTTCTCTAAAGAGAAGATGAAGTATATTGTGAATGGGTCAGAGACTCAAGAAAATGGTCTTACTATTCGAGAAAGGACTCATGAGAGGAATTCTGGGGGTGATGACAGGAATAAGTCGAAATCCAAAAATAGAAACCAAACCTATAATTTCTGTAAGAAGAAGGGTCATATCAAATTTGAGTGTTATAAGTTATAAAATAGAGAGAAAAAGGAAGCTCCAAAATTGAAGGGACACCAACCAGAGAAGTCTGGTGAAGACAATTTTGTTGAAGATGGCGGTACTGATGGAGAACTCTTGGTAGTGTCTAATGGTAACTCCAAAACTTTTGAGGATTGGATTCCTGATTCAGCTTGCACGTTTCATATATATCGCAATTGGGATTGGTTTACAACATATGAAATAGTCTCTAAAGGTGTAGTGTTGATAGGAAATAACATACTTTGTAATATAATTGGTATTAGAACAATCATAATTAAAATATTTGATGGGGTTGTGAGGACACTTGGTGATGTGCAGTATGTCCCAGACCTGAAGAGAAATATTATTTCCTTAAGTACCCTTGATTCGAATGGATATAGGTATACTGGTGAAGGCGGACTCCTGAAGTTTACTAAATGTGCTCTTGTTGGAATAAAGGGATAGCGAAAGACTACGAATTTGCATGTCTTGTAAGGCTCTACTATTATAGGTGATGCAACTATTTCTACCTCCTCTCTATCAGAAAGTGATGTTGCTAAACTTTGGCATATACGCATGGGGAATATGAGTGAAATGGTATGACTGAACTAAGTAGAAGAGGACTTGTTGATGGCCAGAGCATTACCAAATTGGAGTTATGTGAGCACTGTATTTTTGAAAAGTAGAAAAGAGTCAGATTCGCTAAAGTCATCTACTCAACTAAAGGTACACTTTATTATATTCATTCTAATCTCTGGGGTCCTTCTAGAGTACCCTCTAGAGGAGGTGTGAATTCCTTGTTGACTATTACTGAGGACTATTCCAAAAAAGTTTGGGTATTTTTCCTGAAGCAAAAGAATGATGGGTTGCCTACTTTTAAGGAGTGGAAGACTATGATTGAAAAGAAAACAGGGAAGCAGGTAAAATGCCTTTGGACTGATAATGGTTTAGAGTTCTGTTCTAATGAATTTAATGCTTTGTGCAAGACAAACGAAATTATGAGGCACTTGACAGTTCGTCATACTTCATAGAAGAATGGTGTGGATGAACGAATAAATAGGACTATAATAGAGAAGGTGCGTTGTATTATCTCTAATGCTAGTTTACCCAAGTCTTTTTGGGCCGAAGCTACTTCCACAACTTGTCTTCTTATTAATCGCTCTCCGTCAGTCACGATTGATAAAAAGACTCTACAAGAGGTATGGTCTGGTACTCCTGCTAGTTGTTCTAATTTGAGGATATTTGGATATCCTGTTTATGCTCATGTTGATAATGGAAAGTTGGAACCTAGATATGTTAAGTGTTTATTTATGGGTTATAACCCTGGTGTTAAAGGTTTTAAGCTTTGGTGTCTAGAAAATTGAAAGGTTATAATTAGCAGGGATGTTGTGTTTGATGAAACTGCCATGCTTTGGGCTCCCTCAAAATCTAGTGCTTCGCCTCTATATGAGATTAGTGACATGAATCAGCAAAAGTCAAGCACCCATTTTGAATTGAAGATTGGAGCAGAGTCTACATCAGTGCCTACTTCTTTGTCTACTCCATAGATATATAGTGGTACTATTTCTTCTTCATCACCAGTGATGCCACAATATTCTATTGCTAAAGACAGGCCTATAAGAGATAATATACCTCCTCAGAAGTATGTTGAAGCTGATTTGGTTTCTTATGCATTGAATATAGCAGAAGGTATTGATTCCAGTGAAGATCCTTCTTCTTACTTAGAGGCAGTTAGTTATGATAATTCTGACCAATGGATGATTGCATATAAGAGGATATGAAATCACTTCATAAGAATGGCATATGCGATCGAGTAAGACTGTCTAAAAATAAGAAAGTTGTCCATTACAAGTGGGTATTTAAAAAGAAAGAAGGAACATCAGGAGTTGAAGATGCTAGGTACAAAGAAAGACTAGTTTCTAAAGGATACAGTCAAGTTTCAGGTGTTGACTTCACAGATTTGTTTTCTCTAGTTGTAAAGAATAGTTCAATTCGAGTCTTGCTTGGTATTGTGGCCATGCATAATCTTGAGCTTGAGCAGTTGGATGTCAATACTGCATTCTTACATGGAGAACTTGAGAAGGACATCTACATGCAGTAATCAGAGGACTTTGTTATTTTAGTAAAGAAGGGTTATGTATGCTTACTGAAAAAGTCTCTTTATGACTTAAAATAGTAGCCCAGACAGTGGTATAAGAGGTTTGACTCTTTTATGACCTCTCATATATTTTAGAGGAGTAGTTATGAAAGTTGTCTACTTCAAGGAGGTAAGTGATGGTTTGTTCGTGTATCTTCTCTTGTATGTTGATAATATATTGATTACAACAAAGGATATAAGAGAGATAATAAAAGTCAAAGCCCAGCTCAGCAAGGAGTTTGAGATGAAGGATCTAGGAGCAGCAAAGAAGATTCTTGGCATGGAAATTATGAGGGATAGAGAAAAGTGTAAGTTTTACTTGAGTCAAAAAAAGTATATTGAGAAAGTGCTTCACAGGTTCAATATGCAAAATTCCAAGCCTGTCAGTACTCCATTGGTAGCTCACTTTAAACTCTCAGCCACTTTATCTCCAAAGATAAATGATAAGCGTGATTATATGTATCGAGTTCCATACTCTAGTTTCGTCGAGTCTCTTATGTATGCTATGGTGTGTTCCCCACAAGATTTATCATATATTGTTAGTGTAGTTAGAAAATACATGGAAAATCCTAGAAAAGAATATTGGAAAACAGTTAAGTGGATTTTTAAATACTTGCATGGATCTTCTGATGTTTGTTTGCAATTGAGGAAAAATAGAGATGGAGTACTCGAGTATGTTGATTTTGATTTTGCAGGAGACCATGATAAAAAGAGATCCCTTATAGGCTATATTTTCACCATTGATGGTTGTGCTATCAGTTGGAAAGCTAGTTTTAGACTATGGTTGCTTTATGAACTACTAAGGTAGAATACATATCCATTATAGAGACTTTCAAGGAACCTATTTGGTTGAAGGGTCTGTTTGGTGAACTTAGTAAAGACTTATAGATTACTATGATTTTTTGCAACAGTCAGAGTGCTATCTTCCTTACGAAAGATCAAATGTTTCACAAAAGGACAAAACACATCAATGTTCGACATGATTTTGTGTGTGAAATTATTGCTCGTGGTGATATTGTGGTAAGAAAGATTAGTAGCCATGATAACCCTACTGCTATGATGACCAAGATACTACCAAGTGCCAAGTTTGAGCATTTCTTGGACTTGGTTGGTGTTAGATGTTAATATGTACACTTTGGGGCTTTTATGAAAGAGGTGGATAGTTTTCCTTGAAATGGATTTGAGTTTTGAATTACAATTCGTGTGAAGGTGGAGATTGTTAGAGTTGTGACCTGAATTTATTGGTCCGACCATGAAAGTTTCACGGTGCGACCCATGTTTGTGATTTTCAATGGGGTCTGTTGTGGTAGTGTAGGGATTGGGCCTAAGACTTATTTGTACGCACATACTATATAAGTACAATTAGTGGGTCAATTTTGGACATTCAAAAATTACATCGTGCTCCACATTGTACTCCTCTCCTTTTATAGTGAAATTCCTCTGCATCTGCCCGTGGTTTTTCCCGCAAGGGTTTCCACGTAAATCTATGTGTTGTTCTTATTTTTTTTTACTTATGATTTGCTTATTTTGTACGAATTATAAAAACTACATTAGTAATCTTATTATTCATAAAAATGAGGCCCTTAAGTTTGGGGGCCAATGCAATTGCATTATTTTCCAATGCATAAAGTCGCCCTTGAAGAAATAACCTAACATTACCATTTTTAACTCTCTTGCTATAATATTAATCTGATACTCTTATGAAATGTTCAAAACTAATGCAAGGAAAGAAGCAGAGAGTGAAAGTAATCTCAAAATTTTAATATATTCTCTCTTTTTGCTCTTTCTACACCATATATTTTACATCTAATCCTTTTAAGAATCTTGTTGACTTGGACTTTTCAGCTTTGACAGCTTGAAGGAAAAATATAAAGAAGTGGAATCTTGAGACTTACAATGTGAAAGACTGAATAACCACTTTAAACCAATCTATAACATTGGTGTTTGTGCCAATTTACCCCCGAACTGATTATTTGATACAATCTTAAGGAGATGCACACCTCTAAAGCTAATTGTTGAATAGGGATAGCCCAAGGTTATATAAACCCCACATCAATTCTTCAAGTAATTGATGTGGGACTCAATGTGGGACTCAAGTCCCATTCCTTGCAATAATACCATAACAAACGCTCGACACACATAGTCCATAACGACTGCGCGGTAGATATTTCTAGCCCGAGGCGAAAAGTTCCATATCGACGTCACCATCCTAGGCTCGATGGGATTGGAGGTTAATGGGTAGCTCTAATACCATTGATACAACCTCATGAGAACCACACCACAAAATCTAGTTATTGAGGTAGGAGAATCCCAATTATAGGGGGTGCGGATTGTGCGGATTAATTTAAGGTATACTATATGCTTCATATTTCTATTTTTTATATAGTCAAGTAGATTCTTTTTTATAAGTTCTTCTATTAATCTTATTTGCTCCATATCTTATCTCCAATATTCTATGTATTCATAGTTTATCATTTTATCCTATAGTAGTTGTAATTTTATAAATTTCTGTGTAATAACTTATTTTAGTCATACTATATTTGATATGTAATTCTATGTTATCTATGTGATTCATTAACATTTGTTGTTCATGTATAGTATTATACAAACTATCATTTGTATCTCCTTTTTATAAGGTTAATTTTATTCTAAGTAATCTTTCTTCTAATTGACTTTTTTTCTTTTAAGTTGATTCCTGTAATTAATTTCTTCATATAGCCAACTTTGTTTTCTCTAACTTTTCTAATATATTCTAATATTTTTAATCTGTATAATATCCGTCTGAATAATAATTATCTAGGTATGAATAGTAGCTATCGTCATTTAAGTGTATTTGTTCTAATTCATCTTCTATCCAATTTTCTAATTCTTCATCTTCAATGTTAAATACCTTTTCCCATATAATTTTCTTTATATCTACTATTTCTATATCCTTAAGTACATATAAAATAAGTATCTTAAATTCATCTATCATTTCATCAGGTCAATAATTATTCATTTTTCATATAATTCTATTTTTCAAAATATTTCCTCCAATCATATACATAACAAAATATGATCATCTTAGATCACTATATACTAGATTATTCTTAAATAACAGGTTCTTCGGTCACTATTAGCATGGTAATCTGGATACTTTTTCTCTAAGCAACGCCTCTACTCTGGTTACTCCCCTATCACAACTTTTTTGCCTCACCGATTTCACCTTTAGGATGGCATAGTTCTTGAGAATTTTTCTCCTTTTCCACATTGCTAATAAACTTCTTAACATGTTATTCTTAGAATAGTTCTACTATAAAGTAACTAATATGAGTTTATTTTATTATATCATGATTCTCAGGAATTTATGAATTTAGCTATTCATAATTATAAATGAAAATACCTGTTCTGGTAGATTTGATAAATCTGTGTTTTGCTCATCCATAGATTAGTGTAAAACTGAATATCTTTATTGATTATATCAGAGAAAATTTTTTGTGTACAAGAAGGCTTGCTTTTCGTGTAGAAATTCTTGTCTTATCTTAACAAATGCCTTGCCTTTTTATAATCTACAAAACACGTGAATTATTTTACACTATTCCTACGTTATACTATTCCTATACTATTCCTACTTTACACTTGTACTAATCTTTACAAAAAGTAGAAAATATCTTTACAAAAAGTCAAAGTAGCTTTATGAAAGAAAAGACTTAAAGAAACTTTACATTAAATAGAAAACACTAAAAGCTTAAATAATTTACGTAACTTTAATAATGCACTTGTCCTTTTCTGAATCTTCTTTATCTTCTTATTGAATTGTACATTTCTATCTCATTGTGTCCTTATCTACTTGGTTTCTTCTTTGTTATTACTCCATCCGTTATTTGCTTTGATTGTCCCTTATCTTCATTCTAACTGTACATCTGGTATAATATTGTCTTCTCCATTACACCTTGAACATAGATGGTCTGGATATTTATTTCCAATTATTTTGCAATATCTAGTCAATAATTATTCTGAAATAAATTTTTTCTTTAATGGCTCTGGTAGTTGGTTTCCTTTCTGGATTGAGCAACGTCATAATCCACTGTCTAACTTCTTCCATAACTGTTTGTCTTAACTCTCTTGAATTTGAATAAATCATTAACTGGTCTCTTAAATAATAACTCTATATTGGATTTCCATTTAGGTAGTTATTTGCTAATTCCTGGATAATTGTGGATATTCCAATAATTCTTTTATTCACATAAAAATCTGGTATATCTATTTTGGGTATTTCAACTTGTTGTTCAATATCTTTGGGTATGATCATATCTCGGGTCATTCCTATCTTCACAACTTGTATAACTGGTTTTATTTCATCATACAATATCTCTGCTATTACCGTATAGAACTTTACAAAAAATAGGTTGCCTTTGGTTATCTTTTTGTAAGTGGTAATTGCTTTATATATTTCTAGTATAGCAGATAATTCACTTCCATCTTGGGTATATACAGTATTGAGTAGTCCATAACTAAAACAGGTCTTAACTAGATTTTGGTTAGGTTTTGGTAATGCAATTAACTTATTGTATCCTTATAGCTTTTGGGTTATATAATTCGTATTTGGTTCTTGAATGTTTGTAGCTCTGGGTTTATGGTTTAAGTAGGTTTGTATCTGGTGGATGTTTTCAATATATGCTCTGGTTATGTAGTTATAAACTTTCTTTTCTTTGTTTAGGCTTTCTAGATAGGTGGTAGTTTGTAGGGGTATGAACAAAGGGTCTTTTGGTGTTTTCGGTATAAATGGCTTGTCAAATATTTTTTTCAAGTTCATATTTAGGTTCCTTCTAACTCCTTTGTTTGTACCTACAGAAGTAGATTGATAAATGTTATGGGTTTTTTGGAGTGTCCCAACGTCTCCTTTTATCTCTAGAATTTTACCGTCTTCTGATCGACATTTCTCTGCACACAGCTGAGTTATCTGAGTCATAGCTTCAGACTTCAGTTTAACTTCATTAGTCTTTAGCTTTTCTATCTCATTTCCTATACTATCCACTTTTAGTGAAAGCGTAGTTAGGGTTTTGAGTATCTTTTCTAGAGCATCGTCTTCTGTAATATCAGTTTGGGTAGCTTTGTCTTTATATGTAATCTGCAATAACATTCTTGTTAGTCTTGATTACTTCAATTGTAAATGTAAAATTTAATATATTCAATACTAATCTCCGAATTTCCTTCGTTGTAACTGAATTTTGTATTTTTCTTGTTAACCACCATTAGACCTGTGTATTATTTGTTCGCACAATAAACTTGTTATATACAATATATGATTCAAATGCTAATAAACATTTATACAATGAGCATAATTCTTTTCTATTTATTTCCCATTTATTTTTGTTTCATTAAACGTTCCTGAGTAGTATCTACAATGATGTTCTAATTTTTCTTCTTCATATCTATACTTAATTACTCCTCCATAACTATATTCACTTGCATCTGCTTCTACTATATATGTAAATTTTTTATTTTCGTCTGGAAATTGTAATCCTGGTAATTCTTTACAAGTATTTTTATTTTCTGAACTTATTTTTTATCTTCTTCGTTGTAATTATACTCTACATCCTTTTTAAATTTTATGTAATGACTTTAGATTTTTTGCTAATTTTGGTATATATTCTCTTACTTGGTTTACTAATCCTAAAAAAGATTGTAATTTTTTTTTGTATCTAATTCTTCGTTTGAATTTATTATTTTTTATACTATATGTTGTTGCCTTTTTACTCCACTTTTATCTATTTGTATTCCTAAAAACTCTATCTGATTTTTCATAATTTCAGCTTTCTTTTCAGTTAAACTTATTCCTGAATTTTCTATTATACCTGCAAATTATTCTAGTCATTTAACTATTCCTCTTTAGTTTTTGTATAAAATAATATATCGTCTATGTATACTATACAATTAGGTAACTGTTTGAAATAGTTATCCATAAAACGTTGATATCTACCTGGTGCATTTTTATATCTAAATGGTAATACATTCCATTCATAAAATCCTTGTGGTACTGTAAATGCAGTTAATTTTTTAGATTCTTCTTCTAGCTTTAAATGATAAAATTCTGATTTACAATCGAACTTACTAAAATAGTTATATCCTTGTATCTGTCTTATTTTTACTATCTTATTTGGTATTGGATAATTATATGTCATAGTTTTTGCATTTATGTTTCTATAATCAATAACCATTCTACTTTTTCTCTATTTTGTTCACTGTGTTTATTTACTATAAATACTGGGCTATTGTGTTTACTATTACTTTTTTGTATGTATTGTTTTTCTAATAATTCATCTATATGCATTTCGAATTCTTTTAAATCATCAAATTTATATGTTAATGTTTTTTGGGTTATTATACTATTTTTATCTATTAGCTCAATTCTTACAGTAGTCTTATGTTTTTTCCATCCTTTTAATGGATCTTCACTATATAGTTGTCTTATTTTTTTATTTATTATTTCTACCTTATCTATTGAAAATATAGTTATTTCTTCTTTATTTATTGAAAATATAACTAGTTTTATTGTGTCTTCAGTATTTTTTATATTTTCTAATTTTTGTGTGATTTTTTCACTTCCTTTTATCCAATCAGTTTTCTTTCTTATTTTATTAATAACACTTTTTGCTCTTACCTTTTGTTTACATGGTGTTGTAAACCACTAGTGTGTTTTATTTATTATATGGGGGTATAGTTTATCTAAAAACGACATTCCTAAAAGCATATCTTTTGATGTTAGTTCATAATTATAGATCTCTTCTATTGTTAATATCTTATCCCATACTTGTACTTTTATATTTCTAGCTTTATACGTAATTAAGTTTCCTTCATTATTAAATCCTTTGACTACTATTGGTGTCTTTAGCTTATCCCATTTGTCTTCTGGTAAACAATTATATCTACATAAGTTGGCTTCTGCTCCTGTATCTATCATAGGTGTATAATATCTATTATAATATCCTTCTACTATTATCTTCATAAGTACATATATTTTTATGTTAAAGCACTTTTTATTAATAATCTTTCCTTATAGTAGGTTATGGTTAATTGTATATGTTCTATATTGTAGGGTTTTACTTGTTCTAACCATTTTATTCCTAATATTATGTCTTCTTTTTGTATATCTTCCTTTATTTCGAATTCTATTTTTCTTTTTTCTAACTCATATTATTATTTCCTTTTCTGTTGAATCTTTAATAGTTATTAAACTTCTTGGTAGATCTGGGCATATATTACAATTAGATTTTATTTCTTTATTTTTCACTAGATATTTTGCTATATGGTTTTCTTCTTATCCTGTGTTTAGGAGTATTAAATAATTTTTTATCATTTATTGTTCCCGTTATATAATATTGTATTAAATTAACTTTTGAAGTTATTTCATAATTTGTTCTTTTCGATGATCCTGATGATTCTGTTTTTTCAAAAGCTATCCTTTTTGTTGTACTTAATCTATCATTTATTATTTCTAAATCTTCTTCTATAGCTGTCTTTGTAACAATAATCATTGTTATCAATTGTTTTTACAAATTGTTCAAAAGGACTTTCTATTTGTATTTTATTAATTTTATTTTTTCCTGTTATTTTATGTTTTGGTGTTAATACATATAGATTTTTACATCTTGCTGTAAATATTTTACTTCCTGGGGTTAGTTCTATTCCTGATATTTTTCAATATAATACTAATGATTTATTTATGTTTTTATCTGTTATTGCTACTGAATAATTCGCACTTATTATAAATTTAAATTTTTGGTATATTAAATTTCCTCTTATAGAAGTTATTATACTTTTTTCTATTGGTTTTGTAATTCTATCATCTGCTAAATATAATTCTATTGTTGTATCTATTCTTTCTCTAAAACATGCTTTTATTAATATTTTCGTTCCTCCAAGGTGTACGTATTTTATTGGGTCTTTACTTTTTATATCGTTTATTTCTTTATTAATTATTCTTTATGTTACTAGTGGTATACTAGCTCTACCTTTTGCATATCTACAGTCTATTACACGTTCTTTTTGTCTTACTACGTAGTATTTTTTTTTGTGTACTAAATATGTTTTTTACTGTTGGTATTTTAAATATTTTTTCTACACTTAAATCTAATTCTTTTCCTTTTATCTCGTCAAATGTATTATTATCAAATATTATTTTCTGATCTGTTCCTTCTTCATTTTAATATTCTTTCTTTGTTATTATTTTTATATCTTCTTCAGTCATTTGATTCATCTAATTTACTATCTATTTCATTATCTGTTTCATTTTTCAAAATTTCATATATACTGTCGTCACTTTCTAATTCGTAATCTATATAATCTATTTGCATATATTCTGCATTTTCTATCTTTATTTCTGATATTTGTTTCTTTTTTGTGTCTTTAGGCATTTTACAATATCTAGCTAAATGTCCTAGTCTTCCACAATTATAACGAGTACATTCTTTTATAGATTTCTTTTTCCTATATGGTCTTTTATATTTATAATTTTTTACATAATATCTTTTTCTTGGTTTCTTATACTTATATTTTGACTTTCTTTACTTCTTATATTTCCTATGTCTTTTTTTTTTTCTTATAATATTTTTCTTCACATCTAAATTGGGGTGCTATTTTATCCTTGTTGCATTCTAAATTCTTTATTAATGTTTTTTCCATTTTTATTTCTTCTCTGTATTTTTCATATATATTTCTATACCATTGTTGTAGAAATTTTATTCTTGCTCCTAAGATATCTACTATTTTTGCTTCATCCCAACTCTTTATTATTTTTTAACTAAATGGTTCAGGTAATTTACTAAAATATAATCTTCTTACTTCTTTACTTTCTTCGGTATTGTATGTTTCCTTATGGTAGTATTCTTTAAATGCACACGTATACTCATATATATAGCACATATTACATATTGCTAGTTTTAACATTAAATTCCTATTTGTATCTTTTTCTTTGTTTTGTTCTTCTTCTTTTGTTGTCATACTGCTAAATTCATCTCTTATAGCTATTTCATATTTTTTCAATATGTCTATAGATGTTAGTTTAATTACTGTTGTTCCTTCCGTTTTTTTATCAGCCCTTAATACCTTTTTACTATCTTCAGTTAAATTTAAAAACCATAATTTTGTTGTTCCTATTAGTGTTCTTTCTATATATTCTGGTGTATCTATTGCATTTATACCATTGTCTAATAATTGTTTTGTTATATATCCTATCCATAATTGTATCGTTTTATCTACATCTATTACACAGTCTAAGTCTAAGAAGTTATAATTTTTATTAATTATTTATTTTGGTGTCCATTTGTTATATTCATCCTTTAGGTTATGGTTTTCTTATTTCTGATGTACTAGGTATTATATTTTCATCGTCTTTTTTTATCAAGAGTGTTTATTCCCGTGTTTGTATTTTCTAAGTTGTCTTTATTAATTACTTCTTGTTTTTCATTAATTTCTAGTTTTCTATATTTTTTAAGATTTCTGTATATGTTTCACTATCTTCTGAATCATAATTATCTTTTTCTTCAGCATCTATTGTATTTAATTTGGTTTCATTAGTTTCTAATTCTTTATTTTCTAATTTTTCTTTAAATTGATTTATGTCAATTAATAATTTTTGTTCTTTATCTTTTTCTTCCTTTTCTTTCTGTCTTTTTTCATACAACTCTTTTAGCATTTGCAGTTCTTTTTCTATTTCAGCAATCCCATTATTTTTAGTTTCTTTTATTTTTTTTATTTCTTCTGTAGTCTGTTGTTTTATTTTATCTATTTCTTTTTTCCTGTCTATTTCTTCATTTTCTCTTGCTATTCTTACCATGACTGTTAATTTATCTTCTAATTTTAGTTCCTCTTTTTTCTAGCATTAAGTATAAATGTTCACCTATTTTCTTGTATCGTCTTCCCAGATTAGAAAATACTATTCTTATCTTTAATCCTTTATGATTTTCATATGTTTTTTCATCTATTATAAATTCTTCCTTGTTCATTTTATCTACTTGATAGTGTATAGATCATGTTGATATATGTATTCTAGACTATCTATTTGTGATTCTAAATATGATATTTCTTCTTTTTGTGCTTTTATTGATTTTTGGCATACTCCAACAATCATGTTATATTGTAGTCTTTCTTTTCTTATTTTTAATTCTTTTCATTTTTTAGATATTATTTGTTTTAGTTCTTTATATTTTTGTGATTTTGTTATGTTATTCATCTGTACAATATTTATAATATTTTGGTGGATACCGAAATCTGATTTTATCATAATTAGATGGTATGTATCTCATTCTTCTAGATTTTAAATGAATTATTAGTTTTGCCTCATTGCTAGATATTAAGGTAATTAAGTAAGCTAATCTGTGGGGGTTTTGTTTTATTTTATTTAACTTCTTAAAATTCTTTTAATTTCTCTAAAAGCTTGTGTATTTTTAAATGGTCTTCTCATATTTAACAAACAAAAAACAACACAGATAACACAATTAATAATATTAATAATTAAGTTAACATTTCTAACATTTCTCATAATTAACACATATCTACTTGTATATTTTTTAGTAATACATATCTACTTGTACACTTTTAAAATCAGATAGAATTTTTAGGAATACAAATAGATAAAAGTGGAGTAAAAATGCAACAACATATAGTACAAAAAATAATAAATTCAAAAGAAGAATTAGATACAAAAAAGAAATTACAATCATTTTTAGGATTAGTAAACCAAGTAAGAGAATATATACCAAAATTAGCAGAAAACCTAAAGCCATTACAGAAAAAATTAAAAAATAATGTAGAGTATAATTACAACGAAGAAGATAAAAAACAAGTTCAGAAAATAAAAAAACTTGTAAAGAATTACCAAGATTATAATTTCCAGACGAAAATAAAAATTTTACATATATAGTAGAAGCAGATGCAAGTGAATATAGGTATGGAGGTGTACTTAAGTATAGATATGAAGAAGAAAAATTAGAACATCATTGTAGATACTACTCAGGAACGTTTAATGAAACAGAAATAAAATGAGAAATAAATAGAAAAGAATTATGCTCATTGTATAAATGTTTATTAGCATTTGAGTCATATATTGTATATAACAAGTTTATTGTACGAACAAATAATACACAGGTCCAATGGTGGTTAACAAGAAAAATACAAAATTTAGTTACAACGAAGGAAATTCAGAGATTAGTATTGAATATATTAAATTTTACATTTACAATTGAAGTAATCAAGACTAACAAGAATGTTATTGCAGATTACATATCAAGACAAAGCTACCCAAACTGGTATTACAGAAGACGATGCTCTAGAAAAGATACTCAAAACCCTAACTACGTTTTCACTAAAAGTGGATAGTATGGGAAATGAGATAGAAAAGCTAAAGACTAATGAAGTTAAACTGAAGTCTGAAGCTATGACTCAGATAACTTAGCAGTGTACAGAGAAATGTCGATCGAAAGAAAGTAAAATTCCACAGATAAAAGAAGACGTTGGGAAACTCTAAAAAACCCATAACGTTTATCAATCTACTTCTGCAGGTACAAGCAAAGGAGTTAGAAGGAACCCAAAGATGAACTTGAACAAAATATTTGACAAGTCATCTATACCAAAAACACCAAAAAAACCTTTGTTCATACCCCCACAAACTACCACCTATCTAGAAAGCCTAAACCAAGAAAATAAAGCTTATAACCACATAACCAGAGCATATATTGAAAAAATCCACCAGATACAAACCTACTTGAACCATAAACCCAGAGCTACAAATATTCAAGAACCAAATACGAATTATATAACCCAGAAGCTACAAGGATACAATAAGTTAATTGCATTACCAAAAACTAACCCAAATCTAGTTAAAACCTGTTTCAGTTATGGACTACTCAATATTGTATATACCTAAGACGGAAGTGAATTATCTGCTATACTAGAAATATATAAAGCAATTACCACTTACAAAAAGATAACCAAAGGCAACCTATTTTTTGTAAAGTTCTATACGGAACCAACAGAGATATTGTATGATAAAATTAAACTAGTTATACAAGTTGTGAAAATAGGAATGACCTGAGATATGATCATACCCAAAGATATTGAAAAGCAAGTTGAAATACCCAAAATAGATATACCAGATTTTTATGCAAATAAAAGAATTATTGGAATATCCACAATTATCCAGGAATTAGCAAATAACTACCTAAATGGAAATACAATATGGAGTTATTATTCAAGAGACCATCTAATGATTTATTCAAATTCAAGATAGTTAAGACAAACAGATATGGAAGAAGTTAGACAATGGATTATGACATTGCTCGATCCAGAAAGGCAACTAAATACCAGAGCCATTAAAGAAAAATTTATTTCAGAAGAATTATTGACTAGATATTGCAAGATAATTAGACATAAATATCCAGACCATCTATGTTCAAGGTGTAATGGAGAAGACAATATTATACCAGATATACAGTTAGAATGAAGATAAGGGACAATCAAAGCAAATAATGGATGGAGTAATGACAAAGAAGAAATCAAGTAGATAAGGACACAAGGAGATAGAAATGGACAAGTCAATATGAAGATAAAGAAGATTCAGAAAAGGACAAGTGCATCAATAAAGTTACGTAAATTATTTAAGCTTTTAGTCTTTTCTATTTAATGTAAAGTTGCTTTAAGTATTTTCTTTCATAAATCTACTTTGACTTTTTGTAAAGATATTTTCTACTTTTTGTAAAGATTAGTACAAGTATAAAGTAGGAATAGTATAGGAATAATGTAAAATAATTCACGTGTTTTGTAGATTATAAAAAGGCAAGACATTTTTCAAGATAAGGCAAGACTTTCTACACGGAAAGCACGCCTTCTTGTACGCAAAAAATATTCTCTCATATAATCAATAAAGATATTCAGTTTTACACTAATATATGGATGAGCAAAGCACAGATTTATCAAATCTACTAGAAAAGGTATTTTCATTTATAATTATGAATAACTAAATTCATAAATTTCTGACAATCATGATATAGTAAAATAAGCTCATAGTAGTTACTTTATAGTAGAATTATTCAAAGAATAGCATATTAAGAAGTTTATTAGCAAAGTCGAAAATGAGAATTTTTTTCAAGAATTATGCCATCCTAAAGGTGAAATCGGTGAGGCAAAGAAGCCGTGCTAGGGGAATAACCAGAGTAGAGGCGCTGTTTAGGGAAAAAGTATTCAGATTACCATGCTAATAGTGACTAAAGAACATGTTATTTAAGAATAATCTAGTATATAGTGACCTAAGATGATCATATGTTGTTATGTATATGATTGGAGGGAATATTTTTAAAAATAGCATCATATGAAAAATGAATAATTATTTACCTGATGAAATGATAGATGAATTTAAGATACTTGTTTTATATGTACTTAAGGATATAGAGATAGTGATATAAAGAAAATTATAAAGAAAAAGGTATTTAATATTGAAGATGAAGAATTAGAAAATTGGATAGAAGATGAATTAGAACAAATACACTTAAATGACGATAGCTACTATTCATACCTAGATAATTATTATTCAGGAGGATATTATACAAGTTAAAAATGTTAGAATATATTAGAAAGTTAGAGAAAAATAAAATTGGCTATATGAAGAAATTAATTACAGGTTTAATAGATGTAGACTCAAGTCTCATCCCTTGCAATAATATCATAACATTATATGGTTTGGTCAAGTGACCTACGTATTGGAAAAAACAACATAAAAAGCATAAAATCAGTTTGGAGAATAATCTCCCGCTAAATAACACTTTTTAAACTAATACGTTGTGGATGTTATTATGTTCTTGTATGAGAATAAACTATATTCCATTTATAGAAGTTTAAAACTCATATCCATAAAAGGAGAGATGTAGAATAGTTATTTCTCACTGAGAAAATATTTTTGAGTTAAACAAAATTATGGTGTAAAATTCAACTAAATTAGAAAAATCGTGACAAATCCTAACACAATAAACTAACAAATTAAGAAAGAAAGACAATAAACTAGGTGTTGTGATTATTGTGAATTGAGATGTAGGATTGCTTCCCTCACCTAGGTGTAATTCGAATTAGGTAAACTAAATTCAGGTTATAGAGGATTAGTTTGGTTATGTTCATCAGTATCTGAATAGCTTTTTCAATATGAAATTGTTGAAATTAGGGCAATTTATTAGTGACCCAAATTGGGTAATTACTATCTCTAACTCAAACTTGTTAATTAAGCAATATCAATCTCTTAGATAATTTACCAAGCGTTAGTTTCTTTTCCTCAACAAGAACTTATGCAATTAGGCATTAATCTAGGTTTGCAACCTCAAATTTACAAAATAAGTATGTAATTAGCTAAATAACTATCTTCCCAAATTCCCAATCATATCCAAGTATGTAATTCGTTAACTATTAGGTATCACATATTAGGCTTAATTTGATACCCTAGAATCTAAGTTTAGATACTCATAATTATAAGTAGGAAAGAAAGAGAACTTAAAGAGGAAAATAATTATATGAAAATAAATGCAAACACTATTATCTTCCACTTGTACCTTGATAAAATAGCAAAGAGAGCTTTCAACATTAGAATAAAAACTAGAATGAAAGAGAAAGTCCTAAAATTTTATTTAAAGCTCGTCAAAATTTTCATTAAAAGTGGGAAAGAATTGGCATAGAAGTCATTTTTCAAAACTATTTTGCCAAATAGCCACTTATTTTCTTTTTCATTTAATTTTTAGAATTAGGATCCAAAAAGTGGGAAAAAGTTGTAAAAGATTGGTCCACACATGGGTCAAGGGATCATTTCATCATTTTAATAACTTTGAGAATTAAATATAATACACATAACACCCTCCACTTCTTTCAATATTAAATAAAACCCATTCTCTCTCTCCACTTCAATTTTCTCAACTCCCGCTATTCCCAAGAACTTGCTCCCAAATGCCATTTTCGATTCTCCTTCTTCTCCAATGGCTAAAGGCTCGTTGTTGCTTTGTAAGGTTAGTTAAAATCAAGTTGCGATTATTTTTAGATCTAGTTAAATGGGTTTTATTGTTAATCGTTTCATAGTGATGTAGAAAAGTTTTTTTTTGAATGTGGTTGATTAAGTAGTTAAAATATGAGAATTTTATAGGTAATTAGTTTGATTTCGAAGCAATGGTTGAGGTTTGATTTGGCAGTTTTACCAGATTTTTTCATCGATCATGGTGTTGAATTTTGAAATTTTTGTTAAGGAATTTTGGTTTAGTTCTGGTATTTTTTGAGCAATGAAGTGTTGAATGGTGGAATAATTGTTATTTTGGCAATTTGATTCAAATAGTGACCTATTTCTATCTGTAGACTTATGGTCTATGAAATAAGAATGTCCTAGATTGAAATTAATTCTTAGACGTATGAAATTGTTTAAAAATATTATTGATGAAATAGTAAAAATTGAATGATTAATAGCTAATTAATTTGATTTGTAGCAATAGTTTGATTTTTAGCAATAGTTGAGTTTTGATATTGCATGTCGAATTTTGGTTCAATTATGGTATTTTTGTGTAGTGAACTATTTAATAATGGGGTAATTGTTAGTTATTTTGGGTTTTTCATTTAAGCATTAAGCTATTTCTGTTAGTAGACTTGTGGTATAAGAACTAATAATGGGAGATTTGTTTTATAGGTGTAGATTCTGTTGAAAATGGGTAAAAAAAATGGTATTAAACACACAGCTGATACCGCGTTTGGTTCTACTACTAGCAGTAGAAAAAGAAGAAATGGAGGAGTTGAAAATCCCTATAAAAGGAGGAAATCTACAGAGGAAGAGTCGAAATCAGATTCGGAGTTAAAGAAGATAAGTAGATACGCCAATTCTAGTGAAGATTTTATCGAGTGTAGTGCTAGTGGTGATAGTGAAGAGAGTGAGGGAAGTGAAAAAAATAGTGTTGATGGAGATAATGATCCCTTGTTCGTTCCATCTTATTCAAGGTACATTTTTGTAGAGTGGTATGACCTTCGAACTATTATGGACGAGGTTGAATTTTTTTCGACGAAGATATTGGTTAGACCAAGAATGGATGCATATTGAGAATTTAAGAAAATTCTTTTCGATAAAGACTTGAAGAAAAGATTCAAGCGGTCCTATTTTGGACACTTGAGAAACTTGTCGGAACATCTCAAATTCAATAGGCAGATGATCCATTATTTGTTGTTGTGATGCGTCAAGAATGATAAGATACATCATGAGATGTGGTTTTGTGTGAACAATAAGCCTGTTTATTTTGGCTTAAAAGAGTTTTGCTTGATCACGGGGTTGAACTGCTCATTATACCCATGAATCAAAATTGAAGAAGGTGTTAGAGAAGGGGAAGCATTTTTTATTTAAGGTGATGAAAAATAAAATATTATGTCAACCAACTTGTTACGCTTGATTAGAGGAAATAAGCTAAATGAGGAGCAGTTGTTTAAGTGTTGTTTACTATGGTTCTTGCACAACCTTTTGCTTGCAAAAGATTCGACGAATGTTGCGACACAAAACTGATTCGGATGGTTGATGCTATGAGTTTCTTTGAGAGTTATCCATGGGGAAAAGAGACATTTTAATTGACCATGGACTATCTGAAGAATAAAAATCACCTAACGAAGCAGAGGAAAGTATTTGATGAGAAGTAGAAGGCATCTGATACTCTATTCAAATTTTCCTGGGCATTCATGGTATCTACCATCAACCTTTTAGCAAGATTATCATAGATTCCAGTTTTATTTATACTATGTCATAGACTCTGAGTCAGTTTTTCACTACTGTACTGCTTATAGATTTGGATCTATAAGGCCTTTTCTCATCTTGAAAATTTTTCTGAAAAGTCAATGGATATGCCCTTTCCCATTTCCCGCATCCTCAAATGGCATACTACAAAAAGTGATAAGATAATCAAAGGCAACCCAATTAAGTATAAAGGAAAATTTACCGATGTATGAAATTATTTTTTATTATGTAATAATATTATTACTATGTTGAATGTAATTGTTAATTGACTTTTTCGTAGAATGTACACCCGTACATCATCCCTACTATTGGCTAGACGAAGATGGATTATATGATTATGTTTAAGCCATACGAATGAGGTGAAGAATAATGTCCTCGATGGCTTGGAGAAAGATTTACAAGGGGTGACTGTCCTTATTTCAAATGTGGACATTGATGATGACTGAGATTTGGGTGGTAACCCCATTGGAGTATGCATTGGTGATGATATTCTCCAAGAACCACAAAAGTTGTAGTGGGAACCTCTATCAATGGGATATTCATAAGAGTGTTGCTATGCTCAAGGAAACGGTGTTAGATATTGCTTTCTATATCAAAGAGAAAAGATTAAAGAAAAAGGAAAATAATGAGCAGCAACATGAGCGAGGTAACTTCATTTAATAATTGATATAGTTAATGAATTTTCAGCTGTAAATATCAGTAACACTTTGTAATATGATTCTACAGTGCATATGGACCTTCGTGAAACGAAGAGGAATGAAGAGGGAGAAAAAAAGAGCAAAATGAATGAGTTAGCCACTGTTGTGGCAGAAAAGAAAAAAAAAGTAAAAAATAAGGATGAACAACAATAATAAGAGATGAAAGAAGATAAGAGCCAAGAAGAAACTGAAAAAAAGTAACTGTAGAAGAAGAAGAAGAAGCTGAAAAAGAAGCAGCAACAGATGCAGAAGAAGGAGGTGAGAAAGAACAGGGAGCTAAGAAAATAGCAGAAGCTGATGAAGAAGAAGAATCTGTGAAAGAAGCTACAGATGAAGAATAAGAAGAAGCTGGGGAAGAAAAGAAAGCTGATAAAAAAGAAACAACAAATGTTGAAAAGGGAGGAGAAGAAGGTGAGAAAGAAGAAGGAGGAAAAAAAGAAGGAGAAGATAAAAAAGATGGACAGGAAGAAGAAAAAGATGAAGCAGGCAAAAAAGATGTGGCCATGGATATCGTTGATGAAATCAACAATAACATTTGTGATGATGGGGAAAAAGACATTTGAATACTAATATTGTTAAAGTTTAAGAGTTTTTTTTTTAACAAACAAGGGAGTTGAATGATCTGTTGTTAGGATATGACAAACATTCTTTTATTTTATGAAAGTTATTATGATTCTGCACTGAATCTATTTTTATCAAACTGTATTGTTGCATGTGTTTGAGTATGCATTGTGTTGTCATAATTGGTACAGTGTATGGTTGACATCATAGAATGCATATTTAATCTTTCGTATACTGCTTGCATAGTCTATCATTACCATGCTACTCAATTTTAAGTTGATGTGTAGTTTGATAAACTATGATTCTATGAAAAACAGTATTAACATTATAGAAAAATAGAAGTACTTTTATTTATTCAATATCACTACATCCATGTTACACTTTTCTAAAGAACAAAAACTAGCATTATAGCACATAACATTATTTTTAGGCCATTCTCCCTTTCTTCGGTCAAAATCAATTTTTATTTTAGTTGATTCTTTTCTATTTGGTGTCATATAACAATACTTTAGAGTGATCCCTCTGCTCTTCAGCTGCTTTGAGCAAAGTCATGAGAAAATCTCTATATTCTTCGCATTCTCGGAGCCTTTGTAGTAGATTAAATTTTATCAAGCCATGAAAACTTAATGTCTCGGATTCCGAACTCAATGTTGATGGACTGCTTGGATGTTATACCTCATCAATCCATATAAAAAATAAGAATGCGCTATTATCCTAGAAAAAATAATAATTACATAACGATTTACTTAACTTTTAAAAAAAAAGACATACACGACTCACCTTCGCAATTGCACAGTTATAAAATTTGTGATCTGGATTAGAGTCTATGCGTGACGTCTTCAAGATAGCCGAATTTTCACAATGACAAATTAGTCTTTTTAGAATTGGATGTTTGAGATTCTTGAGATATTGTAGAATTTTAAAATAAAAACAAAGTGGATGAAATAAAATAATGAGGGATAGAAGACTTTATATATGAAGTAAAAATAAGTGTTAACATTGAAGGAGTGCAAAATTAACTGTTTGTTACCGTTGGAACAATAATTGTTTATTTTGAACTGTTGGTGACACTTAATAGACTGTCATCGATCATGACCTATGTCAGTCATCAACGATATATTAAAGTCTACTATTGACCTTTGTAATCGATGAACCCTCAATAACATGTTTAAAATAAAAATAATTAAGTAAAAAATATACTTGTGCTTTGACTGTCCACCGATTCCTTTGGTCTAGTGTAGACTTACACTGTAGGGCATGCATCGATTGATTTCTGGATCATTGGTAGATCTTGTAGATGTATGTACATGATTATAGACCCTTACTAGCATGTTGTTTAAAACAAATAAATAAATAAAAAATAAATGTAGTGAAAAATTCACTACATATGAAGGAATTTAAACAAGTCACATAATCATATTAGAGATTATACAAATTAGGAGTGGTGAATTAAGGAGTATGTAGATGGGTAGTGGTTGAACAAACAAGGAAAAATTCTCTGTTTCTACCCTGAACTATACACGAAATTGTTGAGGCACACCCAAACTTTAGGAGGGTCCTATTACCCCCTGGACTAATTAAAACCATATTTTTGGCAACCTTGGTGCCTATGTGGAACATCAGTGAATCAACACACTGAGGGTCCACGTAGGCACACGTATGTATGACGTAGGCATTAAGGTTGCTAAAAATATAGTTTTAATTAGTCCAGGAGTAATAGGATCTCCTAAAGTTTGAGTCTCTCTCAGTAATTTTGTGTATAGATTAGGATAAAAATAGTGCACTTTCTCAACAAACAATATCTTAAGCATAATGTTTGTCAAAGCACAAGTATGTTTTGAGGATGTTGATTGTATTTAATGACTACCCATCAATATACCCTTTCAATCACCACCCCCAAATAAAAAAAGTACATGGATGGGTAGTGGTTGAAAAATCAACATCCTTAAAACATACTTGTTCTTTGACAAACATTACTCTTAGGATATTGTTTGTTCAACCACTACCCATCCACACACTCATTAATTCACCATCCCTAATTTGTATAAGCTCTAATATAATTGTGTGCTTTGTTTAAACTCATTCATATGTGTAAAAACCCATATTTTTTTTAAACAACATTCAAATGAGGGTCTATAACTGTGTACATAGATCTATGTCATTTACGAATGATCAAGACAATCGATGCACGCCCTACGATGTAAGTTTATGGTAGACCAAAGGAATCGATGGGCACTCAAAGCACAAGTATAGTTCTTACATGGATTTGACATGGGTCAAAGTTGATGACAGTCTATTAAGTGTCACCAACAGTTCAATATTATTGTTTAACCACCCCGAAATCATGTGATTATGTGTTTAAACTGTTTTAAATTTAATTATTTTCTTTCAAGACCCCCAAATCATGTGATTATGTTTTTAAACTTTTAATTTAATTATTTTCTTTAACCAACTCAAAAATATGTGATTATCTATTTAAATATTTTCTAATTTAATTATTTTCTTTCACCAGCCCTAAATCATGTGTTTATATGTTTAAACTTTTTTTAATTTAATTATTATCTTTCAAACTTCAAGCTATTGGTGGTCCATCGATTCATATGGTCTACGATCAACCTATATGTTTTGTGTAAGACCCCACAAAATTCTTAGTTTAATTTAGTCCTTTAAGCTTGTTAAGGGGTCCCAGACTTAGAAAAATTCTATCTAAGTTTTCAGACAGTTTATTTTTAGCCTTTGAAAGTTGGAAATCTCATTTCGCGACATTAATGTCCTTTAATGGTCTATATTTTTGTTAATTCATGATCAGGAATTTCTATAAGGGGTCTCGGACGAGTTTTAGATTTTTCGAACCTCGTTGAGACCTTGTTTGAAATCCCAAAATAGTGAGTTGACGCGATATTGGCGCATTGCATTGCCAATCGCGTTGACAGAGAAAATATTTCTAAGATAAGACAATTTCCAGTGAACCGACGCGATGTCGGTGCATCGCGTTAGTTATCGTGTTGGTACCCACGACGCACCGTATCGGATACAACGTCGCTTGGCACATTTTTTTGTTTTTTAAACCCGCGTCATTTAGGGTAATCAGTTTATTTCCCCTCAACCTTCATCCCTCATAACATGAAATTTAGCCCTCTTTTGGCAAAATACATTCATTATTTCACAAGTGCTCAAGAACAAAAAACCTTAGGTGATTAATTTCAATTCAAGAACTCAAGCTTTCTTCTATCAATATTCAGGAAATTATCAACCAAGGTATGTAAAGTGTTCATTCAAGGGTCCGTTTCACCCTTGGAGCTCAAGAACCCTTTTTAAAATATGAATTTTGAATTCTGTGTTGTGGGTTTGATTATACACATGTTTATGTTGTGATATGATTTCCAAGATTGAATCTTTATTGAATTATCATGACTTTATGTTAAGTATGTGGATTGAAATCCTTAAATTGAAGTACTTGATATAGCCATGATGTATTAGTTGTTGATCTATGCCCTAGAAAAGTTCATGCCTTCCATGTGTTTGTAAAAATGCCTAAGTGAACAAGAATTGTGTATTATGACCCATTTGTGATCTCAATGGTGAATTCATGATGTACCCACATGTTCAAAATGACTCCCATTCTATATCTATGTCTTGTAATGATTTGGAGGAATGCTCATAAGTATGGATTTGTGAAATTATGATATGTTAGCACGTATTCCCACTTATGTGTAATCTTATGACTTGCAATGCTTTATGAGATCCCTCAGTGATAGTATTATGAATTGTTGACTATGGTCATGTGTTCAAGAAGTGTCATGTCTCATTTATTTTCATGCTATAGAGTTCTGGGGTTATTTAATACCCGACAATTTAGATGTGTGCCTAGAGCCAAGGTCAGTTTTAAAGATAACCTTAGTCAAGCTACGATCAGTAGAACTCAGTCAGTCTCAGAACTCAGGAAAAACTCAGTAGTATTCAGTTCAATCCTCAGTCTGTTCATAGAATTTAGTAATATTTCGTTAGTCAATGAGATTCAAGGAACTCAGTCCAGTTCAGCCCAGTATGCTCAGTTAGGTGTCTATTCAGCTGGGAGTAGGATTCAACACCGAGTAAACCCAAGGATGGGAACTCACCTACCAGCAAAGGTTGTGATTCATAAAAGCAATCCTTGTGTTCCAGAACTATGTAGCCAACATAGGTTGAGACATCAAAACTTGTTAGATGAGGGTTGATGAGGTGGATTAACCTGTTAGATGAGGGTCCCACCGTTCTCGTTAGAGTAACTAACAGATGGGGGTCACTCACAACTTGTCCTTACTAGTGGCGCGGTATTAACACCATTCCAATTGGGGTTATAGATTGGACCCTAACTCAGTTATAACATCTTATTAGGGGCATGTCGGTTAGATGACTACCTCCTACAGTATCAGTCTCAGTCTTTAGTAAAGAACTCAGATAGTTCTACAAATTTCAGGACTGTCAGATACAGTCACTCATCTTACTACGAAACTCAGCTAGTTTCACTAGAATCAGGACTGTCAGACACAATCACTAAGTTATCAGTTATATCAGTTATCAGTAATCTATGATTATCAGTAAACTCAGTATTCAGAATCCTTATGATTTTTGTTACAGTTATTTATTTATGCATGTATCCTCACATAGTCATGTTCATGTTATTCAGTCAGTTTAGTTCCAGCATATGAACTCTTGGCCTTACTTTATTTTGCGTAACAGTACATTCACATATACTGCTGCATACTTTCCTTTTGTGCTATGGTGTTTTATACCATATGTTTGGACAGTTAGGTTCTCGATCTCTTTTAGCAGCTCAGATATCAGCAGTCAGAGTCAGTAGTGAGTCCTCATATTTCGAGGATATAATTATTTTGTTATTTCAGTATTTTAGTACTTAGACATTTCCAGTAGATGGAGTTAGTTGGGGACATGTCCCATCAAATATTTATTCAGACATTTTAGAGGCGTTCAAACTATAGCATGTTCAGATAGTTATTTTAGTCGTGGTATTGTCATACCTTGTTCAGACGTTGTTTTATTCAGTATTGTTTAGTATTTTGAACCTTATGGCAAGTTTTCGGCCAAATTTCTGCATTTATTTTAGTTATATTGTTATTACAATATTACTATTATTCAGTGCTCAGTTATAGATATCGGTCATGGGTTAGCTAGAGGTCCTTCAGGATTATTAGCACCGTGTAGTACCTGGGGTACCAGACTCGGGGCATTAAAAACTTGGTATCAGAGCCAAAGGTTCAATAGAGTCCTAGGAAGTTTGAAATCTGTCTCTAGTAGAGTCCTGTGTATGAGTGTGTTGCGCGCCACATTTATATGTAGGAGGCTATGAGATGTTTTAGGAACAGTTTCCCTTCTTTCAGTATTCATATTGTGCGAGTATGTATGAGCTCCAGTTAAACTCTCAGTCTAATTCTTCTTTCTCTTCCATCTATAGAAAATACCTCCTAAGAGGGCTCAGGAAAGAGGAACATGGGATCAGCCAGCCCCTCAGCCCAATCAACCTAATATTTTAGGAGAACATGTCTCCCATGTAGAATTTCGAGTTGTATTCACTACTCTTTCTCATTTAGTTGCTACCCAAAATGAACATCCTGATGTCGTTTCGCCAAGCCAGTGGTCAATTATGCTGTAGCTAGGATTCAGGACTTCACCCGAATGAATCCTCTTTATTTTTCAGGTTCTAAGATAGATGATGACCCTGAGGAGTATCTTGATCAGGTGCTGAAGATTACTGATATTATGGGAGTGACTGCTATCCAGAGTGATGAGTTAGCTTCATATCAGTTGTAGAATATTGCTCATAGTTGGATCAAATAATGGAAAGATGATATGGCTATAGATGCAGGGCCTATTGATTGGAAGGAATTTCCCACCGCTTTTCTAGATAGATTCTTTACCCTAGAGCTGAAAGAAGACAAGGTGTTAGAATTTATTAACCTCAGGACGGGAAACATAATAGTGAAAGAGTATTCTCTCAAGTTTACTCAACTAGCTAGATATGCTCCTCATATGGTGGCAGATTACAGATCCTAAATGAGTAAGTTTGTGTCGAGAGTGAATGATAGTGTGGTCAAGGAGTGCAGGACCACGGTGTTGGTTAGTGAGATGGACTTGGCTATGCTAATGACCCATGCTCATTAGATAGAGGAGCAGAAGAATAAGGAGATAGAAAAGTAGAATAAGAGAGCTAGAATAGGTAGCTTCAATTTCAGTCAGCCTAAGTCAGAGGGTGGGAATCGTTCTTAGTTCTACCCAAAGTCCTCAGTTTTAGCTCCTTTCTCAGCCAGTTCTCCAGTTCCTAAGTTCATAAATGGTAACAAAGATAGGGCGCTGGGCTCTAAGTCTCAGAGCAGTGTTAGTAGTGCCCGAACTCATCCTCTTTGTCAGACTTGTGGCAAGCACCATCAGGATATTTTCACAGCTGGCAGTGATATTTGTTTCGGATGTGGCAATATAGGACACAGAGTCAGAGATTGTCCTTAGTCAGGTTTTCAAGGTCAGTCGAACCATTCCTCAGCTCAGTCTGATCGCCCGAATCAGTAGGGTGCCATTTCCAGCACCACCAGTGGGCAATGGACAAATAAAATTTATGCTCTTCAGTATCGACAAGACCAAGAGAATTCTCTTGATGTGGTCACTAGTACGTTACAAATATTTAATATACATGTTTATGCTTTGCTAGATCAAGGAGTTTTTTTACTTTTATTACTCCTTATATAGTAGTTGATTTCAGATTCAGTCCTAAAATTCTAGTAGAGCCCTTCTCAGTCTCTACCCTAGTGGGTAAAACTATCATAACCCAACGGGTATACAAGAACTGTCCTGTTATGGTATTCCAGTAGTCACTTCAGTAGACTTAGTCAAATTAGAGATGACTGATTTTGATGTCATTCTCAGCATGGATTAGCTTCATTCCTACTATGCCACAGTCGACAACGAAAAAAAATTTCTAGTTTCAGTTTCTGAATCAACTCATCTTAGAGTAAAAAGCTAATACTTTAGCCTTCAGGGGTCAACTTATCTCCTACCTAAGTGCAAGGAAAATGATATGTAAGGGATGTGTATATCATCTTATTTGAGTTAAGGACTCTAATTCAGAAACTCCTAGTATTGAGTCAGTTCTAGTAGTGAATGAATATTCAGATGTGTTTCTAGAGAATCTTCTCGAAATTCCTCCCAAAAGGGAAATCGATGTTGGCATCGATCTTCTCCCAGATACTCAACCCATATCTATTCCACCATATAGAATGACATCATTAGAACTCAGAGAATTAAAAGAGCAGTTAAAGGATCTCCTAAATAGGGGATTCATTATACCCAGCGTGTCCCCGTGGAGTGCACCAGTTCTATTCGTGCAAAAGAAAGATGGTTCTCTCAAAATATGCATAGACTACCGTCAGCTCAATAAGGTCACATTCAAGAACAAGTATTCTCTTCCCAAAATTAATGAATTATTTGACTAACTCCAAGGTGACAATTACTTCTCTAAGATAGACCTTAGATCAGGCTATCATTAGCTCAGAGTTAGAGAATGTGACATTTCAAAAATTGCCTTCCATACTCAGTATGGTCACTTCGAGTTCTTAGTCATGTCATTTGGTCTTACCAATTCCCCAGCAGCTTTTATGAACTTGATAAATCGTGTGTTCAAGCAGTACTTGGACATGTTCGTTATAGTCTTGATAGATGACATTCTTGTCTATTCCCCTAGTGAGCATAATCATACAGACCATCTCAGAATAGTATTGCAGACTCTTAAAAATCATCAGTTATTTGCAAAATTTAGTAAGTGCGAATTTTGGCTAAGGTTAGTAGCATTCCTTGGTCATGTCATTTTCGATGATGGCATTAGAGTTGATTCTCAAAAGACCGAAGTAGTGAGAAACTGGCCTAGACCCATTACTCCATTAGATATCAGGAATTTCTTGGGTTTGGATGGCTATTATAGATGGTTTGTTGAGGGATTTTCATCTATTGCATCCCCTATGTCCATATTGACTCAGAAAAAAGTCAAGGTTTAGTGGTCAGATTCATGCGAGATGATTTTTCAGGAGTTGAAGACTCGACTCACCTTAGCTCAAGTTGTGACTCTTCCAGATGGTCCAGATGGGTATGTCGTGTACTACGATGCATCCAGGGTACGTTTGGGTTGTGTCCTCATGCATCATGGTAAGTTCATAGCCTATGCCTCAAAATATCTTAAGCCCCATGAGAAGAATTATCCAACTCATGATCTTGAGTTAGGAGCAGTAGTCTTTGCCTTAATGATTTGGAGGGGCTACTTGTATAGGGTTTATGTTGATGTGTTCACAGATCACAAAAGCCTTCAGTATATATTCTCTCAGAAAGATCTTAATCTCCATCAGAGAAGGTGGTTAGAACTCTTGAAAGATTATGACATGAGTGTGCTTTATCATCCGGGCAAGGGAAATATAGTGGCTGATGCTCTCAGTAGACTTTCTATTGGTAGTGTTTCTTATGTTGAGAAACGTAAGAAGAAGTTAGCCCAGGAAGTTCATCAGTTATCCAGACTAGGTATCCGGTTAGTCGATTCAGCAAAAGGTAGTGTGTGGGTTTAGAATAGTTCAAAATTATCTCTAGTTTCCAAAGTTAAGGAAAAGAAGGATAGAGATCCCAGTTTAGTCAAGATGAAAGAATCAGTCAAAGATCAAAAGGTAGAGATTTTCTCCCAAGGAGGAGATAGTGTTTTACATTGTCAGGGTTGTCTGTGTGTTCTAGGTGTTGATAACTTAAGGCACTGAATTCTTGCAGAATTGCATGGTGCGCATTTTTTTATTCATCATGGGGCCACCAAGATGTACCGCAGCTTGTGGGAGATCTATTGTTGGAGTGGGATGAAGAGAGATATTGCATATTTTATAGCTGAATTCTTAATATGTCAGCAAGTTAAGATTGAGCATCAGAAGCCAAGTGGGTCTATGAAGGAGTTTAGTATTCCTACTAGGAAGTGGGAAGAAGTGAACATGGACTTTGTGATGGGTTTGCCTCGTACTCATTATTAGCATGATTCAATTTGGGTCATTGTAGATAGAATGACCAAATAAACTTATTTCCTTCTATGCCATACCTCTTATTCAACTGAGGATTATGCCAAACTATACATTAGAGAGTTGGTCAGATTACACGGTGTTTCGTCATCTATTATCTTAGATAGAGGTACCCAGCTTACCTCTCATTTTTGGAAAACGTTCCAAAAAGGTCTTGGTACCCAAGTTCACCTCAGTACAACCTTTCATCCTCAGATCGATGGTCAAATAGAAAGGACCATCAAGACTTTAGAAGATATGATGCGGGAGTATGAAATTGACTTTAAGGGTAATTGGGATGACCATTCTCCTTTGATTGAGTTTACATACAACAACAGTTATCATTATAGTATTCAAATGGTTTCATTCGAAGCTCTCTACGGTAGGAGATGCAGATTTTCAATCGGTTGGTTCGAAGTTGGTGAGTTCGTAGTGGTAGGACATGACTTGATCTTCGATACCTTAGATAAAGTTTAGTTAATCAGAGAGAGGCTCAAGACTGATCAGAGCCAACAGAAATCATACGCAGATATGTTCAGAAAGGATCTTGAGTTTGAGATTGGTGATTATGTGTACCTGAAAATCTCTCCCATGAAGGGAGTAAAGAGGTTCGGCAAGAAGGGAAAACTCAGTCCCCAATATGTTGGTCCCTTAAAAATTCTTAGTTGCTTTGGAAAAGCAGAGTATGAGCTCGAGTTTTCTTCAGATCTAGCTTCAGTACATCTAGTGTTCCATGTCTCCTTGCTTAAGAAGTGCATTGGTGACCCAGAAGTTGTAGTTCCTGTTTAGGGCGTAGGTATTTAGAACAGTCTCTCTTACAAGGAAATTCCAGTTGAAATCCTTAACTGTCAGACCCGCAGACTGAGGAACAAAGAAGTCCCTCTAGTCAAAGTTCTTGGCGGAATCAGTCCATTGAGGGAGCTACCTGGGAAGTAGAAATAGACATGCAGACCAAGTATCCTCACCTCTTCCTTGCTAATTCAGACTCATCCCAAGGTAATGGCTTTCCTTAAGCTTATTCCGTTTCATGTTCAGATTTCAGTTACAAACTTGGAATATAGTTTCATGCTCAGTTTTCCATTTCTAAATTGGTATCCTTTACCATTTCATGTTCAGTCGCATGTTCATGAGTCAGTTCAGTCACGTATTCATTCATCAGATTTGCATGATCAACTCATCAGTACTCCCAGTCATGCATTCATGTATCAGCTCAGTCATAAAATCATGCATCAAATATGCATTCTCAGTACGAATCTCAGTAAATCAGTAATGTTAGTCATGTAATAATGTTTCAGTTGTTCATGTTCAATATGTACTTCAGGTTATCATTTCTCCTATCTCAGTCAGTCTCATTCGAGGACAAATTTTCCCAAGGGGGTCATATTGTAAGACCCCATGAAATTCCTAGTTTAATTCAGTCCTATAAGCTTGTCTAGGGGTCCCAGACTTAGTAAAATTCTGGCTAAGTTTCAAGACTTAGTTTCTTTTTAGCCTTCAAAAGTTGGAAATCTCATTTTGAGACCTTAATGTCCTTTCATGTTCTATATTTTTGTTAATTCATGATCAGGAATGTCTATAGGGGTTCCCCGATGAGTTTTTGATTTTTTGGACCTCGTTTAGACGTTCTTTGAAATCCCTAAATAGTGAGTCAATGCGATATTGGCACGTTGGGTTGCTAATTGCATTGATAGAGAAAATAATTCTCAGCCTAAGTCAATTTCCAATGATCCATCACGATGTCGGCGTCGCGTCAGTGATCGCGTTGGTACCCTCGACACGCTGCGTCGGATGCAGCGTCGCTGGGCACATTTTTTTTGTCTTTTAAACTCGTATCTTTAAGGGTAATTAGGTCATTTTCCCCCGACCTTTATCCTTCATAACAAGAAAACCTAGGTTATTAATTTTAATTCAAGAACTCAAGCTTTCTTATATTAATCTTCAAGAAATCGTCAACCAAGGTATTAAAGTGTTCATCCAAGGGTTCCTTTCACCCATGGATCTCAAGAAACTCCTTTCGAAATATGAACAATATTGTGGGTTTGATTATACACATGTTTATGTTGTGATATGATTTCGAAGATTGAATCTTTATTGAATTCTCATGACTTTATGTTAAGTATGTGGATTGAAATCCTTAAATTGAAGTGCTTGATATAGCCATGATGTATTAGTTGTTGATCTATGCCCTAAAAAAGGTCATGCCTTCCATGTGTTTGTAAAAATGCCTAAGTGAACAAGAATTGTGTATTATGACCCATTTGTGATCTCAATGGTGAATTCATGATATACCCACATGTTCAAAATGACTCCCATGTTATAGCTATGTCTTGTAATGATTTAGAGGAATGCTCATAAGTATGGATTTGTGAAATTATGATATGTTAGCACGTATTCCCACTTATGTGTAATCTATGACTTGCAATACTTTATGAGATCCCTCAGTGATAGTATTATGAATTGTTGATTATGGTCATATGTTCAAGAAGTGTCATGTCTCATTTATTTTCATGCTATAGAGTTCTGAGTGTATTTAATACCTGATAATTTAGCTGTGTGCCTAGAGTTAAGGTCAGTTTTAAAGATAACCTTAGTCAAGCTACGATCAGTAGAATTCAGTCAGTCTCAGAACTCAGGAAAAACTCAGTAGTATTCAGTTCAATCCTCAGTCTGTTAATAGAATTCAATAATATTTCATTAGTCAATTGGATTCAAGGAACTCAGTCCAGTTCAGTCTAGTATGCTCAGTTAGGAATCTATTTAGCTGGGAGTAGGATTCAACACCTAGTAAACCCAAGGATGGGAACTCACCTACCAGCAAAGGGTGTGTTTCTTAAAAGCAATCCTTGCGTTCCAGAACTACATAGCCAACATAGGTTGAGACATCAAAACTTGTTAGATGAGGGTTGATGAGGTGGATTAACTTGTTAGATGAGGGTCCCACCGTACTCGTTAGAGTAACTAACAGATGGGGGTCACTCACAACTTGTCCTTACTAGTGGCGCGGTATTAACACCATTCCAATTGGGGTTATAGATTGGACCCTAACTCAGTTATAACATCTTATTAGGGGCATGTCGGTTAGATGACTACCTCCTACAGTATCAGTCTCAGTCTTTAGTAAAGAACTCAGATATTTCTTCAAATTTCAGGACTGTCAGATACAGTCACTCAGCTTACTACGAAACTCAGCTAGTTTCACTAGAATCAGGACTGTCAGACACAATCACTAAGTTATCAGTTATTTCAGTTATCAGTAATCTATGATTATCAGTAAACTCAGTATTCAGAATCCTTATGATTTTTGTTACAGTTATTTATTTATGCATGTATTCTCACGTAGTCATGTTTATGTTATTTAGTCAGTTTAGTTCCAGCATATGAACTCTTGCATTCAGCCTTACTTTATTTTGCGTAACAGTACATTCACACATACTGCTGCATACTTTCCTTTTGTGCTATGGTGTTTTATACCATATGTTTGGACACTTAGGTTCTCGATCTCTTTTAGCAGCTCAGATATCAGCAGTCAGAGTCAGTAGTGAGTCCTCATATTTCGAGGATATAATTATTTTGTTATTTCAGTATTTTAGTACTTAGACATTTCCAGTAGATGGAGTTAGTTGGGGACATGTCCCATCAAATATTTATTCAGACATTTTAGAGGCGTTCAAACTATAGCATGTTCAGACAGTTATTTCAGTCGTGGTATTGTCATACCTTGTTCAGATGTTGTATTATTCAGTATTGTTTAGTATTTTGAACGTTATGGCAAGTTTTCTCCTAGATTTTCACATTTATTTTAGTTATATTGTTATTACAATATTACTATTATTCAGTGCTCAATTATAGATATCAGTCATAGGTTAGCTAGTGGTCCTTCGGGATTATTAGTACCGTGTAGTATCCGGGGTACCAGACTCGGGGCGTTACATTTTATCGAGGAGTGACAATATCTATGATCTATGATAGACTATATATGTGATCTAGATTTATTATAAAATCTTTTTTTTACCTTTCATGAATTTAATCAAGTCAATCTACAGTTGTATTCATTGAACAAGGAATAAATATTTGAAAAGTTGGTTGTACAAAAAAATAACCAACACAAAAAGCAACAATCATAAAAAAGAGGGAAAAAATAATTTAGAAACTGAAATACTTATATTCATTTTTTCACTGTAGTACATATATTTTCCATTATCAAACAGCTAAAAAGGCAAAAAAAAGAAGCTCTAACAACAATCTTACCAAGAAAGCTTCTTCTGCAATGAACACGTACAAGAACTTATAAACATAAAATAAAATAAAAACTTAAACTAATTTTAGGGGGATGCTGGGGAGTGATTATTCGGGTCCTTCCATTCCTAAACTTTCCAGAATTTCCATCAAGAAATGAGCAATTCGGCGGAGTTTATGCTCTAAGTAGATGCGATCTTGACCCAGGCCATGGAAAAGACACTCAAAATCATTCATTAATAGTAGGAGATTGTAGTATCTTGGGGGAACTAGTCTGATGGGGTGTAAGGGTATTCTTCTGGGTGGCATGCATTTAGTTTGATGAAGAAAAAGAGGGTTTCTAAACTTTTGGATTTATGCAGAATTGAATACGTAGATAGAAGTAGTCACAGTACTTATAGACTCATAGAAGGCATCATTTCATATTCTCAACCAATGATCAGTCGACAAGTGTGGGAATAGAAAAGGCTTACCTTGTATGTACCAGTAGATTTTGATGTGAATAGACGTGTTTGCAACTTTCAATTAATTGAGAATTAGAAATGATGTTTCAATGCATTGATTGGAGAGATATGGCAGTAAAAAGACCCACAAACATGTTTAATGAGTAATCATATAGCCATTACAAAATATTTAATAGACCATGTAAAATATATATCATAGAATGATGATGTCTACCGTAGACAAAGTTTTAAGTCGATTACAACTGAACATTAAATTCTATAGAAATGCACATTTAACCCCTAAAATAGTAGCTTTACAATTAAAGAAAAAAATCCTATCTAACATTTGTTGGCCATTCTACATGTGGTTCTTTGTGTCTGGATTTCTTGCATACTGAATACTTATTCCTCCTTTTGGACTTGAATGTTTCACCGACCCCCTTAACGCATTTGACTTTCTTCCTCCCGGGTTTGGGATCATAGGGGATAGAAAAATCTTAGTTTCTTTCAATTCCAGTGGCACAGTCCATTCAAACTCTAGAGGGACAACGTTAATAGCTTCGGATTATGCGAGGAGGTAAGTTTCAACTTTATAAATTGGCAAAGAGTACTCATAGATTGAGTTACCATAACCTTCGCCATCGCCATTCTTTGCTCGCAAAGCAGCTATTGTATGTTCGCACGGTATTTTCACCAAGTTATATTTCCTACAAGAACAACTCCTATCCAAGAGCTTGACCTTGGAAGTAATACAGTTACCAAACACATTGAATTGGTTGAGACCCCTATTTGCATTTGTCACATATAAGGAATCACTCGCACTCTTATTATCCCTTTTGAGTTTTTCCGCACAAGGCCCAAATTTGTTGTTTGTACTATCGACAAAGGTATACTGCTCCCTAAACTTTTCACCATATTTTCTAGCAAGTAATTGAATATGTACGACATGGGGTACTCCCGTTCATTTGTCAACACCGAGTTGAGCGACTCAACAATGTTTGTGGTCATCATTTTGTACCTATTTCCCGAGAAGTGTGCTCTACTCTATTTTTCAAAACCAAACATATTTTCAAGGATATGTGCTGCCTTGTGGCAATTATTCTTCAATTATGCAAAATGCTTGATAAACTCATTAAGAGAATAATCCTTTACCGCAACGTAGAATAGATAAAGATGTTCTCTACAGTGTTGATTTACACGAAGATTTTCAGCGAGTTGCCTCATGCAAAGTCCATGATGCGCATGACTATAAACACGGGAGAAGACATTGACAATACTAATGTGCCTATCAGAGATGACACATAGATATGACTCATCTTCTACTATAGACTTCAAATTATCAAAAACGAATGTCCAAGAAGCATTGTTCTCTTTATCCATAACACAAAAGAAAATTTAAAATATATGATTTTCGGTGTCATGGGCAACGACACTCAGCAACACACCCCCGTACTTTCCATACAAATATGTTCCATCAATGATAATTACCTCTCTCATGTAGTCATATCCCCGTATGCAAGCTTCGAATGCTAAAAAGTAGTAAATGAACGATCCATCCATCCTGTTTACCATGATAGGGTAAGAAGACCCGGGATTAAATAACTCTATCATGTGGGAAAAAGTCGGCAAATAAGAATATCCGTACTCCGGTGTCCCGCAAATGATGTTGTTCACAATTACTCTTCCTTTCCAACACATCCAATAGCTTCTATTGTAATGCATCTCCCTAAACACCATCCTCTTAATTTCTCTTTTACTTGGACCCTTACTATCGTGAAAATGATTTACACATAGTGAAACAATCATCTCAGATGAGATTTTCTTATGCCTGCCTATGATGTGTTCAACACCGCACGTGTGGAACCCAACATAATTGTATATGCAAAATTTGTTTGAGGATTCGTACTTATTTGCCCACGACAACCATCCAAAACCATGAGATGCATATTTTACCTTCAACAATTTAGTGCAAATCTTCTCCATAAAATAATAAAAAAACTGCTCATCGTTGCTCCGTCTAGTAGCATTATGAGATCTTTCTTGTCGACGAGTATTTGATCACGATAGAAATTGATTCCATCGGTGAAGGAGTGTCTTGGTTGTAATCCCATTCCACAATCTTTTTACGCATCTTACGAGTCCAATAAAACATATTCTATATTCATAGAATCATCTTCCATATTAATTGGATGATCGCCATTGTTCTTATAATCATTCAAATCATCGTCGACTGTCGGGCGCCGAGTTGGGGGTGGTGATGAATTCATCCATCCTTCAAAGGGCCTCTTAACTATATTTATCCTTAAAATAGACCTAAAGTCGTCTGCATCAATAGCCATCATGTACAATGACATACATTTATCATTATTTATGATCGTAGGATGCACTTTTTTCCACGAATGCATTAGATAATTAGTAACCACGTTGCTTGGCTCGTAATCTATATCTCTCTCTCCATTACGCTTGCAACCAAGTCGTCGTATGAACTGTTGCAGTGAACCGCAATGGGAAGTATCACCTTAGTAAAAGATTTCCAATTCTAACATTTGGGAGTCTCCTCCTATTGTCCCATGGAATCACCAGAAACCAGAATAAATTCTGTAATAGACATCCTAGAATTAAGCTTTGGTCGACGGTTGATTATGCTGATGGTCTATGTCATGATATATGCACGGTCGATGACTGGGAAGATATATGTACAAAAACCTTAAAATTATAATATTACTTCTAATCAATGATCATTGGGTTTATGGAATAGAGAAATGAACTTGTAGTCGCCTAAGCTACTGTAATGTACTTTCTAAAGAGGTTTTGAGTAATGTGAGTGATTTTAAAGCTATTTAACAATGGTGAAAAGTGTGTTTAAGAAGATACCAAAAAAATAAGGTAACAATAGGTGCAATGGACAAGCTTATGATGTTTGTGGATTGATTTAGAGTTGATCTCCAGAAAATAACACCAGAATCGGGCTTGGATTAGAGCTATTTGGAGGGAGACGAACTTTCTATTTTAAGCGTTTGGATTTTTTTTAATTATTTTGGGAAACCAAAATATTTTTGTATTATATACTTGTGGATGATGGAGTGAGTTGAAGTGTATTATTAGAAACTTGTGGGTGAATTTTTTATCTTGGAAAGATTGGATGATGAGTTGGAATTAAGTGGGTATATGAAATTCTTTTCAAAACTTTTATCTAAATGGCAAAATAAGTCTTGAAAAGAGCCTTTTTGGCAGTTTTGCCCTTAAAAGTTCCCCTGCTGGACAGTTTGTGGGGAATAATTGGCAAAGAAGAACTTTTGCAAAACTATTTTTCCAAATACCCACTTAATTTATTTTTGATTTATTTTTTAGGTTTAAGGTGTAAAAAGTGGAAAAAGTGGGGCCACGGACAAATTCATCATTTATACAACTTTACAAATTTAATATAATACACCTAACCCCCTCCACTTATTCCAATATCCAAAAAAAAACCTTCTCTTTCTCCTCTTCAATTCCCAACTCCCACTTTCAAACAACTTCTCCCAAAAATGCAATTTTCGTGCGTTCTTCGTCTGCAGCTACTAAGGGGGCGTTGTTTCTTCGCAAGGTTAGTTAAAATCGAGTTTCGATCATTTCTAGATCCATTTAAATAGTTTTTCTTTTTGCTAATCGATTGGTAATGATGTAGGATTTTTTTTTCGAATTTAGTGTTTTGATTTAATCTTGATTTTTTTAGCAACGAAGTGTTGAATAGTGGTATAATTATTGTTTGAAGAGTTATTTTGGCATTTTGATTTGAACAACACCCTTCTTTTTTCCATAGACCCACGATCTATTCGTAGACCAGTGGTCTATAAAATGAGAATGCCCTAGATATATTTTAATTTTTAGATGTATGAAATTCTTTTAAAACATGATTGCTGAAATAGTGAAAATTGAAATATTAATAGCTAATTAGTTTGATTAGGTGCACTAGTTTAATTTTTAGCAATTGTTGTGTTTTGATATTTTGCATGTTCTTTTGGTTCAATTATTGTATGTTTGTGTACTGAACTGTTTAATGGTGAGGTGTTTGTTAATTTATTTTTTTGGGGAGGGAGGGGTTCATTTGATCATTGAGTTATTTTTGTTGATAGACTTGTGGTCTATGAACTGAAAATGGGATATTTGTTCTTTAGGTGTAGACTGTGTTGAAAATGGGTAGAAAAAATGTTATTCCTAAACAGAAAGACGATACTGCTGGTAGTAGTAGAAAAAGAAGAGCTGCGGCAGTTGAAAAAGTGTCAAAAAGAAAGAAAATTGAAGAGTTGGTGTTCGAATAAGATTCGAAGTTAAAGGACATAAGCAACTACGTCGATTCTAGTAAAGATGTTGCCAAGCGGAGTGTCACTGGTGACAGTGAAGAGTGCGAGGGAAGTGGGAGTAATAGTGATGATGGGGATAATGATTCGTTGTCCATGCCATATCTTTCAAGGTGCATTTCCGTGGAGTGATATGACCTTCAAACGATAGTTGATGAGGTCAGATCTTTCCCGAAAAAGATATCGGTCAGATCAAGAATGGCTGCTTATCGAGAATTTAAGAAAATTCTTGTCGACCAAGAATTGAAGGAAAGATTCAAGCGGTCCTATTTTGGACACCTGAAAAACCTGCCGGAACATCTCAAGTTCAATGGGCAGTTGGTCCATTATTTGTTGTTGCGACGTGTTAAGAACAATAAGATACATCATGAGATGTGGTTTTGCGTTAACAACAAGCCTGCCTGTTGAGGCTTGAAAGAGTTTTGTTTGATCATGGGGCTGAACTGCTCATCATACCCCAGTGAATAAAAAATGAAGAAGGTGTTAAGATAGGGGGACAATTTTTGTTTTAAGGTGACAAAAAACAAAAACATCACGACGACCAACTTGTTACACCTGATCAGAGGGAATAAGTTGAATGAGGACCAAAAGTTCAAGTGTTGTCTACTGTGGTTCTTGCACACCATGTTGCTTGCGAAAGATTCGATGAAGGTTGTCGACACAAAACTGATTTGAATGGTCGACTCTTTGAGTTTCTTCGAGAAGTATCCATAGGGGAAAAATACATTTCAACTGACCATGGACTATCTGAAGGAAAAAAGTGACCTGAAAAAGCAGAAGGAAGTATTTGATGAGAAGCAGAAGGCATCCTATGCTCTATTCGGATTTCCCTAGGCATTCATGGTATCTACCATAAACCCTTTAGTGAGTTTATCGTAGATTATCATTTTATTTATACTATGTCATAGACTCATAGTTATTTTTTTCACTGCAGTACTGCTTACAGATTTGGATCAATGAGGCCTTTCCTCATCTTGGAGAATTTGCTGAAAAATCAATGGATGAGCCCTTAACCATCCTCCGCATCCTCATATGGCACACTTTAAAAAGCGAAAAGATAATTGAAGGCGACCCATTCAAGTATAAAGGAAAAGTTACTGAGGTATGAACTTATTTTCTATAATGCAATAATAGTACCGTTTTATCGAATGTTATGTAATTGTTAATTGATATTTGGTAGAACGTGCACCCGTACATCATCCCTACTATTTGTGAGACAAAGATGGATTACATGATTACATTTGAGCCATATACGGATGAGGTGAAGAATAACGTCCTCGATGTCTTGAAGAAAGAGTTAGAAGGGGTGACTGTCCTCACTTCAAATGAGGACAATGATGATGACGAGGATTTGGGTGGTAACCCCGTTAGAGTACACGTTGGTGATGATGATTCTCTGAGCACCTCCAAAGATGCAGTGGGAACCTCATTCCCCAGGGATCTTCATATGAGTATGGTTGCGCTTGAGGAAGCGGTGTTGGCTATTGCTGCCTATATAAAAAAGAAAAGAATGAAGAAAAAGGAAAATAATGAGAGACAACATGAGCGAGGTAACTTTATTCATTAATTGATGTTGTTAATGAATATTCAGCTTTAAATATCAGTAACACTTTGTAATATTATGAAATAGTGCATGTGCATGAATCGAAGAGGAATGAAAAAGGAGAAAAAAAAGAGCATAATAGATGAGTTGGCCACTGTTGTGGTAGAAGAGGAAAAAGAAGAAGAGAAGAAGGATGGTGAAGAAGATAAGAGCCAAGAAGAAGGTGGAAAAGTAGTAGCAACAGCAGCAGAAGAAGAAGCGGCAACAAATGAACAAGGAGGTGCGAAAAAAGGAAAAACTGTTAATGAAGAAGCTGACAAAGCTGACAAAAAAGAAGTTGAGCAAGAAGTAGCAGGTGAACGAAAAGAAGAAGCTGAGGAAGAAACAGCTGTTGAAGCTGAGGAAGAAACAACTGCTGCAGGTGAAGTAAGAAAAGAAGGTGTGGAAGAAAAGAAAACTGAAGAAGCAGCAGCTGATGCACATGCTGAAAAAGAAGGATAAGAAAGTGAGAATGAAGAAGCATCTACAATTGTTGAGAAAAAAGAAGTTGAAGTTGTCCAAACATATGTGGTCATGGACATTGCTGATGATATCAACAGTAACACTTGTGTTGATAAGGAACTTAGGGAAAGAGACATTTAAATTCTAAGATGTTTAATTTGTTGTTAAATGATGAGTTGTTAGGATATGACAATTTTTTTTTATTTCACAAATATGAAGTTTGAAGGATCTGGTGGTAGGATATGACAATTATTCTTTTATTTTATGAAACTTGTTATGATTCTGAGTTGAATCTGTTTCTATCAAATTGATTTGTGGCATGAAATTTGAATATGCAGGGTGTGGTCATAGTTGGTACATTGTATGCTTGATATCATAGAATGCATACTTAATATTCCATATACCGTATGCATAGTCTATCATTACCCTGCTGGTCGAATTTAAGTTAACGTGTTGTTTAATCGACTATGGTTCTATCAAAAATAGTATTTAACATTATACAAAAGTAAAACTATTATTATTTATTCAATATCACTACATCCATGTTACACTTTTCCAAAGAACGAATACTAGCATTATAGCACATAACATCATTTTTAGGACATTCTCTCTTTCTTCGGCCAAAATCAATTTTTTTTAGTTGATCCCTCTTTATTTGGGTGTCATGTAGCAATAGTTTAAAGTGATCCCTCTGTTCTTCGGCTTCTTTGAACAAAGTCATGAGAAAATATTTATTTTTTTCGCATTGTTGGAGCCTTTATCGTAGATTAAATTTTGCCAAGCCTTGAAAATTTGATGTCTCGAGCCTCGGAATAAACGTTGATGGACTGGATGAAGGTGATAGCTGATCAAGCCATTTGAAAAACAAGCATGCGTCATTATCCTAGGAAAAAAAGTAATTACATAACCATTAACTTAACTTTAAAAAAAATATGCACACCTCACCTTTGCAATTGCACAATTATAAAATTTGCGACTTGGATTTGAATCCGTGCGTGACGTCCTCAAGATAGCCGCATTCCCACAATGACAAATTAGAGTATTTTTAGAATTGGATGATTGAGATGCTTGCGACATTGTAGAAGTTTTAAAAACAAAATAAAGTTGATGAAATAAAATAAGGAGGGATGTACACCTTATATATGAAGTAAAAATGAAGTGTTCACACCGATGGCTTACAAAAGTAGCCATTTTTTACCGTTGGAAAAGTAATTTTTCTCTCTTGAACTGGTGGTGACACTAAATAGACTGTCGTAGATCATGACCTATGTCATCCATCGATTTGTATGGTTTACCATAAACTTACACCTTTATTAGTGCATCGACTGATAGCCTGATTATGCATAGACTACCGTGATCTATGTACACATCTATAGATCATCACGTAGAGGTAGTTAAAAAATGAATAGTTAAATTAAAAAAAATAGATAATAGTAACATGTTTTGGGGTTGGTGGAAGAAAATAATTAAATATAATATGATTTAAATGGATAATCACATGTTTTGGGGCCGGTGGAAGAAAACAATTACATTAAAAATGTTTTAAATAGATGATCTTAGACTGGTGATGACACTTAATACACCGTCGTAGATCATGAACTATGTCATCCATCGATCAGTATAGTCTATCGTAGACTTACACATTTATTATCGCATCGACTGATATCATGATTAGGCATAGACCACGATGATCTATGTACAAGGTTATAGACCATCACTTGGATGTAGTTAAAAATGATTAAATAAATTATAAATAAATACGCTGTGGATTTCTACACATATGAAGGAGTGTAAACAAGTCACATAATCATATTAGAGCTTAGAGAAATTAGGGAGGGTGAATTAAGAAGTGTGTGGATGGGTAGTGGTTGAATGCTCAATATCATAAGAGTAATGTTTAAACAAAGCATAAGTATGTATATAGGATATGTATTGTATTTGATGCCTACACATTCCACATATTTCTTTCATCACCACCCCTAAATCAAAAGAGTGTGTGCAATTGATAGCGGTAAAACATTTATCACCGTCAATACATACTTGTGCTTTGAGAAACATTACTTTTACGATATTGAGCATTCAACCACTACCCATCCACACACTTCTTAATTCACCCTCCATAATTTGTCTAAGCTCTAACATGATTATGTGGCTTGTTTACACTCCTTAACATGTGTAGAAATCCACACCATATTTATTTATAGTTTATTTAATCATTTCTAATTACATCCAAGTGATGGTCTATAACTGTGTACATAGATCACCATGGTCTACGCATAATAATGATATCAGTCGATGCGATAATAAACGTGAAAGTCTACGATATACCAAACTGATCGATGGAGGACATAATGTATGATATATGACGGTCTATTAAGTGTCACCACCAGTCCAACATCACCTATTTAAATTCTTTTAATTAAATTATTTTCTTCCACTAGCCACAAAACATGTGATTATCCATTTAAATCATATTATATTTAATTATTTTCTTCCACCAACCCAAAATACATGTTACTATTATTTATTTAATTTTTTTTAATTTAATAATTTTCTTTCATAATTCCCAAAACATGTGATTATCTATTTAAATCATTTTTAATTTAATTATTTTCTTCCACCAGCCACATAACATGTGATAATCAGTTTAAATCTTTTAAAATTAAATTATTTTTTGAAAATTTATTATTATTTGTTTTAATTTACCCGATGATCCATCGATTCATGTAGTCTACGATCGACTAATATGTACAGTCGACGAAATACTTTGTATAAAATCTAAACATTAGATTTTACTCTTCAGGAAATTAGTCAAGCCACAATACTGTAACTTGAAAAGGCAGACATATTTGATTCGAGTTTTCAAACAAGGGATCAGAACAAAGATGACAAACACACAATGTTAAAAGAAACTGAAACATAGTTGTATTAAAATTGTTCATTGTATTACATAATAAAATTTACATCAAAAAGGGGAAAATGGAAGAAGCTTTCTTCTAACAAGATCCTACAAAGAAAGCTTCTTCAGCAATGAACAAATCAAAAAACTTAAAAACATATTCTAAAATAAAACATTTAAACTAAATTATGGAGATGGTGAGGGGGGGGGGTGATGTAGTCAGGGCCTTCTATTCCGAGCCTTTCCAAAATTGCCCTCAAGAAACGAGCAATTCGATGGAGCTCCCGCTCCAGGTAGATGCGGTCTTGACCCATCCCATAAAAAAGACGGTCCAAATCATTCCTTAGGAGGAAGAGGTCGTAGTTCCTCGGAGGAACACGTCTGATGGGGCACAGGGGTATCCTTCTTGGAGGCATTTTTTGATTTGGGTGAAGAAGAAGAAGAAGAAACAATTTCTAATATTTTTGGTTTAGGAAAAACTGAAGGGTTGCGTATAAAGAGGGCCTGTACTTATAGACCTGTAGATTGCGTCCGTTCATATATCCACCCAATGGTAGGTCGACGTGTCTGACAAGAGAATATTTTGTATGCGTATACCAGTTGTTTTTTCTCATGAAGAGACGTTTTGTGTAACTTTTTAATAAATGGGAACGGGAAACAAGGGAAATAATGATTCATTGCATCGATTGGAGAGATAATCCGGGAAAATGACCAACATAATGTGTTAGATCAACAATAATATAATCAATATATAATATTTTATAGACCATATATTATATATACCGTAGACTATAGATAGTCTATCGTAGACAAAGCTTTAGGTCGATAATAACTGAACGTTAAAATCTACAGAAATGCACATTCATCCCCCAAAATAGTAGCTTTACAACTGAAGCTAATAAAAAGCCTATTTATGATTTGATGCCCATTCTACACATGGTTCTTTTGTGTCCGAATTTCTTGCATATTGAGGACCTATTCCTTCTATTGGACTTGAATGTCTTACCGATGCCTTCAGTGCATTTGAATTTCTTTCTTCCGAGTTTGGGATCATACGGGGGTGGAGAAATTTTGGTGTCTACCAATTTCTGTGGCACAGTCCATTCAGCATTCGGAGGGACCACGTTAATTGCTTCCGCGTATGCGAGGAGGTAACTTTTAGCTTTATAAATTGGCAAAGATTAGTCGTAGATGGAGTTACCATAATCTTCGTCATCACCGTACTTTGCTCGCAATGCTGCCATCACGTGTTCACACGATATTTTCACCAAGTTAAATTTCCGACAAGAACAGCTCCTCTCCAAGAGATTGACCTTAGAAGTAATGACATTGCCGAACACCGTATACTCTTCGATAACCCCATTTGGATTACCCACATACAAGGAATCTCTCGCACTCTTATTATCCCTTAGGATCCTTTCCGCAGAAGCCACAAATATGTTCTCTTTACCACCGATAAATGCATGCCGCTCCCTAAACTTTTCACCAATTTTTTTAGCAATTGAATTGAATATGTACGACACGGGGTACTCCCGTTCATCCATCAAAATCAATTTTAGCGACTCGACGATGTTTGTGGTCATCACATCGTACCTATTGCCCGAAAAGTGTGCTCTACTTCATTTTTCAAAACCAAGCACATTTTCAAGGATATGAGCTGTCTCAGGGAATTTACTCTTCAATTCCACAAAATTATCGCTAAACTCATCAAAGGAATAAGACTTTGCCGCGGCGTATAATAGATAAAGATGTTCTCCGCAGTGTTGATTTACGTGAAGATTTTCAGCAAGGTGCCTTATGCAAAGTCTGTGATGTGCACGACTATATACATGGGAGAAGGCATTGGTGATGCTAATATGACTGTCGAAGATGATGCATAGATCTGGTTCATCTTCTATGATAGACTTCAGCTTCTGGAAGAAGAAGGTCCAAGAAACATCGTTCTCTTTATCGACGACACAAAAGGCAATCGAAAATATATGATTTTTGGTGTCTTGTGCAATGACGCTCAGTAGAACGCCCCTGTACTTGCCATACAAATGTGTGCAATCAACGGTAATTACCTTTCTCATGTGGTCATATCCTCGTATGCAAGCTTCGAATGCTAAGAAGTAGTAAATGAACGATCCATCCATACGATTTACCAAGATAGAGTAAGAAGACCCGGGATTCAATAACTCCACCATGTGGGAAAAAGTCGGCAAGCAAGCATATCCATGCTCTGGTGTCCCGCGAATGATGTTCTTCGTAATTACACTTCCTTTCCAACACATCCAATAGCTTGCGTTGCAACGCAACTCCTTAAATACAATTCTTTGAATTTCACTTATGCTTGGACCCTTACCATCCCGAAAATGATTTACACATGCTGAAGTAATCAATTTGGATGAGACTTTTTTGTGCCTGCGGGTGGCGTTTTCAACGCCGCACGTGTGCATCCCGACATACTTATATATGTAAAATCTGTCTGAGGTGTCATACTTTTTTGCCCGCAACAGCCAGCCACAACCAAGAGATAAACATTGCGCCTTCATCAATTTCGTGCATCTCTTCTCCATATAATAATCAAAAGACTGCCTCGCCGCTGCTGCGTCTATTTATATTTTTAGCTCTTTTTTATCGGTGAATATTTAACCACAACAGAAATTGGTTCCGTCGATGAAGGAGTGTCCTGCTTGTGATTTTATTTCACGGTCTTTTTCATCATCTTGCGAGTCCAATGAAAAGTCTTCCATATGCATAGAATAATCTTCCATATTAATTATATCATCGACATTATTCTCGTAATCATTCAAATCATCGTCGATCAAATTATCGTCGACTGTCGGGCACCGCGGTAGGGGTGCTGATGAATTCAGCGGTCCTTCAAAGGACCTCTCAACCACATTTATCCTCAAAATTGGCCTAAAGACATCTGCATCAGCATTCATTATATACGTCAGCACACGTATATCGCTATTTATGATCGTAGGATTCACCTTTTCCCTCGAATGCATTAAATAACTAATCACCACGTCGCTTGGCGCGCAATCTACATCCCCACTCTGCATTACGCTTGCAAAAAATTCATCGTACGAACTGTTGCAGCGAATAGAAATGGAAATTGTCACCTTGGTAAATGATCTCCATTTCCAACATTTCAAAGTCTCTACCCATTCTCCCATGAAATCACTAGAAACCAGAACAAATTCTGCAATAGACATCCTAGAATTAAGCTTCAGTCGATGGTAGATTATACTTATGGTCTATATCGTGTTGTATGCACGGTCGATGACTGGAGAGGATGGGTCGATAGCTGCACAGATTTCTGTACAAATACTTAAAATTGCAAATATTACTTGTAATCAATGATTGTTGGGTTTATTGAATAAAGAAATGAACTTGGAGTCGCCTGAGCTGCTGTAATACACTTTCTAAAGTGGTTTTGAGTAATGTGAGTGATTTAAAGCTTTTTAACAATGGTGGAAAGTGTGTTTGAGAAGATAGGAAACAAATGGAATAACAATGGATGCAATGGACAAGCTTATGATCTTTGTAGACTAATTTATAGCTGATCGCCGGAAAATAATGTCGGAAAAGTGGCCGGAATCAGAGCTTTTTGGTGGAAAAATAACCACTTTCTATTTTTAGCTTTTGGAATTATTTTTTTTAATATTTTTGAAAACCTAGATATTATTTTTATATATATAGCGGTGAATGATAGAGTGGGTTGAAGTGTTTTATTAGAAACTTGTGGGTGAATTTATTAAGTTGGAAGTATTGGGTTAAAGTGAATTATTATAAAGGTTGGGGCTGAAATTGTTAAGTTGGAAAAGTTGGTGGTGAGGTGGAATTAAATGGGTATTTGGCAAAGGATTTAAAACTTGTGGGTATTTGACAAAATAGTTTGGATAAAGAGTCTTTTTGGCATAAAGGCCCAGTTTGTGGTCGCAAACCGAGTTCGCTGGCATTAACTTCATTCTTCAAAATCTTGGCCTCGCGTAATTTGTGGCCACAAACTGAGTTCGTTTGCACACACTGGTGCTTTGATTGTTGTGTTCATGGAGCACAAATGATTACTTCGTGGAGTGAGGTAGAAACTCTTTTTCTTCATCCATTTTTTTATCTTCAAGTTCGTGACCATGATCAAAGTTTGTTGGCACGAAATTTTAGGAGTTGTCTTCATGTTTATGGCCACATAATAGTTCGTTACCACAAATTATCAGCAATTTATTATCTTGTTCTTCCTTCAAACCTCAATCTTTGAATAAACTCCGATCTTTCTTATTCACTCCTTTTCATCGTATGATCATATTGAATGCTCCTTTACCTGAAATAAAAAATAAAAAAAGAAGTTAGGCTATTAAATCATTCTTAAGGAGACGTAGAGCACTAGAAAAAACATGAATAATAAGTTGGTGATTTATCAACTCCCAAACTTGAACTTTTCCTTATCCTCAACAAAAATAAAATAATCCAAAACCCTTTAACTTAGAACTTAATTCCCATAACTTTGGTTGGTACCATCAATAGATCCCAAACAAATATGACTACGATAGAAAAAATTCATTCATCAGTTTCAGCACAAGACAATGCAAATACGATTTCAAAGTTTTCATTCTTAGTTATTTGTCACTTGGTTATCCTTTTCTCACTCATGCATTCTTACTGAAAAACAAGACACAATTTTATCCTTAAACTTCATCTGTCCTCACAATCAAGAGAAAACTTCCACACTTTACACAAATAGCTATATCAAGATAAAAGTGGGACTACCAAAAAGGATGTTCGGGTGCACAATATTGTGATATTGTAGGCTTGCCCCTTGTGTAGATCTCCACTAATGTAGGCAATGGCAAAGCCACATGTTCTTAAGGGGTGCCAATCGACACATTTTCTTGGAAAATTATACTATAAAACTAGATAAAAATAATTATTTTATGTTTATATATTACGTATTTAGCTTCTTTATGGATTTACTTCTTTATATTTTGACTCCCTTAATGAAAATTCTTGTTCCGCCACTGAATGTAGGTACATCTAGTCTAAATTAATTAGTATTAATTGCGAGTAAAAATGTAAGATTTGATGATGGGTAGGATACACATGGATAAAACTATCTCACACCTCTCTTAGCACTACACAATATAGCCATTCAAGCACATTTCCTTGCAATATTCTTCAGCATTTGGTTCATTAGTACAGTTGTTGTAGAGGATTGGGAGAGGGATGGGCGTGAGCACATGGTGGGCTGACGAGGAGGGGCATAGAATTGTCATAATGAAGGGGTTGTATTAGTTACTTGGGTGGTACAGGTGCGCCGATTTTGGTGTAGATACTGGATTAGTGGTTTTGTGGTAGGTGGGACAACAAAAGTGTGTATTGGGTCAACTAGTTGTTCTGTGGAGGAGTCTGAGATAGTGGCAGTTGGTGCTGTTGGAAATCTGATAACGATATTAATCCGAAAAATATAATCAAACACAAAAATAAAAATACAATAAAAGATATGTGGAATTATAAAAATTCAATTAGATTTATGAGAATCAAAGGGCTCGATATCTTCACCTCTCAATTAGTCCGATCAAACAACAATAGTCTATCTTTTTCTTCTTCTTCAAGAAGATTTTGAAGACGATCAAGACCACCTAGAACACTAAGAACACACACAAATTCTCAACACCATCAAATCAACTAGGAAATGACTCAAAATTTAGGATTAGCTTAATTCCCAATGCCCTCAAATCAACTAGGAAATGACTCAAAATTTAGGATTAGCTTTCCCTCGACGTAGGAAATAAACCCCAATATCGCTTAGTCCTCAAATACAAGTCAAAAGTAAAGCATTTTTTCCATGTTCAATCTTTGAAGAACATCATGAACACCATGAAAATTCAAAAATTCAACCTCAATCAAATGGGTTCTGATTGGCACAATTTTAATTATGAGATCTGTTCAACATCGTGAACAAACTTCAATTATTTTTAAGCTCCAACTTTAAATCAATTGCTCCTGAAAAATAAACTACTTGAAATATAAAATAAAAATAAAAATTGACCTTAGTGAAATTTAACTTTGTTTGTCTTCAAATATTAGTCCGAGTTCCACTTGACTATGGAAATAAACCCCAATATCATTAAACCTCCGACCCAATCAACAAACCTTCTTCAAATATTTTCAAGCTCAACAATGGTGAAATTTTCAAACAACTCTAAATCAAGACAAATTTCAGATTTAGACCCTTAAACACTATAGAAACACGAAACTATTGTTGCGAACTCAAACAAAACATGAATCAAATAATTTTTTTATTTTTGAATTTTGACCAAAAAAACTTTTTTGATATGAATTTCAAATTTATGAACCTAAGATTAAGAATTGATGAAACAAATCTTTAGCCTAAGCTCTTATACCAAGATGATAACAATCCTATTCAAAAACTAGAATAAAACATGCAAAGTTATAATAAAATAAAAGATATGTAAAATTATTGAAATTTGATTGAATTTATAGCTCAATACTTTCACCTCTCAATTAAATCCAATCAAACAACAATAAAAATGAATCAATCAAAAATAAAAAAATGAAATTGAATACACAAAGAAGGAAACTCGATGATCGATTAAGCTAGAATGAGTTAACACGAGCAATTTAGAGAATCCCCCCTAAATACTTAATCTATGATTACCAACTATGAACTTCTTAATTAAACTAATTCTAGGCTTCACCTCGAGAAACTACAAGCTTAAAAGCTCTAAAATATTCTGTTATAACCTTGGGGGTTGCATCATGTAGTGAGGGACAAAGTCATTCCAAATCAGTCACTGCTAATAAAACAGTAAACCAATTAGGAACACAACACAGTGCATGAACTGCAAAGTACACTGGATTTAACATGGAAACCTTCTTTCTCAAGGGAGGAAAAATCACGGCTTGCCCTCACAAACTCTCAAAAGTTCACTATAATCAACATCTTGATTACAGACTCGAACATGAACCTAACTCTAATCCCCTCCTTCTTGTAGTAACTCTACTATAATATCAACTTAAGAACTCTGCCAAGACTCCTCAACACTCGTAAACTCTAACTAGTTTCCAACTTAGGCAACTCTATCTAAAGTACTCTCAAAGCAAGAAAATAAGATCATTACTCTTATATAATGAGTAATTTATTTACAGACATAAAATGGACTCAAGAACATTTGCTATTTTAGCACACAAGAAATAAGAACTTTAGTAATGTTGAAATTGAGTTGTTGCCTTTCTTTCACTCTTCAGCTTTTCGTGTTTGCAAAAACTACTTGATAGAGAAGTATTCTTTTTCTTTTATAGTTGAGTGATGATTAGGGTTGAAATGTAATTTTATCAGGTATCCTAAAGAGTACAAGCAACACCTGAATAGTTTATTACATAAGAGGAAAAAATGTGCAAATCGTGCCAACTGTATTGTAGCCTTGAACTTTCAGGGACCTGGTCCCTTATAGTCAGATGCACATCATCAAAATTAGATACAAAAATTTCCCCCCTTTTTAATGATGACAAAACAACCACAAAGTTTTAAGCATCAATACACATTCATCAAATTTAATCAATATGATTGCCATTTTTGAAGATAAATGTTCACTTTATCATGCAACACCATGCTTCCATCATCATGCAACTTAGGGACCTGGTACCTTTTTGTTATTTGTATCAAAAACCTAACTCATTTACTTCCCCATGTTATTGTGCCTCATCATAATTCCCCCCATCAATATGCACCATCATTTTTCTTGCCCCTATCAATATGCCATAATCATCTGGTACCTTAACACATGAAGTCAATATTCCCTCTTTTGGCATTATTGAAAAGTGAAAATAGTAAACCAAGTGTAAAGATAAGCACATGTTAGTTAAATCATGATGAAGAAATTTTTTAAAATAAAGTAGATAGATGTAACACAGAAACCAAGATTCATTCATAAAACAAAAGTCGGTACCATTACAATCATTTACTGAATAACACATAAAAATAACAGTCTTTAAAAGCCATCATGCTAACCAAGATATGAAACTGACATAAGGTTGAAGAGGAAATATGGAAACCAGGGTTTTAGGTAGAGGGAGGCTTGGGGAAATAGGGATAGCAGTCTCTATTCTTGCATTTTCAGCAGAATGGCATTCAGCAACTATTTGGTGAGGACCTTCACTTCAGAATTACGTCCTTGAACTTCACCAGTCAGTTCTACCACTTTAGCCTGGAGCTTTGATACGTCCAAATTACAACTCTCGTTAGAAAGTGTAAGCGATAACTGTCAAATATAGAACCCAACTGGGTTGGGTGTCGAATCCCACAGGGAATACTATGATCACTAAGTCTTACGATTATTATTAGACTGTTGATCGAAGGTTCCAAAGTAAAGGGGGGTTTCAGTTTAAGTGCACAATAATATTATCAGTGTAACAATGAGATGATATGTGTAATAGTATTTTATTGCAGAGAAAGACAAGTTAGGGTTATGTCCACCTTGTAGCTTTTACTTCTCTATTAACTATGAATATTAAGGATTTATACATGCATGCACTTATAGAGAGATGTATTCGAATTCTAAATACAAGTGTTTCTCAGCCATCAAGGATTACTTCACTTTAGTTCTCTCGAATTCAAAGTGTACAACCAATCATACGAACTCTCCAAGTCATCAATCCTATTAAGGCATTAACGTGTAAAATAGAGGTTGGAAACCCTATTTTCTTGTCACTACTCTCTTTTTCAAATATTAACTTTTCTATCGAACAAGTTATTGCTATAATGGCATATTCCCTATGTTTGCAGCCACGAGAATTCAATTATAACGAAGAGAGCAATGATATAAGTGGATCAACACATCATAAATTCAAAAACCCATAGCAATAGAGAGTATACTACAAGATTTTCATAACCCTAACAAATAAGCTTAGCTACTTATAAACCAAAAGGAAATAACCATAAGAATGTTCATCATACCCAAAACTAGAGGATGATCTTCGTGTCCACACAATAGAGAAATCAAGAGGAGAAAACATTTTTTCTTTTCTCTCCCCCTCAGCTAAGCCATTTCTCTTCCTTTTTAGAAAATAATACAGAATAATGAATAATCCCAAAAAATTCAGCCATAAGGCTTTTAATAACATACTTCTCTAATAAATTGCTACTGCATCCTTAACTATTTAAAAATATTGAGTTTTCCCAGGAAAAAGTTCCCATATATCACATTCAGTCCAAAAGTTGCTTTCCTTTTATGTGAAGTTTCCTCTGCTATCCATAGGTCCCCAAAGTGCCGTAATCTTCCTTATTAGTACTTGAAAAGTATGCTAATCACATAGGTCATCTCACTTAACTAAAAATAGACTAAAAGTGCAAGAATTATGTATTTTATCCTCAAAACTTAGCTTAAACATGGGTAAGTTATGGTGATTAGACGTATAAATACGACCAACATCAAGCTTTGTATTTTTTGCTGTAAGTTTTTCAATGGCACCTGGTCTCTTAGAAGATAACCTTTGTTTAGCTTCAGGTGAATTATTTCAGCATCTTTTACAGCTAACTTGATTCTTAACTCCTCTATTTCCCTTCCCATCTTTTCATGAGCATCCAATAACTCAAACACTTAAGACACTATTCTAGCCTTGCCTTCAACATATTCATTTCCCACTAGAGTTGTCAGACTGAACATTTGCTTGATTTTTCTCGGTGTTCCCTTAGTTCCAACCACACCAAAATTCTTAAATACATTATGCAAGAAATAACCGTATGACATCCCATGTCTTCTTTTTTTTTCTTGAACCACCTTATGCATATGCTCTATCATTAGAGTAGGCAGAGTTAATAATTCAAATTTCCTCATGCATTCAAACAAAAATTAGTCAACAGCTGATGCTATGGTTATTTTCTCAAATCTTATAGATAGGATCTTGTTAATGAACTCACATACTTGATGAAACTCATTTAATTAAAAAATTTCTTTTCATTGCAGCTGTTGAGGTCCTTCTCACCTTTGAGACATTAAACGCAAACTCAGTTATAGGCTGTTGCTTTACCATAGTTCTCACACATACAATAAGTACATCTAAGATTCTACCTAATGTCTCCTCATCCAGTTTGATAGGCTTTCCTTGCACTTGGGAATTCAAACTTAGCCTATTTTTCGAGAAATCCATAGTGTAATAAAATTCTCTGACCTCATTCTCAAATACTATGGGAGTTGATTCCTCAAATAAGTGCAGCCAACCTTGGTGTCTGATATACTCAACCAGCTCTATCATTCTATGCTTCTCATCTATCTTGGGATTAAAATTTCTTCCTGACAGAATCTTTTGTGTCATCAACATTTAATTCCTTTGTTCTCTAGACACATCCTTCATCTCTTCCTCCTTTATACTTCTCTTGTGACTAATACTCAATTTTTCAACCACAGTTATTCTCTTCTAGGGACTAGGTCCCTTAGAGTCTTTTTTTTTTCTTGACAGCTATGTGTTTTTGCCCCATTCCAGCAAGGTTACCATACTTTGACTTAGAGGACCTGCTCCTCTCACCAGCATGAACTTTCTTTCTTCTTTCCTTGATAGCAGCAGTAACTCCTGATTCATGTTATCCCCCCTTCAACCTCCACATCTTTAATATCTTCTTTCTTCTCTACCGCATCAGTTTTCTTATGTTTTTTTCTTTTTATGGTTGAAGTCTTGTTAGCCTTCATGGCATCTTCCAATATTTTCTTTTTAGATTCTCTTGTAGAATAGGATCTTGTCCATTTCACCTCAGATTCCACCACTTTCTCCTTACATATACTTCTCCTTAGTTTCTTTACATACCATCTTAGAGGCAATTCATCCTTATCCTCCATATTTGGAGGTAACAATATATCTTTTTCCTCATTCACTTCATCCTTTTCACCTACTTCCTATTTTTCTCCATTAATCGAGATTTCCTTGGTATCATATGCAAGCAAAAGTAGATTTTCATCCACCCAATTCTAATTGTAAGAATGATCAACCCTTTTTATTAGTATTTCTTCACCAAATAACTATGAAAAAATAGTTTTTGAATTTGAGAAAGTAGGAGAGCCTAGTTCTTGTAAGTTTTTAGAAGTTTCAGTTTTTTGAGTTCTTTAGATAACTCAGGGATCTGAGAATCTTTAGGTGCTTTCAAACTTTCTAGGGAAGGAGGGATTTTTGTTTGAAAGATTTCCTGTTCAATTGGTAACCCAAAGCCTTGAGGGTTTTGGATTTTTTATAGATGAATCAGTGGTTAAAGTTTGCTCAAGTTATTCTTAGAGACTCAAGATAATGTTTTTTTATGTCTTTTATTGTTGAAGGATCAGAGTATTGGGAATGTTTAGCTTAATTTTGTGGGGTTTTATCTATTTAAAAATTGTTAGAAGGGTTTGAGATAGTAGGATTATCAATAATTTGATTTGAGAGTAAGAGAGATAAAATGGAACTCGTTGTCTTAGAGAGGATTGTCAATTTAGAAAGATGAGATGAAATTATTGAAGAACAATGGCAGAAGGTCTAATTTAGCAGTTTAGAGAAGTGACAGTTGCCATTTAAGAGAAGTTCCTTTTGAAATGACATGTCTGAACTTAATAATAGCAAAGAACTGGCTATTTTTGTAGAGAAAGAAAGACACATGGCCCTTTTTAGACATCATTTTCTGATTATTATAGCATCCTGTATAGGTACTAACCTGAGATGGGACCATGTCCCTCTTCTTTTGTTTTGAGTGAACCTTCAAATTTTTACTTGTCATCTTTGTCTATTTCCAAAGCTATTCTAATGGGTGTATACCTACAAAGGTATGATACTGAGTTAGACTAATATGCACCTACCTTATAAAGGATAGATATGTACTTATCCTAGCCATTTTTATAGAGAGATATTGATTCATATATTAGTCAGGTCAATTTAATCAGTTCCTCTTTCAAATTAAGTTGGGATCAGTGACTGGGGTTCTGAATCATCACCATTCTTATCTGCATCTTTCAACCTCCTATCTTTTCTTTAATGGGTTTTTCTTGTCTTGGAGATTTCAGCTATGTTCTGCAGGGACTAGGTCCTTTGAAATCAATTATTTCCAACTGAGACACTTCTACCTTAAAGTGTCTTGAGAGAGTGAACACAGTTAGATCTTCCAATATTAAGCTTTGAATACATATTATCAACAACCCATTACCGACTGCAATCCATTTTCTCATACCTGGAACCATTATTACTTGTTAAATTTAGGAACCCACTTGAGCTTGAGTTCCTAAGAGAACAATGGTGTGGTCAAATCCCTCTTGTCCTATCTAGGTAGACAGTTTCTTTTTACCCTTTTTGGAGACTTGAAGCCTTTAGGCTTTGTATTCTCTTACTGACCATATCTAAAACCATTTATTCTTGCTCTTATCCAGCTTTGCTATCTTTCTTAGTGTGCTAATTTTTTTTACAATGAGTAAATAGAGGTTTGTGAACCTTGTTTCTAGCATCGGGAGAAGCCTTTCTATGAGACCCAGCAGGTTGAGTTTTCCTTGACAACCATGACCCTTTTATTATTATCACCTTAACTGGTTAAGTTAGAAAGAAATTTTGAAGATGTAGTCCATTTAAGAGATTTATTAAGCTCTTATCTTAAAAGGACCAGGTCCCTTTCTAACTCTTTATTCTTATGGAGTGCAGATACAAGATGCTTTTTAGAGTCCTTTAGTTTCTCTTCAAGTTCAATCTAAATCCTTGAATCTTATTTCTTCCCCTTACCATCTAAAGAATTTAACTCCTCCCGCTAACTCATGCAACTCAAATTTTTAGATTTTACTTTAGTGACTATTTCTTCAGTTTCAAATATTTGGAGAGTTAGAGAAATCAATTAATATTATTGATTCTCTACTTTATCCTCTAAAGCATTTTTCTTAGAAGTTAGTTCACATACAGAGTCTATCAGTACAGTTGCAAGCATTTTTATCTTCCTAGTAAAGTAGTTATCTAGGTTTTCCTTTATGTTAGAAAGAGTTACCTCTTTTTATTTTTTATCTTCTATGTTTGCCATGAATGTAAATAAGGAATCGTAGATAACTATATTGTCTACCACTACTATCAAAGACAAATCTCCAGACTTCTCATCTTTATCAAATTCACTGGAAGAATCTCCCCATATGCCAGAGCTTGCTTTACTACATAATCACTTACATCCTTCTTTCTTGAATTTTTAGGGACATGGTCCTTATTTTTACCCTTGTCATCTACAGTATTGAGATACTATTAATAATGCAATTTGTGCATTGGACAGTTCTTAATGTAATGCTCAGGACTTCCACATTTGTGACACCCTTCAACATTGCTTCCTCATTTGTTATCGCTTCCTCTTCTTTGGAACTGACAACTCTTCCTCATGTATTTTACAATCCTTTTTTCTAAATAGGTAATATCAGTGTCCTCTTCTACTGAATCATGTTTTGAATCCTTCAATTCTAGGGATTTTTCCCTTTTTACTTTATTCTTCTCTAGCCCTTGTTGTTTCTTGAGCTCAAAGTTTTTAGATTTCCAATCAATTTATCCATAGTGAGGGTCTTCAAGTTTCTTTCCTTATTTATAGCATCCACTTTACTTTCCCAGGCTTAGGAAGAACACTAAGAATATTTCTCACCTGCTTAAATAATCGAATCACTTCTCCCAAGTAGTGAAGATCATTTGTGCTAGAAGTGAATCTTGTATGCATTTCTTGGATTCTTTCTCCTTCTTTCACTATGAAGGTTTCATACTGAGTAGTCAACATGTATACTTTATAATCCGTCACATCAGTAGTAACTTCATGACTCAAGCAGTCCCAAATATCCTTGGCATTTTCACAGGCAGAAATCTACTACATTCATTAAGTCCTATGCCATAAACTAATACTTTCTTGGCCTTGTCATTTTTCTCAATTTTCTTTCTATCTTCATCATTGAACTCTCTTCTAATTTTTACTACTATTCTTTTTATTTCTCTTTCTATGAATTCTTTTACTGGAGCATAATGACTATCAATAATTATGTCCATAAGTTCACTGTCTACAGCTATAAAAAGTCAAATATCTTGGTCTTACACCACCCATAATATTGCCTATTAAATCTAGGTTGTCTATTGGTAGATTGCCCTTTGTTCAGACTAGGTGAAGCAACTATGCTAACCAAATCACCCTAGGTGTGAACCTTTTAAAGTGTTCTGGCTTTGATACCAATTATTGTATCCTTGGAGGTTGCTCTATGAGCGAGGGATCAGGTCCCTCCAAATCAGTCACAAGCAATAAAATAGTAAACTAACTAGGAATATAACACAATTCAAGAAATGTAAACAAAACAAGATTTAATGTGGAAACCTCCTTGCTCAAGAGAGGAAACACTATGTCTTACCCTCACAAGCTCTCAAAAATTCACTTTAATCAACATCTTGATTACAGACTCAAACTTAAACCTAACTCTAGGCTCCTCCTACTTGTAGTAACTCTACTACAATATCAACTTGAAAACTCAACAAAGACTCCTCAACACTGGTTAACTCTAACCAATTTCAAGCTTAGGCAACTCTACCTAAAGTACTTTTAAATTAAGAAGATAAGATCATTACTCTTATAGAATAAGTAATTCATTTATAGACTTAAACTAGACTTAAGAACATTTAATATTTTATATCACAAGAAATAAGAACTTAAGTAATGTTGAAATTGATTTTTTTCCTTTCTTTCACTCTTCAACTTTCCGTGCTTGTAAGAACTACTTGATAGAGAAGCATACTTTTTTTATAGTTGAGTGATTATTAGGAGTGAAATACAATTGGACCAGCTATCCAAAATAGTATAAGCAATACCTGCACAGTTTGTTACATAAGAGGAAAAACTGTGCTGACGTAGGCCAGTTATATTGTAGCCTTGAACATCTATGGACATAGTCCCTTGTAGTCAGCTGGTAATTATCAAAAGAAGATATAACACATTCAATACATCAAGAACCAAAGAACAAAAATATTTAAGAAAACTATTTATAATTATTGTGTTTTGCTAAAATAGTTTATTATAAAAATAACCCAAAGGTGACTATTTAGGAAATAACCAAAAAGGACCATTCATGATTGCCCAAATGATACCTTTATCTTCCTTGACCCTCAATATTAATTTTTCCATGACTTCCACTGAGATCCAAGATATCATCCATATGTGGAATCCCCTCCTAATGTGTCCTAAGCTAACCATGCTCATACCAAAATCTTATAGAGATCCTTCATCTGGAATATTATAGGAAATTCCCATTAAGGCATGTCAAGAACATGATATTTAAGGATATTTTACCAGATGTATGGATATTCCCCGGGATTTAACAGGCTTTTCTATCATTAAACTAACAAAGAGTAAATATATTTGTGTGTGTGTCTATGTGTATTTGTGTGTGTAATGACCCTCTGGTCATTTTCTATATTTCTACTCATTTTTATATTTAGAGATTTCCTATAGCTATCCCAAGTCATTTATGACTTACTGGAACTGATAATATTGTTGTTGTCCAGTTCATTTGTTTTTTTAAAGATAATTTTTTATTTTGAAGCCTTTGTTGGTTCAAATTAGCTAGTAGGGAAAAACTTTAACTAAAAAACCTTTTATGCCAATTCTAACTATTTCAGTAGCTCTAGAGAATTGATTTTATGGTAGGTGGACCCTTGGTTCGGGTCCTGAGGCTCTTATACGTATTTTGGGCTATTGATCAAAAGTTAAAAATGGCAAGTGGGTTTAGGACCCACTTTTTATTGAGATAACCTTAAACTAAAATTTTGACTGCGCCATTAAGTCTGGAATATCAAATTTTATAGGTTAGCATAATTCATTTGCATATACAGGATTCTAAATGAATTTTGAGGTGTTGGTGGAGTCTAAGTTTATGTTGGTGCATCACTGAAGTGATGCCTTTGATCACTTAAGCGATCTAGCAAACCCCAGCAAAAATCACTTAAGTGACTAATTTTTCTCTTAAGAATGTGGGTTGGCAGTGATAGGGCTATCGTATAGGCAATATTATGCACATACATAACATTTTCTCAGGCAGCCAGATATCGTGTAAGCGATCTATTAATCGTGTAAGTGACCGGTATGATAGAGCACAAGAATTTCTTAAGTGACCTAAAGTTCGCTTAAGCAATACTCGTGCACCAGGGAAGAGTATAAATACCGACTTAGCCTGATTTTTCACTATTTTTATTAATTCTATAGAATCTTAAACCCTAAAAAGTAGAAGTTCTTGGGAGAACCAATTGTAGAGCTTTAGTATAATAAATGGTTTTCCATTGAATTTGTGTAAGATTCAATTATTTTCATGACTGATTGCTCCATACTTTTGCTAAAATCCCTAAAAGTTTAGTGGCTTGTTGTAGCATCATTAGTGCTTGAAATTCACACATTATTGAGGACAAAGGTTCCTTGAACATGGAGGAACACTGTGTTGGTTTTGAAAGTGCGATTCCATAAATATGACCTACATGGGATTTTTATGTAATTTTGGATCCGAAGCACAATAGAGTAATATAGGTATCATTGTTCTCATTTTGATGAGTAGAGTGTGATTTTGATAGTATGGCACTTTGTGAAAGTGTTTTTGGAAGGTAAAACCAGTAATTTAGCAGAGTTTTTGGGCCTTTTTTCTACACCTAGGTAGGCTATATTTCTTTATAGATTGAGCTACATCATTGTATGATTATGATATTATGCTAGATATGAGATGAGATTTAGGTGTTAGAGTTATGAATAAGAATAGTTAGATTAGTTGAACCATTTAGGCTATCTTGAACCCATAAATTAGGGGTAATTATCTTAGTTATTCATGTCCTAGGAAAATTTAGCTCTGTGGCTCATGTTGAGAATGGAAGTTAAGTGAAATCTCCTTAGTCATTTATGTTTAGAGTGAAATTTGCCTTAGATGCTTAAGTAAAGGGAAATTTCACTCTAAACATGAATGACTAAGGAGATTTTACCTTCCCCAGACCCCACTTGGTGGGAATTCACTGGGTTTGTTGTTTTTGTATGCTTAAGTAAAGGAAAATTGCCTTAGTTGCTATTGTTCTAGGTAGGATTGTCTTAGTTGTTCATATTTGGGAAGGATTACTATCTTAGGGCTATTTATCGCTTATTAAATACCTATAAATGAACTTACATACCTTAGCCCTATTCGAGATAGATGTTGCCTAAACTGGATTTCAAAGATTTGAAGTGGGTCTATTTGGCCCACCTTAGGCCAAGAACTGGGTTAGCTTTGTAGACTTATTCATATATGGTATACCCTTATAAATGTTTGGTTTACGACTTAAGGTGATTGAATATATTTAATGAGGTTGTGGTTGGATATTAAAAGATTAATGCTATTTTCGGGTATTGATTAATTATATGGCTAATATATATACACATATGATTATTGATATGGTTTATAGATATGATTAATATAGTATGGATATGATTGTTTAAACAACTTATGATTACGGTTATTGACATGGATTATGGGCGTAGTTACTGGTGTCACTTAATAGATGTCAAACTGGTATGCTCTATTGGGTTAGTTTAATTGTATGACATATTGATTTGGTCCACTGATGTAGTTTATATATATGAGTTTGGGTTCAAGTCTAGTAGTTGATAATGATCTTGATAATATGAGTTCCAATTTGAGTCCGATTGTTGATAATCATGATAATGCTATTGAGTTTCTATTTAAGTCCAGCAGTGAGAGTATGAATGTGATGGTATGATTTGGATGGATTCTTGGTTATGGCATGGTAATTTGGTAATTTACAACTATTTAGTTAGTTAGTTTCCTTGATTGTACCCTTCAGGCTTATGAGGCCTATGGTGGGTTATTTGCTCTCCCCACTTAGTGGATTATGGGGCCCAATCTTTTAGTTATAATGGTATGTTTTGTATGTTTCTATCTCATATTCATTCATTTTTCTATGCATAGTGGTTTCAGTGGTTATTTCTAGGTTTTTCTTTTTTACATTGACTTATCTTATTGTATCTTTTATCTTATCGTAGTTATATCATAATTTAGCTCAATTGATCGATGATACCTATTGAATACCTATGGTTTTGGTACTCATACTACACTTAGGTACCTTTTTTGGAGAAGATCTGAGTACTAGTTGCAGCTGCTGATTCAATATTTTTAAAAGTGTTGATAACGAAGATTAGGTGAGTTCTTGGAGTTGGAGATACCATTTTCATTCTATTTTTCCATGTCTAGTCTTTCATTTTTGACAGGGAATGTATTTGACTATCTATACTCATAGGTCAATTGCAGTAGCTCTTGTACCAACATTAATGAGTCTTGGGATGGTTGATGATTTGCAGGTGACTAAGTTAGCCCATTGCATCGAGCTCTGGGATATGATTCAGTTTATTTACTAGTGGGATAGAGTACATAAATCGGTCATGACAAGTTAGTATCATAACCTAGGTTTCACCAGTATGGTTGGTACTTCAGCAAATGTCAAGTACTGTCCTGCGGATTGCAATGATGATGTCTGTTTCTTATCATTGGAAGGCTATAGGAAATTTTTAGGAGTTCTTCACTTTTTTCACTTATTTTATTCTAAGAGTATGAGTTCTTTTCTAAAGAATTCTTTTTGTTTCACTCTTTCGAATATGGCTAGAATGCTTGCTACCACTACATGAGATGAGTTCCCCAAGATTAAGTCTAGGGATCCTGTTGCTATTTCTTAATGACCTAGAGTTCATGGATATCCTTGAGATGTGTCCTCAACTAAGGTATAGGATAGGGGCCTTCACTAAACCCTATTCTTACTCTCAAGATAGAGATTCTTTCGCCCCAGACAGCGGTGGACTATGGATTAGCCCAGGCTTTATCTGGGTTTATTTCTTCTTCAGTTGTCAAGGATGCTTTGATTTATCTTTTTGGATTTATTGGTTGTTCACCATTTGATAGTTCACTATCAACATATTAGAGTAGTACTGATGTGTAGGTGCAACCTATAGCTGTTTCTTCAAGAGTTAAGGTCCCTTCTACATCGGTAGTTCCTTAGACAGTAGTTTCCCAGTCTATTATATCTGTCAAGGAGCAGAAAATATTGGGTAGATTCTTGATATTGGCTCCGCCTAGGGTTCTGGTGTATTGGGTGGGGATGAGTATGAGTTTTTGATCACTTATTAGGATAGGATCCATAATTTAGGCCTATTTGAGACTCATAGTGTCGATTACACTATTTTCCAATTGAACTTGGCAGCTCGACATTAGTGGAGAGGTCATGTTTATTCCAGACCTGTTGGATCTTCCCTTTTGATATAGACCCAGTTCTCCGACATCTTCTTAGAAAAGTACATGCCTTGCAACCTTAGGGATTATTCAAGAGATTAGTTCTTGAGGTTGGAGCAGGGCTCGTTGATTGTTTTGGAGTATGAAGATTGATTCATGAGTTGGCTAGGCATGCTCTTCTATTCTGACAACTGAGTATGAGAGGGTTTATTGCTTTGTTTAAGGATTGAGGAGGCTTCCTCTTTGTATGTCTAAACAGAGCTTAGTTGCTGGGGGTAGGTTTTTGTTAAGGTTTCTGATCATGCTTATCTTATAGAGTATATGCATGGCGAGGCCCAAGGTGTAACAAAAAGAGGTCGCGATATCTGGGTAGGTTCAGTGAGAGCTGTAGTAGTTTACGATTCAAAGGCAGTGGTTCTCAAGGGAGCTACTCTTCGTATTAGTCGTATCAAAGTCAGGGTCAATCTTGTAGACCCATTTAGGTTGCTCTTAAAATTATTGATAGAGGTTATTCTAGCTTCAGTGATTGCTTTGGACAGGGTTGTGGGTAGTCTTTGATGGGTCCGTCTTCTAGCTATTCTAGTCATGGTGATTATTCTGGGTCAGCCGAATCTTCTAGTTTGCCTGGGGCATATTATAATTGTGGAGCTTTTGGTCACTTCTCTAAGGAGTGCCCAAGTCGTGGAGTGATTGTTCTTTCATCTCAGAGTGTTCCACCTATTAGGGAAATTCATCCCTCAGCTAAAGGTGGTATGCATGGTCGTAGGAGTGGTCCCAATGGAGCTTATGAAGGTTTATAGGAAGGTTATAGAAGATATTGGATAGGAGCGCAGCTAGGTAGAGGGCGTGTGTAGTTGTATGCAACACCTTCTAGACCCAAGACTGATCTTAGAATGCCTTTATCACAGGTATGCTATTAGTATGCCATTAATTAATTTTCGCTTTGTTTGATCTGAAATCCACTTATTCTTATGTGTCTTCTTATTATGCTCCATGATTAGAGTTATCTTGGGATTTAGTATCCTTGACATTACATGCATCAACTTGCGTGGGTGATTCTTTAGTAGTGCATTGGGGTTTCAGATCGTGTATTGTGACTATTTGAGAGTTTGATACTCATGTTGATATTATTATATTAGCTTAATAGATTTTGATGTGATTTTGGGCATGGACTGGTTATCGCACTATCATGCGGTCCTGGATTATTTTGCCTACACCATTACCTTAGCCATTCCCAACATACCCTAATCGCGTGGCAAGGATTTGTTAGCCATGAGTCGACGGAGATTATTTCTTATATTCATTCCATGAGTCTTATTTTGATGGGTTTTGAATAGTATCTTACTTATATTTTAATGTTAGTGTGGAGAGTCAGTCGCTTGACTTAGTTCTTATAGTTCGTGAGTTTTGTTATGTTTTCTCTACTGATCTACCTGGCCTTCCTCCTAAACATAGTATTAAGTTTGTTTTTGATCTTAAGCCGGGAACCCAACCTATTTCTATGGCACCTTACCATATGGATCCTACCGATCTTATGGAGCTAAATGCTCAGCTTTAGGATCTTCTTAGCAAGGATTTTATTAGACCAAGTGTCTCTCCTTGGGGAGCTCATCTGTTGTTTGTGAAGAAGAAAAATGGCTCCATGAATATGTATATTGATTATAGGCATCTTAATAAGGTGACAGTGAAGAACTATTATCTTATGCCTAACATTGATAATTTGCTTGACCATATTTAGGGAGGAGCGGTGTTGATAAGCCTAGGATTCGGGTTGAGGATATTATAAGACAGCCTTTAGGATCCGTCATGTTCATTATGATTTCCTAGTGATGTCTTTTGAGTAGATGAAAGACCTCGCCTCATTTATAGATAAGATAAACTTTAGTGTCAAGGCCTTATTTATATTTCTTTGTGATGTGTTCATTGATGACATTCTTATGTATTTGAGGAGTAGGGAGGAGCATAAGTAGAATTTGAGGATTGTTCTCTAGAATTCGAGAGATCATGTGCTTTTTGCCAAGTTCTCTAAGTGTAACTTTTTTCTTTAGTCGGTATCATTCCATGGGCATGTGGTGTCTAAGGATGAGATTATGGTAGACCCAACAAAGATTGAGGTCATTCGTAATTGGTCCAGACCTACATAACCGACTGAGGTTCGTAGCTTCATTAGTTTGGCCAATTATTATTGTAATGCCCCAAAAGTACACCCTGGACACCACATAGTGACTAAGCCCCTAAGGACCACAAGCTAACCCATGTTGGTACCTGCTGTGAGCACTAAATAAAATAATAGAGAAACATATGCAGAATTTAACTAAAAACGCCATAAGGTTTAAATACGAAGACAATACTGGATTGAAAAACTAAAAATGCCTTTCTGAAAGTAATACTAAAAGACTGTCAATAATAATTGATAACTGAATAACTAACTGAAAGTATCTGAAAGCATCTAACTGACTGGCTTTGGAGTTGATGGGACATGTCCCCAACTAAGTTCGACTAACTGTTGAACTGAACTAAAATAAACATAAATGGTTCTCAAAATATGAGGACTCACCACTGCTGCAGCTGCTGGTGCGCTGGGATATCTAGGTATGGTTGGGAACCTGAGCGTCCGAACCTATCATATGAGACCTCATAGAGAAAAAAACGAGTATGTGCTCAGTATTTTGAATGTACTAGTATGCTAAATAAGGTAAAGCTAATACGCATGGTTTTATGTGCATGTCTAGTAACTTACTGAATGTATAGCATGAAGTACTAGTAAAATGCATAAAATCTATAAGGACTGAGAATGCATCACAAAGAATAAAACATGTTCTGAATATAGTTTGAAAACTGAAATACTGAGTATTAATAAATGAGTAACTGATATCTGTATACTATGGTCAAGCAAAACTGAAACTAAATTACTAAACTGAATACAAGACTGAGACTATGGGGGCTATCTATAACCAACATTCCCCAATATACTATCAAGGTCTAACTTGTAACCCAAGTTGGAAGGGTTTCAGCACCATGCCACGGGTACTAACACTGTCTGTGTGGATCCACTAATCTGAAGTCCCGAAGGATGAGGGTGTCATGCCTAACTGAAAGGGGACCCCTCAAAATCTATGGTGGCGCTGTAGGTCTAGAACCTAGGGACTGATGCTAGTGTCTCATACCTAACTAACGGGGAAGACACTATCCCTATGCTCACTCAGTGCTAAGAGTTACTCCCAACTGAACGACACTGATTGTTAGACTGAACTGAGTTTAACTGAATTTAATAATTGGTCGAACTGAAAAATCCTTATAGCTATCCTAAAACCATTCAGTAGATACTAAAAACTCGATAACTAGCTAAATTCGGGTTTTCAAACCACTAGGACTCGGTAGCAATAATAGCAAGACCATACTAAAACTTTGAGGACATGATATGCAAGCATTTATTCAAAACACATTCTTGTAGGAATTTCCTCAAACACTTGCAATGCATGGGGTTAGTTTTAAATCTTGTAGTAATAACATGATTTCAATAATAAAATCACCAATTAAGGCTTAAATCAATGAATAACACCATTCAAACATATGGGGTTTAATAACAACAACAATTACGTGTAAACATGGTATAGAATCAAAATGCATGGGAATTCATGATTAAAAATCATAATAATCATGTAAAAATCAAACTTTGAATTTGAAATTGGATTCTTGGACTCCATGGGTGAAAAGGACGTATGGATGAACATCTAACATACCTCAAAAACTTGAATCTTGAAAGAGAGTAGCTTCTCTTGAAAGTCCTTGAATGGTGATGCTTTGTTTTTTTTCCTTGGGAATGAGGAGGGTTTTATGTGAGTTAATTTGAGGATGATGGGCAAATAATTCCCCTTTTTGAGTTGTTATTCGTGTTTCGACGGCTGGGGGTGAGGGAAAAGGACTATACTACTTCTTGGCCCCCTTTTCCCATGTAAATGAAATTTATGGCGCGACCCATAAAAATAGGAATGGTCCTCGCATTGCGCTGCCTAGAATTGGGAATGAAACTCGCGTTGCGAGCCTATTGCGAGAGGTCACTTCCTCACACAAAAAATGGCATAATTTTTCACCTGGGTATCGGATTAAGGCAAAATTGATATCGTTGAAAAGCTAATTCAATTATCTACAACTTGGTGCATTTAATCTGCCAAATTCTTTGTATAAAAAATGTTATACTTGTTAGAAAATGACCTTTGTGAAATTGAACACTATCTTAGGGCTATTTATCACTTATTAAACACCAATAAATAAACTTAAAAACCTTAGCCTTATCCGGGATAGATGTTTCTTAAAATGGATTTCAAAGATTAGAAGTGGGACTAACTTTTTCGACTTATTCACATATGGTATACCCTTATAAATGTTTGGATTAGGACCTTAGGAGATTGAATATATTTAATGAGGTTGTGGTTGGATATTAAAAGATTAATGCTAATTACGGGTATAGATTAATGATATGGCTAATATATATATACATATATGATTATTGATATGGTTTACAGATATGATTAATATAGTATGGATATGATTATTGAAATAACTTATGATTACGGTTACTGACATAGATTATGGGCATAGTTACTGGTGTAACTTAATAGATGCCGTATTGGTATGCTCTATTGGGTTATTTTAATGGTATGACTTATTAATTTGGTCCACTGATGTAGCTTATATTTATGAGTTTTGATTCAAGTCTAGTAGTTTATAATGATCTTGATAATATGAGTTCCAATTTGAGTCCGATTATTGATAATGATGATAATGCAATTGAGTTTCTATTTAAGTCCAGCAACAGGAGTATGAATGTAATGGTATGGTTTAGATGGATTCTTGGTTATGGCATGGTAATTTGTTAATTTACAGCTATTTAGTTGCTTAGTTTCCTTGATTGTAACCTCCAGGCTTATGAGGGCCTGTGATGGGGCCCGATCTTGTAGTTAAAATGGTATGTTTTGTATGTTACTATCTCGTATGCATTCATTTTTCTTTGTATAGTGGTGTTAGTGCTTATTTCAAGGTTTTCCTTTTTTACATTCACTTAGCTTATTGTATCTTGTATCTTATCGTCTTTATATCATAATTTAGCTCAATTGATCAATGATACCTATTGAATACCTATGGTTTTGGTTCTCATACTACACTTAGGTACCTTTTTTTGGTGAAGATCCGAGTACTAGTTGCAGCCGCTAATTCAACATTTTTGCAAGTGTTGGTAAAAAAAGATTGGGTGAGTTCTTGGAGTCGAAGATACTATTTTTTATTTTATTTTTCCATGTCTAGCCCTTTATTCTTGAGACGGATTGTATTTGACTATCTAGTACTCATAGGTCATTTGCAGTAGCTCTTATAGCAATATTAATGAGTCTTGGGATAGTTGTTGACTTTCTATCTATCTATCTATCTATGTAACGCCTCGAGATCCCATCCCGAGACGTCACACGATGCTTATGACCCGAAGGACCACAAGCTAATCCTTTTACTAATATCTGTACCTATGCACTATATAATATCTGAAATAAATTTGGAAACTAGCCGTAAGGTTCAACACATCTATAAATACTCAAAACTGAAAACTAAATACTAATACATCCGTCTGAAAAACCTATAAACTATCTGAACTGTGGAGTTGATGGGACATTTCCCCAACTAACTCCATCAACTGAAAGTAAACAAAATCTGATGCAATAATAGTAAACTAAGGTTCGTCCTTGAAAGAATAGGACTCATGGCTATGGATACTTCTGCTGGCTGGGACTGAACTACTGAGGAAACTCTGGATCCTGTACCTCTGAACCTATGGTGTCAAATAGAAGACCATAGCGCAAATGCGTCAGTATAGGAATGTACAGAGTATGTAGACTAGGTAGGTTAAATGCAAGGGCTCATGCATGCATAATATCTAAACTAAATAATCATGAAAATGCCGCACGAGAACACATATACATACATGAATACATAGACCATAGTCACAATCATCACAACTCTAGAGACTGAAACTCGGATACTGCCTTACTGTAGACTGAACTCACTACTGACACTGAGATACTGAGACATTAAATCATCTGATACTGATTACTGAGAAACTTGATGTACTTACACCGATGACCGAATTCTGAGCTTACTGCTCTCGACTGACAAGATTAAAGATCAATATCTCTAACGGATGATTAATGAAGCTATTATTAATGGTAAGAAAATGATCATATCTGAATCTGACAACAAGAATACTCAATAAAATCTGAGACTGTGATCAAGCCTGTCTGGTGGCAAATCTATGAATATGATATCAAATAACTGTATATGATACCAAGCCTATCTGACGGATGGTCCATGAATCAATGGAACTATCTGAGTTCCTCATAGAGATAGATGACTGTCTCTGACAGTCCTAATTTCTGAAGATTGATACTGAGACTGAGACAGAATCTAAAACTAAAACTAAAACTATAGGAAGTATTTACTTAACCGACATGCCCAAACCTACCACAGGTGGGGTAAAACCTATAACCCCAGTTGGAAGGGTATCAATACCGTGCCATGGGTAAAGACCTCTCTCTGGTCAATCCTCTCTAGCGGATGACCCTCAACAGGAAGTCGACCTAAGGTAATATCATAGTCAAATACTCTCTCTCTGGAGGTGATAGCCTTTACTGATGGAGACTCCTATATCATACACTGGATATATAGTTCTGGAGGTCAGGGATTGCTACTAACGACTCCAGCCTCTCCCTTGTTGAACGGGAGGAGCCGCCATCCCTTCCCTGACTCTGTACTAGTTTCTACTCCCAACTGAAAGACTCTGACTGAATTCTTAACTGAACACAACTGAACTGAATCTAATACTAATCATGTTTCTCAAAATATCTGACTGAGTTACATTGAGATCACTTAGTTCCATATCTAATGGAAATGATATTGAATCACGATATCTGACTGACGATATAGAGGTTGAATAAATTGCTTGAATCTCTTCTGAGATTAGAATTGCACACTTGAATACTATTAGATTTGAGCTGATTATAGGACTGAGGTTAGATCACTAGCGATACAGAGATTACAGAGATAACTGAGATTACTGAGATTTCTTAAGTTCTATAAATGTCTGAGGATACAACGTTCTATAATTCACTGAGTTCTGAGAGTCATGGCTTAATTGGAATTATCATGAAACTAACACGGGCTCTAGACAACAACTAAATTGTTGGGTATAAATACCCCCAAGACTTGATAACATAAAATAAAGCATAATCATTCTTCCATCATCACAACCATTTATTCATCATCATCATCACAATCATTCATTCATCATCACGGTCATTCATTCATCATCATTATCATTAAAGCATCTCTTCAAGTATTTAGGAAACATAACATACCTTCACCTTTACAATGATTAAGGTATCGCTTCAAGCATTTAGGAAAAATCAACATGTACTAGCGTAGGGAATATGCTACTAGATTATACTTCTTTCAATAAGTTCTTACCTCAAGTACTTCACACCTAAATTAGTCTTGACATGTATTTGGACATCACATGATTTGGGGAAAACTTCATACTATCATGTCTCAACTTACTTCCTAACTACTTAGCATGTATTAAAAGCTTAGCATATATCAGAGAGTACATAATTGGGGAATTTACAACCATCATATCTCGACTTGTTCACTAATGTCTTTCAACAACACTAACCAAGTACGAGTTTACACTTGCTTGGAGATTTCATACTATCATGGCACATTTTACTCAGTAAGGCATATTATCAAACACTAGGCATGCATGAACTAGCTCCCAATTTGGGGGTTTCCTGTTCAAGATACTATAATGGCCCTTATGCTTCACCTAAGCTCTTTATCAAACTTATGGGGGACATGCTTCGCTTATTAAACCATTTCTACACCTATTTAACATGAACACTTCATATAGGAAGCATGATTAAGAAATTTCATCACCACCCTCACAAGAATTCCATATACTAGGGTTCATCACCACCAACATAAGAATTCCACATACTAGGGTTCATCACCACCAACACAAGAATTCCACATACTAGGGTTCAAGTTCATAAATCTTGTAGACAAACATGAATCGAAACTCAACAACACATGTAACATCAATTTCAACTCACATGAATCATTAACAACTCATAAACATAAAATCTTTGAGTTTTAAAAAAGGGTACTTGAGCTTCTTGGATTAAAGGGACCCAAAAATCAACATCTACATACCTGGGGAAACTCTTTTCTTGAAGGTTTTTTGAAAGATTTCTTGATTCCTCTTGATTCTCTCTTGATTTTTGTTGAAGAAAAAGAGCGGGTTTTGATTTTAGAAACCCTAATTTTTGGAGTGGAAGGAGAGAAAATGAGTCCAACTCCCATGTAAGATAGTATATATAGGGGTTGGGAAAAGCCTTCTTTTTTCCCTTGGAATTAAATTGAAAAAAAATCCCAATTTTACATGCTGGCGCGACGCGCCATAATCGCGCCAGTTCACTGGAAATTGGACAATTGGGAAATTACATGATGGTGCAATGCTGCTAGTGACTCATGCCTAACTAACGGGTTAGACACCATCCCTACACTCACTCGGTGCTAAGTGTTCCTTCCAACTGAACGACACTGATTGTTAGACTGAACTGAGTTTAATAATTGGTCGAACTGACAATGCTCATAGCTATCCTGAAACCATTCTGTGGATACTGAAAACTAGGTAAGTAGGTAAGTTTTAGGAATTCAAACCCCCAGGACTCGATATCAATATACCAAGATCATACTAAAACTTTCAAGACATTATATGCAAGCATTTATTGAAAACTCATTCTTATAGGCATTTCCTCAAACACTTGCAATGCATGGTTTAATCTAAGCATGGGGTTAGTTTTAAATCTTATAGTAATAGCATGATTTCAATAATAAAATCATCAATTAAGGCTTAAATCAATGAACAACACCATTTAAACATGTGGGGTTTAATAACAACAACAATTACGTGTAAACATGGTATAGAATCAAAATTCATGGGAATTCATAGTTAAAAATCATAATAATTATGTAAAAATCACAACTTTGAATTTAAAATTGGATTCTTGGACTCCATGGGTGAAAAGAACCCATGAATGAACATCTAACCTACCTCAAAAGCTTGAGTCTTGAAATAGAGTAGCTTCTCTTAAAGGTCCTTGAATGGTGACACTTTGATTTTCTTATTCATGGGTATGAGAAGGGATTTTACGTGAGTTAATTTGAGCAAGATGGGAAAATAATGCCCCTTTTTGAGTTGTTATTCATGTTTGGATGGCTGGGGGTGAGGGAAAAGGTCTAAACTACCCCTTGCGCTATTTTTCCTATGTAAATGACCTTCGTGCCGTGAACCACAAAAATGGGAATGGGCCTCGCATCGCACCTCCCATAAACGGGAATGAAACTCGCATCTCGAGCCTATCGCGATAGATCACTGCCTCACACAAAAAATAGCATAACTTTTTTCTCGGGTATCAGATTAAGGCAAAATTGGTATCTTTGGAATGTTAATTCAATTATTTACAACTTGGTGTGTCTTAATATTCCAAATTCTTTATATAAAAAAGCTTATACTCATTATAAGATGACCCTTGTGAAATTGAACACCAAAACTTGGCCGAATCAAAGGTTCTTAGCTCACTTTGCTCTAAGTTACTCTTACGAACATATTTTATACATCACAAGATCTTCTGTAACTAGGATAATGAACATGAGACATGAATTAAAATATGAATCAAGAAATTAAATGTTACATACGCAGGAATAACAGTTTGTTTTCTAACTTAGAAACATGTGAGGTGTTACATTATCTCCCCCTAAGGAACATTTGTCCTCGAATGAGACTGACAAAATTAAAAAATTGAGAGACTGAGACTTCACACTAAGTATGCATATTCAAAAGCATGATGACATGACTTAACTAGTTAGTGAATGCATGCAATGACATGAAATTTACTATATGGCTGAAACTGCGAGTGGACAAGAGATAATCTAAGAAAAATGTGCTACCTTAAGCTAGGTTTGAACTTGCAGAGAAGAGATAAGGGTACTTGGTTTGCATATCTGCTACTGCCTCCCAAGTGGCTCCCTCAATGGACTGATTCCACCAAAGTACTTTAACCAAGGGAACTTCTTTGTTCCTCAGTCTATGAACTTGGTGATCAACGATATCGACTGAAACTTTTTTGTAAGGAAGGCTGTTCTAAACATCTACACTTTCTAAAGGAAAAACTACAACTGTGTCACCAGTACACTTCCTTAACAAAAAGATATGTAATATTAGGTGCACTGATGCTAAGTCTGCAGGCAACTCAAGCTCATAATCCACCTTTCCGAAATAGCTTAAAATTTTGTAAGGGCCAATATATCGGGGACTAATCTTCCCCTTCTTACCAAACCTCTTTACCCCTTTCATGGAACAGATCTTTAGATATACAAAATCACCAATCTCAAACTCAAGATACTTTCTCCTTACATCTGCGTATGATTTCTATCAGCTTTGGGCTTCCCTAAGCCTCTTCCTGATAAACTTAACTTTCTCTAAAGCATCAAACACCAAATTAGGCCCTTCCGAAGCTATTTCACCCCTCAAACCAACCAATTGGAGATCTACATCCCCTCCCATATAGAGCCTCAAACGGAGACATCTAAATACTAGAATGATAACTTTTATTATATATGAACTCAATCAAAGGCAAGTGATCATCCCAACTACCCTTAAAATTAACTACACATGCTCTCAATATATCCTCAAGGGTCTGAATGGTCCTCTCTGTCTAACCACCCGTATGAGGGTGAAATGCTGTACTAAGGTACACTTGGGTACCAAGAACCTTCTAAAAATCTTTCCAAAAGTGAGAGGTAAACTGAGTACCTCTATAACGACCCGAGACTACCCTTAGTCGTTATACGATGCTAATGATCCCGAAGGACCACAAGCTAACCTTCTACTGATATCTATACCCGAGCTCTACATAATATAATATAATAACTATGAGAAACTAGCGAAAAACTTTCCATAAGGTTAAAAATATCTAAAATACTCAAAACTAAAAATAGAATACTGATACATCTGTCCGAAAAACCTCTAGACTGTCTGAACTATGGAGTTAATGGGACATATCCCCAACTAACTCTGTCTAATGAAAATAACTAAATATGATGTGATGATAAAATAAATATCATCCTCGAATGAAGAGGACTCACTGCTACGCCTACTGGTGCTGTCTGGGACTGAGATGCTAAGGGTACTCTGGATCTCGTACCTCTAAACATATGGTGTAAAGTAAAATACCATAGCACAAATGCATCAGTACGTGGTAATATACTAAGTATACAAGATTAGGTAAGGCTAAATGCAAGGGCTTATGCATGAACAAGTACTTAACTGAATAATCATGAGAGTACTAAATGAGGACATATGTATGAATGCACAAACCATAACTGAAATCAACATTACTCTGAATACTGAAACTCAGGTACTACTTTACTGACATCTGAACTCACTACTAATACTGAGATACTAAATAACTAAAACTTGTGATATTGATAACTGAGTACTAAAGTTGAGATCAGTCCTATCTAGCGAGTGATCTCAAAAAATGATGATACTGAAGCTGATTAACTGAATCTACTCATATCAATAACTAAGTTCTAAGATTTCTACAATTGACTGACTAAATATGAGATCAAACCTCTCTAACGGATGATCCCTGAATCTACTATAAATGATAAGAAATGATTATGTTTGAGATCAGACCTATCCAGCGGAAGATCTCTGAATCTGATAATGAGAATAATCAACTAAACTTGAGACTGAGATCAGGCCTGTATAACGAGTGATATTCGGATCTGATAATGAGAATACTCAACTGAATCTAACACTGAGATCAGGCCTATCTAACGGGTGATCTTGGGATCTGATAATGAGAATACTCAACTGAATATGAGACTGAGATCAGGACTATCTAACAGGTGATCTTTGGATCTATTAGTACCGATACTGATTAACTTAATGAGATACCAAGCCTATCTAGCGGGTGGTTCATGAATTTATGGAACTATCTGAGTTCCGTACTGAGATAGATGATTGTATCTGACAGTCCTGATACTGTATCTAACAATCCTGATTTATGATTTCTACTCTGAAGACTGATACTGAAACTACAACTGTAGGAGTTCTAACTTAATCGACATGCCCCAAATTTAAACTGGTGGGGTCCAACCTATAACCCCAGCTGGAAGGGTGTTAATACCGTTCCATGGGTAAAGACCTCTACTCTAGTCAAGCCTTTCTGATGGGTGACCCTGAATAGGAAGTCAAGCCTAAGGCAGTATGATAGTTAAGCCTTAATCTAATGGGTGACTCATAGTCCTGCGCTGGCTATGCAGTTCTGGAGTTCAGGGATTGCTGCTAATGACTCTGCCTCTCTAATGGGGGGTCTTCATCCTTGCACTCGCTCGGTGCTAGCTCCTACTCCTAAATGAAGGACTCTGAACTGATTCTTAACTGAACTTAAAATGAGCTGAATCTTCTACTAATCATATTTCTCGAATGATCTAATAGAGTTAAGCTGAGTTCGCTTGGTTACGTTATCTGATGAAATACTACTGAATCTCATTATCTGACTGAATGATACTGAGCTCTGAATAGATTACTTGAATGCTACTGAGGTCTGAACTGAACACTTGAATACTACTAGATCTTAGCTGAGTACTGAACTGAGGCTAGAATACTAACGATACTGATATTACTGAGATTTCTTAGATTACTGAGAGTACTTAAGTTTTGTAACTATCTAAGAGTTCTGAGTTCTATAACTCACTTAGTTTTGAAAATCATGGCTTGATTGAGATTATCGTGAAAATAAACACTGGCTCTAGACTGCAGCTAATTTGTCGGGTAAAAATACCCCCAGGAATCGATGACATAAAAGTAAAACATAACCATCTTGAATAATTATAACCATGGACATTCATTCACCATCACAATCACTAAAGCATCTCTTCAAGCATTTAGAAAATCATAAACATGTGATAATATAGGGAGACATGCTATTGGCTCATACTCCATTCAACAAGGTCTTTTATCAAACACTTAGCATGCATTAAAGAACACATAATTGGGGAATTTCATGCTATCATGTCATAATTCATTCACTAAGTCTTTTCAACAATCACTTGGCATGGATAAGCTTGCACACAATTGGTGATTTCTAGTCAACATGCTATAATGGCTCTAATTCCTTCACATAAGCATTTTATCAAACATATGGGGAACATGTTTTTCTTATTCAACAATTTCTACACTAAATTGACAAAAACATATCACTTAACAAGCAACTTGAAGAGGTTTATCATGAATATCACATACTAAGGCCAAAGCTTGAAACCTTGTAAACAAATCATGAATTAAAACTCAATACTAACATGAACATCAATTTTAATTCACATGAATCATGAAAACTCATAAACATAAGATCTTTGAATTTAGAAAAAGGATTCTTGAACTTCTTGGGTGGAAGGGACCCAAGAATCAACATCTGCATACCTTAGGAAACTCTTTCTCGAAGGCTCTTGGAGAGATTCTTGATTTCTTGATTTTTTTCTCCTTGAAGAAAGAAGGGTTTTGATCTTGTAGGAAACCTTATCTTTGATATTAAAGATGAAGAATGAAGCCCTCATCTTCATTCAAGATATATATATATATATATATATAAGTGTAAAAAGGGTGGAAAAGGACCAAAAAACCCTTTAAAAAATGACTTAAGAATACTGAACGGGATTTGTGACGGTCGGAGTGACGGTCTGTCGCTAGTCTGATGGCCCGTCGGATTGTCCGTCACACGTTGGTTAGAAATAGGCCACACTAACTCAGTTGCGACGGTCTTAGAAATGGTCCTTCGCTAACTTGACGGTCTATCGTCTTGGCCATCGCACTTAGGCAAGAAGAGAGAGTCACTACCTTGGTTGCGATGGTTTGGGCGATGTTCCATCGCAAGCTCGATGGTCCATCAACCTGTCCGTCATACCTGGGCAGTTCCGACAGCTCTTAGTAAAATGGCCATAACTTCCTCATCCGATGTCGAATTTTGACAAAATTGGTATCGATGGAAATCTTATTCAATTATCTATGTGAGATAAATTTGATATTAGGGAAATTCTACATGGTTTAAAATATTTCTCACTTAGGAAGTCACTTATCAATCTTTTAGGGCCGGATTTACGCTTCACTTAACATGCTCTAAGGCTTAGACTATGAGAGAATTTTGTGGGGTATTACAACCTCTATCTGAGATAATGGATAATGGAACTCCATACAACCTAACCAACTCTCTAATATAGAGTTTGGTATAGTCCTCGGCTGAATAGGAAGTATGGACTGGTCAGAAATGGGCAGATTTTGTCATTCTTTCCACAATGACCCAAATTGAATCATGCTGACGGCGAGTACGAGATAAACCTATCACAAAATCTATGTTCACTTTCTCCCACTTCCAAGTAGGAATACTGAATTCTACATGGACCCACTAAACTTTTGATGTTCGATCTTAACCTGTTGACAATTAGAGCACTTTGCTACGTACTCTGCAATATCCCTCTTCATACCACTCCACTAATAGATTTCCTATAGATCGTGGTACATTTTCATGGCCCCTGGGTTAATATAGTAATGTGCACCATATTCCTCATCAAGAATTCGCTATATCAACTTATCTACACACAACAAACACAGTCTACCCTGGCAATGCAACAAACCATCTTCCCCTTGGGAGAAAACCTCTTCTTTCTGATCTTTGACTGACTCCTTTAATTTAACCATACTGGGATCCCTATCTTGTTTTTCTTTCACTTTGGCATCCAAAGAAGATTCTAAACTATTTTAAACCCATACACTACCCTTAGCAGAATCAACCAAACGAACACCAAATATGGTAAGTGATGAATTTCCCTAACAAAATTCTTCTTGTCATACTCAACATGAGCAACAATACCTATAGAAAATCTACTTAGGGCATTTACCGCTATATTGGCCTTACCCGGGTGGTACAAAACACTCATATCATAGTCTTTCAATAATTCTAACCATGTTCTCAGACACAAATACAAATCCTTCTGTGAAAACACATAATGCAAGATTTTGTGATCTTTGAACACATCAACAAGCACACCAACAAATAGTGTCTCCAAATCTTTAAGGCAAACACAATGGCTTTAACTCAAGATCATGGGTGGGGTAATTCTTTTCATGAGGCTTAAGCTATCTAGAAGCATAATCTATAACCTTACCTTTATGCATCAAAACACAACCCAATCCAACTCTAGAAGCATCACAGTACACAACAAAACCCTCTGAACCATCAGGCATAGTCAAAATTGGGGCTGTGGTGAGTCGAGTCTTCAACTCCTGAAAACTCTTCTCATGAGAATCTAACCACTGAAACATAACTTTTCTTTGAGTCAATATGGACATGGGGGATGAAATAGATGAAAACCCTTCAACAAATTATCGATAATATCCAACCAAACCTAAGAAACTTCTGATATCTGATGGAGAGATGGGTTTGGGCTAGTTTCTTAAAGCCTTGGTATTTTGAGGGTCAACTCTAATGCCATCACCGAAAATAATATAGCCAAGGAAATCTATTGATCTTATCCAAAACATACACTTACTAAACTTAGCGAACAACTGATGAGCACTAAGAGTCTGCAATACAATTTTGAGGTGGTCTGCATGATCATTTTCATTGCGGGAGTAGACAAGAATATCATCAATGAAGACTATGATGAACATGTCCAAGTAATGCTTGAACACTCAGTTAATCATGTCTATAAAGGCTGCTGAGGTATTTGTGAGACCAAAGGACATGACTAGAAATTCAAAGTGATCATACCGAGTTCTAAAAGCTATTTTTGGAATGTCACATTCCCGAACTCTAAGCTGATGATAGCCGGATCTGAGGTCTATGTTGGAGAAATATCTAGCACCCTGAAGTTGGTCGAACAAGTCATCGATTCTGGGAAGTGGGTATTTTTTTTGTTTGTGACTTTGTTCAACTGACGGTAGTCAATACACATCCTAAGAGAACCTTCTTTCTTACGAACAAATAGAATAGGTGCGCTCCACCGGGAAATACTGGGCCTGATGAATCCCTTGTCAAGGAGATCTTTCAACTGTTCTTTCAACTCCCTGAGTTCCACTGGAGCCATTCTGTATGGCAGAATAGAGATAGGCTGGGTATCCAAAAGAAGGTCTATTATGAAGTCAATTTTCCTTTTAGGAGAAACTCTGAGAAGATCTTCAGGGAACACATCTGGAAATTCCCTTAATACTAAAACTAAATTGAGATTAGGAGTATCTGAATTAGAGTCTTTGACTCGTACAAGATGATAAATACACCCCTTGGATATCATTTTTCCCGCTCTAAGTTACAAAACAAGATGACCCCTAACCGTTGTAGTACTACCCCCATTCAAGGACTGGTTCATTTGGAAACTGAAAATGGACAACTCTGTTTCTACAATCAACTGAAGCATATCGTTAATGGAGCCAATCCATGCCGAGAATGATATCAAAGTCCATTATCGCTAACTCTATAAGGTCTACTGAAGTAACTTTTTGAGACACTATATCAGAATATTCCTGTATACCCGCCGGGATATGATAGACTTACCCACTATAGTAGACACTGGGAAGGACTCTACTAAGATTTCGGGACAAACTCTAAGGTTGACGACTATATAAGGGGTTACAAAAGAAAGAGAAGCTCCAGGATCTAATAAAGCATATATATGTAAATAAAAGACATATAACGTACCAGTGACCACATCAGAGTTTTTCTAATCCTATCAGAACTGAAGTGCATAAAGTTTGTTTGGGCGTTGCCCACTGGTGGCACTTGATGTGGCTCCCTGATGAGTTAGGCGACCTGCGAATGCTGCTGAAAAGTTAGCCTAACCCTATTGATGATCATTCCTACCTTACCACATACTTATTGAATATTTCTTCAACCTGTGGCCTAGCTTTCTATATCCAAAATACACATCGCTGCCAGCCCTGCACATACCTTGATGATTTTTTCCTCACTTCTGGCGAATAGGATTAGTGCGGGCACTGCTTACACTGTCCTGGAACTTAGAGCCTGGTGCCCTATCCTAATTGTTATTCCTAAACTTTGGCATAGGTGCACTAGCTGAAGATGGAGCAGAAAATAAAGATTTCTGGCAGAACTGAGGATGATTACCACCTTTTGACCTCGACTAAGTAAAATTTAAGCTACTTATCTATTTCTTTTGTTCTCATCTCTCTCTTTGAGACTTTCCCTCTTCAATTTTTTGAGCATGCACCATCAACCTACACAAGTCTATCTCTTTGATAAACATTGCGGTTCTACACTTCTTAACCACACTATCAAATATACCAGCCACGAATTTGTTCATCCTAGACCTATTATCAGCTACCACATGAGGAGCATACCTGGATAGCTGAGTAAACTTAAGGGAATACTCTTTAACACTCATGTTACCCTGCTTCAAATTAACAAACTCTAATACCTTAGCTTCTCTCATCTCCAAAGGAAAAAACCTCTCTAAGAAGGCTGCAACAAACTTCTCCCACTCTATAGGCCCTGCATCCGCACCTCTATCCCCTTTTCACTTCTTAAACTAAATATGAGATACATCCTGCAGATGGTAAGCATCCAATTCAACACTCTCACTAGAAGTTACCCCTATAATGTATGTCACCTTCTGCACTATGTCAAGGAATTCCTGTGGATCCTCTTCGGACTTGGATCCCAAAAAGGAAGTCCTGAATCCTAGCTGCAATAGTATTATCCACTAGGTTGGATAGGAAAGTAGCTGTCCAAAATTTTGAGCAACTAAAGAGTTGGATAAAGTAGTAAATGCAACTCTAAACTCGCCATGTAAAACATGCTCATTTAGGGGATCTTCCTAAATGGGCGGAGGTACTGGCTGATTATTGTTTCTTCTTTTGTTAGTATATCTGGGAGGCATATTCTCTAATAGAAGAAAGATTAATTAGATGACGAGTTTAAGTTAAGCTTATGCTCTTTTGCATGACACAAACACTGAAAAAAGGGAAAATTTTCCTAATATATTTTGTAGCCTCTTGTCCATAAATGTGGTGCACTTCACACCCATGCACAAGACACTACTCAACGCAACTTTAAGATTCCCTAGGAAACTTTAAAACCTTAGTCTATGATACCTAGTTTGTAATGCCCTGAGAGTATACCCTGGATGCTACACGGTGCCTACAACCCTGTAGAACCACAAACTAACCCATGCTGGTACTTGCTGTGAGCGCTAAATAAAATAATAGAAAAACATACGCAAAATTTAACTAAAAAATCCATAAGTTTTAAATACCAAGACAATACTGGATTGAAAAACTGAAAATGCCCATCTGAAAGAAATATTTTAAGACAATTAATAATAAATGATAACTTAATAGCTAACTAAAAGTATCTGAAAGCCTCTGGCTGACTGACTTTGGAGTTGATGGGACATGTCCCCAACTAACTCCGACTGACTACTGAATTGAACTAAAACAAACATTAATGGTCCTTGGAATATGAGGACTCACTACTTCTACAGCTACCGATGCACTGTATATCTATGTATGGTCGGTAACCTGAGTATCTAAACCCATGATATGAGACAACATAGCACAAGAAATGAGTATGTGATCAGTACTTTGATTGTACTGGTATGCTGTAACGCCCCGTATTTCTCAAGCATAATCTAAGTCCCAATACATGAGTATTCGTATATGAAATTTTTGAAACACTCATTATTTTTCAGTTTAGAGCCTACCATTGGGTAGGAAATTCAATTAGCTTTCCAATGATATAAAATTCACCCAAATCCGATAACTGGGTAAGAAGTTATGGCCATTTTAAGTTTCAGTCGCAAAACCCTATCATTTTAACATTTAGCGTGCTACGGAGAAGGACAATCTCCCATTTGGAAATTTCCAGCGAGGTTCCATGATCCTGGCATGTCGCGCCATAGTTCAATTTGACATTTTTCCATTTCTATTATCGAAGTGCGATACCACTACGTCGCGGTGAACTTCAAGGTCCCAATCTGTGAAGGACCGTGATTTCCCCATATCGCGCCATAGACCAATTTCCTAGTTGTCCAATTCTAGTGACACAGCGCAATAGTTCTGCATTGATCCAACCCATAAAATTGGGGTTTTCAGTTAGTTCCGAGTTTTATTTCCAAGGGCTTTTAAGTACTTTTCTCTTGTCCCAGTCAACCCCAAACACGAAATTAAGTCCCTAATAACCTAATTGGGAATTATTCTAATCAATTTTTCCCCAAAATCAAGAATATTCTCACATGTAGAAAAACCTTAACCTTCAAGAATCAAGGTAAAATCTCAAGAACTCTCCATCAACCTTTGCAAATTCATTATCCCAGGTCTGTTAGATGTTCATCCATGGATTCCTTTCATACATAGAGTCTAAGTATCTATTTTAATTACAAATCTATCATTTTTTCAAGATTTATAATATTAAATTGTGATTTATAACTATGAATCTCCATGAACTACCATGAATATTGATTTTATACCATACTTTAATGGAATTAGCGTTGTTATCAAATCCCCCATGCTTTAATATTGTCATTCTTTGAATTAGATCATGATTTAGTGTTATAAATGATGAAGTCATGCTATTATTTAAAGTTTTATACTATTCCCATGAATTGACTAAACTATGAAGTACAAGTGTTTGATAAAATGCCTAAAAGAGTGATTTATTTAATAAGAGACTTCATGTTTTGGTCTTCAAGCTTTAGTGTCCTTTTAGTATTGTTGTTTTGAGTTGTGGGGTTATTGAATACCTGAAAACCATAGCCATTTATTTAGTCTAGTCTCAGTACATTACAAAATAGTCTTCGGATTATATTATGAGCATTATCAGAATAGGCAGATATCAGTCATTAAACTCAGAACAGTCTAGTATCTCAGTGTCTTTCAGTTGGGAGTAGGATTTAGCACCGGGAGAGTACAAGGATGGTGGCTCCCTCGTCAGATAATAAGAGTCATTAGTATCAGTACCTATACTCCATATCTACGAAGACATCATAGAATATGAGTAGTCACCCATCAAATTAGCCTTGACTATCTCGCAGGGGTCACCCATTAGTTCAGCCTTAACACCCTTAGTCCTTTGGATATTATATCAATTTAATGGTTCCACACAACCATTGTTAGTACCCTTGGTACGGTATTAACACCCTTCCAATTGGGGTTATAGGTTGGACCCCGATTAGATTAAATTGGGGAATGCCGGTTAGATGATGCCTCCCAAAGTCTCAGATATAGTCTCAATTACAGTCCCAACTAAGTTATTAAGTCTTAGTGTTGTTAGATCATCCCAAACTGTGGGCTCAGCACTCTTCGCTTTTATATCCTCCCACTCGTTGTACCATTGGTTTGCTGCATCCTTAAGTTGGTACGCTGCTAAATCAACCCCTTTCACCTGATCCACATGCATAACTCTAAAAATATTCTCCATGTCATCTATGAACTCCTAGGGGTCCTCTTCTACTTTAGTGCCAAAAAATTTGGGCGGGTTCATTCTCATAAACTGGCCCACCCTAGTGTCCTCAGAAGTGAAAGAAGCAAACCCAGTAACTTCTGACCTCTAAGTCTGTACGGCTACCAGCTGTGCAAGCATGCGAATGGACTTCTTGAATTATGCATTCGATATATCCCTGTTAGAAGATTAGGGACAATTAACATTTGTCCTCAAAGCTCGAGAAGGACTGGTCGGGACTGGAGGTACTCCCGGAGTAAGAATAGGTTCTGGGGTATGAGCTCTGTTACGGGTCCTCATGCCATGAGTGGGGCGGACTTCATCATCCTTAGTATCCTGGTTGCTGGAACTACGAGGAGGCATGACTGTTTTTTGAAATACAATGGATCACTGATTAGGGGACAATTCTAATTCAGACTCTAAAGCATGAACTAAATCACAAAGAGGGGAAACACTTTCCTAAAGGCCTAGTAGCTTCCTGCTTATAAGTGTGGCGCGCTACACACGCATAAATAAGATTACTACCCAACGCGATTTTGCAGACACCCTGGGATCAAAAACCGTGCTCTGATACCAAGTTTGTCATGACCCAAACTAGGGCCTGGCCGTGACAGACATCCGACCCATGAAGGCCCGAATGTCCTACTCTATCTGGTAATCGTGCACAATATTCATATAATAAAAGGAAAATGTGGAATTACAAATTAAATATAAATTAGTTTAACAATGAAGGAAAACTCTAACAATATCTAAATAACATCTGACTTAGTCTGTGAAATCTCTACTAAATCTCAAAACAATACTATCTGAAGTATGGGACAAGTCCCCCAGTAGACCAAAACTATAGAATGATGAATATTTGTAAGACATTAGGCCTTCCAGAATATAGAAGGCTCACCACTGCACAATCTCTTCTATTGTCTGAATTATCTACTGCTTATCTTGACCCCTAGACTGTGCCTCAGAACCTGAGAGGTTGAAGGGGGGGGGGGTTCAATACAGATATACTGGTATGCAAAGCTAATCCAAAATAGTCAATTATAATCAACATATATGAGAGAAATTTAAAATAGTTCATAAACATAACATATAGTAAGAAATCACATGGGCATTTTAAAGACTTTGAAACATTTCTTTGAAACCATGACTCACTCTTTGTCTTACTTTTTAGCTAGATGGTACACCCTACAATCTTTAATTCCACGGGCTATATGGAATCCTCCCTAGACTCGGCGGCCAAGCCCCCAATCCAAGTTTTCCGCAAGGATGGGAGTATCTATAAGGGGGACATGCAAGATCACACTGCAGGGTGCCAAAATCCCTAATCAAGTAAACATGTCATGGTAGTGCACAAGATCACAAAGCAGGGCACCTAACCATAGTTCCAATTTGGGACAACATGAATCAAGGTACACAAGATCACAAAGCATGGTACCATAATCCCGTGTCGGCAAATCACGATTTCTAGCATAGAGTCTTTCAACACGTACTTTCTTCGGGTAACCATCTAACTCTCTTAAATCAAATTCTAACTCTATCATGGAATATATTTATATGGTATCATCATTCCATTGACTTTCAAGTCATAGTACCACATCAATTCTCCAACTTTTCATGCCATTTACAACATGCACATATATAAAACTTTCACACACATCAAACACATGAACCATGGTTCTCAACATGTAATAGTTTCAAGAAACTTTATCATTTATAAGTAATATCATATCAATTGAAAAAAATAATGCTCTCGATGGTTTAACACAAGTATAGTGTGTGGTATAAAACATTATTATGGGGGATTTAAAGAATTCACAATTCATATACATCGCACCTTTTCGATATTTGGATCACATGTTAACAATTCAACAGTTGAAACATATGGAAGCCAACAACCCCATGATATTTTAATGTTTCTTACAAAACCATATCACAAAACATGTTATTGATATTAAAAAAAAACCCCACTTGTAAAAACAAATGTATACGTACAAATAGTAAGGTCTCGTGTAAATTCTTTTCAAAAATCATGCCCATGAAATTTGGGACAACCCCACGTACCTTTATTTCAGAAAGTAAATGGATGATTCTTGGATCCTATGATGCGAGGATTCTAAATCTCCAATTATCTTCTAAAACCCACGGTTAAATATTAAGCTATGAGGATTTTTAGTCTAAAACCCTAATGGAGTTTCTTGAGAGATTTTGATGAAAATAAACATACTTTGGTGTTCTTGGGATTAAACCCTGTGTTAGAGATGATAAGGGGTTGGAGAAGTACAACTTTTACCCTTAATGACACGGAGTAAAAATATAACTGGTGCTCGATTTTATGGGCCACCGCGACGCGCCACTATCGCGGTGGCTCACTGGAAATTTCCAAGTGTCAAATTGCCTCACTCCGTGATGCACCACAATCTCCACTGAAAATTAATGAATACGAAATTGGGATCCTCTGTGACCCGCTAAACACCTGAATGATGATGTTTAATGAATAGCACATAAAATAGCCATAACTCCCTCACTGGGTGTTTGTTTTGGATGAATCTTATATCAACAAAAAGCTTATTCAGTCACCTACATAATGAAAAGTTAAAATTTAAAGAATTCCACAAGAAGTTAAGTATAATTCACTCTATAAGTCCATGCTTGATACTTATAGGGATAAATTTTAGCTTGTTAACTTTTAGGGCGTTACAATACCTTAATGTTAGAAGGATTATGTCACTCCCCAAATCCCATTGGAGCAGACTGGCACCTGTAGCCGAGGAGCCCGGGAGAACCCGTTCATAACCTATACTTTTACATTTACATTACTTATGAAAATTAGAAATTTGGGCAGCACTTCATTATAAATAGAAGAAAACAGTACCTGTATCAGCCCAACAGACACGCATATATATATATATAAACGGTAATTGGCCGTCAGAGCCATCACGTCTATCAACCAAACACTCCTATGACTATACAATATGTCTACAAAAGCCTCTACATAGATACACAACTGAGTTAGGGTCGGGACAAACTCCCGCCCACAAAAGACTTTTATACAAATACCAAAAATACATATAGAAACGACTTGGGATGCCCCGAAACAACTGGAGCTCACCACTATCAACAGAATGTCCTGGCTCTTACTGCGGAGGTGTATGACCTGAAGTACCTATTCCTGCAGGCATGAATACAGGTCCCCTGTGAGGGACGTCAGTACGGAAATATGTACTGAGTATGTAAGGCAGTGAGTATCAAGATGAGATACAAAAGATCAACAGAACCCAGATACCAGTGAATAAACAGTATGAGTAGACCAAACTTAAAAGAGTTGATGGGATACCTTCACATTACTTTCATATCATTACTTCCCGTATTCCATATCAATACATAACATATGTCATACAATGTCCAACTGATCAGTGGTACTAATACAATACATCAGGGACCACCCCTGGAATAGCATATATACATAATATTTATAATACAATGGTCAACTGATCAGTGGTACTAATACAATACATCATATCATCAATTTAAAATAAAGACATTCAATTTCTTAATTCAATTAATCTTTGAGATTGGTTACTTTGTGGTCACACCTTATGGAACTTGAAACCATGATACCTCAATAGGAAAAACATGTAAATAGGTAATCAATATCATGAAAATGAAGTAGAGAATCATGGATACCTCATTAAACCATTTCGGAGTCAACAATAGTATATGGACATTTTTTTTGACTAGCCGGACATCTTAAAAGTGAAAACAAGTTCAATTGGTAGTGTCGAAGATCATATGATGCTATTATGTGTCAAGTGTCGTAGGACAATGTTGTAAGCTTACTTGAGAGTGCCATGGGTCATTATTCATGCAAAAGATCAGATAGAGTATGTCTTACATACCTTGATATAACCACTTCAATACAAGTCCAACTTGACTTCCCGTACTCTTCGAACACTTATCTACAATAAGTCATTTGTGGCAAACTAGTATTAGCAACCAAACCATACCATTTAGGTGTTAACTTCACTAAATAATGTCTAGGAAGTAATCCTTTAACTCATCAATAAGAGTGCTACATACATCCTCTTATACTCTTATTACATTCACATATCATGCATTTTCATGCAATATCCCTCAACATCACTCTTAGCCTTTATTTCCCCTCTTAATCACCATCCAATACCAACATGATCACTAGGCATACATAACCACTAATATAATGATATATCACCACAATTCCTCCTACATAATCCAATACAACAACTTCCATAATTTACTACTAACAATTTATACAAAACAATTCATAACTATGTTTCTAGTTATCTTCCAACATCAAGACAATACTCATAATCCTTTATCAATACTTATTCATGGATAAGAATCAAGAATAAAAAATATTCATACCTTAACAATGAACTCTTGTATTTATAATCCTCCTTACATAACCATGGGGTGCTTCTCGAAGCTTTCGAAATGGTGAACACAACTACGGAACCAATTCGAATTTTCTACGGTTGAATCACAAAATATTTGAAGTTGAAATTAGGCTAGGGTTTCACCTTATCTTAATAATTGGATGATATATGATATATATGAGGCTAAGTGTATGTTTATAGAGACCAATTTTCGTCCAAGAGGTAATAGAAAATGACCATTTTGCCCTAAAAATTTAAATAAATCCGAATCTGTCCCCAGTGGACAGTTTTGACAGGCTGAAGTAAATCGATCATAACTCCTTGCTCCGGTATTGGATTTGGGTGAAACCAATTGCATTGGAAATATAATTCAAAGGGATTTCATTTTTATATAAAGTATTCCACCCAGTTATTCCTGTACAAGGAGTTATGGTCGTTTAAAGTTGACCCAAAAATCTGTCCCAAAATTCTGTTTTTTTTTTATAGGCTGTAGTAAAACGGGTATAGCTCCTTACTCACACATTGGATTTGGATGAAACCAATTTCATCGGAAATAAGACTCTCGGATATTTTCTTTGATATATAGCATATCACACAGTTCCTTTTGTACAAGGAGTTATGATCGTCTAAAGTTGATCCAAAAAAAAATTGCCTAGCTGCAGTAATTTTCCTGCAGATTTACTGTTCACAGGCTTTCCGGCCACCGTTTTGAAATTTCGAATGTGCTCTCTTATATGAAATACTCCTTTGTTTTGGGCAAACTTTATATCGTTGGAAAGATTATTCAAATACCTACACATGCATCTATTGACGGGATACTTCCGAACACCATAAACTTAATTTAACCCATACGCAAGCCTTTAGGACTCCATATAATCGGGATAAGTGTACGGAAAAATTTACGGGGTGTTATAGATTATATCCAAGGGGTGTGTCTACCATCTTATACGAGTCAAATACTCTAACTCAGAAACTCCTACTCTTAAGTCAGTTCCAGTAGTAAATGAATTCTCAGCGGTATTTCCTAAAGATCTTGCTGGAGCTCCTCCCAAAAGGGAAATTGACTTTAGAATTGACTTTCTCCCAGATACTCAGCCTATATCTATTCTACCCTACATAATGGATCCAACTGAACTCAAAGAACTGAAAGAAAAGTTGAAGGATCTCTTAGATAAGGGATTCGTCAGACCAAGTATCTCCCCGTGGGGCGCACCTGTTCTATTTGTGCATAAGAAAGATGATTTTCTCAGAATGTGCATAGACTACCGTCAATTGAACAAGGTCACAGTCAAGATTAAATATCCACTTTATAAAATCGATGTCTTGTTAGACCAACTTCAGGGTGCCGGTTAATTTTCCAAGATAGACCTTAGATCAGGCTATCATCAACTTAGATTCAGGGAATATGATATTTTAAAAATAGTTTTCCAAACTCGGTATGGTCACTTTGAATTTCTAGTCATGTCCTTTGGTCTTACGAATGCCCTAGAAGCCTTCATGGAACTGATGAAATGAGTGTTCAAGTAGTACTTGGACATGTTCATCACAGTCTTCATTGATGACATTCTTGATTATTCTCGTAGCAAAAGTGATCAAGTAGACTATCTCAGTATAGTGCTTCAGATTCTAAGAGAAACCAGTTGTTTGGTAAATTTAGTAGGTGTGAATTCTGGCTAAGATCAGTAGCATTCCTTGGTCATATTATTTCCAGTGATGGAATTAGGGTTGATCCTCAAAACACTGAAGTGGTGAGAAACTGGCCTAGACCCATCTCTCCATAGATATCAAAAGTTTCTTAGGTTTAGCTGGCTATTACTGTCGGTTTGTTAAAGGGTTTTATTCTATTGCATCCCCCATTTTAAGATTCACTCAGAAGAAAGTTAAGTTTCAGTGGTCAGATTCCTGCGAGAAGAGTTTTCAGGAGTTGAAGACTCGACTCACCTCAGCCCCAGTCTTGACTCTACCAGACGGTTCAGATGGTTTTATTATGTACTGTGATGCATCTAGAGTAGGTTTAGGTTATGTCCTCATACAGAGAGGTAAGGTCATAGCCTACGCCTCCAGACATCTTAAGCCTTATGAGAAGAATTATCCTACCGATGATCTTGAGCTAGAAGTTGTAGTGTTTTCCTTAAAGATGTAGAGGCATTACTTGTATGGGGTGCATGTATATGTGTTCATAGATCACAAAATCCATAAGTATGTGTTCTATCTGAGAGATTTGAATTTTCATTAGAGAAGGTAGTTAGAGTTATTGAAATATTATTACATGAGTGTTCTGCATCATCCGGTCAAGGCCAATGTAGTGGTTGATGCTCTCAGTAGAATATCTATGAGTAGTATAGCTCATGTTGAGGATGGTAAGAAGATATTAGCTCAGGAAGCTCATCATCTTGCCTGACTAGGTGTTCTCTTAGTCTACTCATCAGATGGTAGTGTGTGGGCGCAGAGTAGAACTGAATCATCTTTAGTTTTCGAGGTGAATAAAAAGTAGGATAGAGATCTTAGTCTAGTTAAGCTGAATAAATCAGTCAGAGATCAGAAAGTGGAGGTTTTCTCCTAAGGAGTAGATGGTGTTTTGCATTGTCAGGGTAGATTATGTATGCCTGGTGTAGATGATTTGAGGCAACAAATTCTTGCATAAGCGCATGGTGCACGTTACTCTACTCATCCAGGGGCCACTAAGATGTACTGTAATTTGTGGGAGTTCTATTGGTGGAGAGGGATAAAGAAAGATATTGTAGAGTTTGTAGCTAAGTTCTCTACATGACACCAAGTTAAGATTGAGCACCAGAAGCCTAGTGCGTCCATGCAGGAGTTCAATATTCCCATGTGGAAATAGGAGAAAGTGAACATGGACTTTGTGATAGGTTTGTCTCGTACCCATCGTCAGCATGACTCTATTTGGGTTATAGTAGACAGGATGACCAAATAAACTCATTTTTTGCTAGTCCATACCTATTATTCAGTCGAGGACTTTGCCAATCTCTATCTTAGAGAGTTTTTTTAGGTTATATGGTATTCCCTTATATATCATCTCACATAGAGGTACTCAGTTTACCTCTCACTTCTGGAAAGCATTCTAAAAGAGTCTTGGTAACCAAGTCCATCTCAGTACCGCCTTCCACCCTCAAAAAGATGGTCAAGTAGAAAGGACCATTCAGACTCTTGAGGATATGCTGAGAGCATATGTTGTTTATTTCAAGGGTAATTGGGATGACCATTTGCCTTTGATTGAGTTTGCATACAATGACAGTTATCATTCCAGTATCCATATGGCTCATTTTTAGGCTCTCTATGGTAGGAGATGTAGATCTCTAATTGGTTGGTTTGAAGTAGGTGAGGATGCAGTAGTAGCGCCTGAATTGGTGTTTGATGCCTTAGAAAAGGTTCAGTTGATCATAAAAAGGCTTAGGGCTGCTTAGAGCTGACAGAAATTGTATGCAAATATTAGGAGAAAGAATCTCTAGTTTGAGGTCGTTGATTTTGTGTACTTGAAAATATCTCCCATGAAGGGAGTTAAGAGATTCAGCAAGAAAGGAAAAATCAGTCCCTGATATGTTGGTCCCTTCAGAATTCTCAGTCATTTCGGAAGGGTAGCTTATAAGCTTGAGTTGCCTTCAAATTTAGCCTCAGTACACCCAGTGTTCCATGACTCATTGTTGAAAAAGTATATTGGTGATCCAGCTGTAGTTGTTCCCTTAGAAAGTGTAGATATTCAGAACATTCTTTCCTTTGAGGAAGTTCTAGTCAAAATTCTTGATCATCAAGTTTGTAGACTAAGGAACAAAGAAGTTCCACTAGTCAAAGTTCTTCAGAAGAATTAGTCCGTTGAGGGAGCTACTTGGTAAGAAGAAGAAAAAGATATGAGGACAAAGTACCCTCATCTTTTCTCCGCAAATCCAGATTTAGTATAAGTTACCAATCTTTTTAAGATTTTCTTTTCTCTGTCATGCTCAGTTTCATCCGCACATCATGTTCATGGAAGTCGTTCATTCATGAAATAGTTTAGTCATCCATTCCATGCATCAGAAATTCATATTGAGTGTGTAAGCTCAGTCCATCATTTCCCTCAGCTTAACTAGTTTCATTCGGGGACGACTGATCCCACGGGGGAGATATTGTAACACCCCATATTTGTCTAGCATAATCTAAGTCACAATACATGAGTATTTGTGTATGAAATTTTTTAAATAATCATTATTTTTTAGTTTAGAGACTGACATTGCGTAGGAAATTCAATTAGCTTTCCAACAATATAAAATTCGCTCAAATCCGATAACCGTATAAGAAGTTATGGCGATTTTAAGTTTCAATCGCAAAACCCCATCATTTTAACCTTTAGCACATCGCGGAGAAGGACAATATCCCATTTGGAAAATTCCAGTGAGGGTCCGCGATTCTCGCATGCCATAGGTCAATTTGATATTTGTCCATTTCCAGTGTCGAAGCGCGATACCACCGCGTCGCGGAGAACTTCCAGGTCCTAATCAGTGAAGGACCGTGATTTCCCCGCATCGCGCCATAGATCAGTTTCCTAGTTTTCTGATTCCATTGACACAACGCGATAGCGTCGCGTCGCACCAGCCCAAAAAATCGAGATTTTTAGTCAGTTTCGAGTTTTAATTCCAAGGGATTTTAAGTACTTTTCCCTTATCCCAGCAAGCCCCAAACACAAAATTAAGTCCCTAATAACCTAATTCGGCATTATTCTAATCAATTTTCCCCAAAATAAAGAACATTCTCTCAAGTAGCAAAACCTTAACCTTCAAGAATCAAGGTCAAATCTCAAGAATTCTGCAACAATCCTTCCAAATTCATCATCCTAGGTGTTAGATGTTCATCCATGGAGTTCAAGTATCCATTTTAATTACAAATCTATCATCTTTTTAAGATTTATGATGTTAAATTGTGATTTACAACTATGAATCTCCATGAACTTCCATGAATATTAATTTTATACCATACTTTAATGGAATTATCGTTGTTACCAAATCCCTCATGTTTTAATATTGTCATTCTTCAAATTAGATCATGATTTAGTGTAATAAATGTTAAAGTCATGCTAATATTTCAAGTTTTATACTATTCACATGAATTGACTAAACTATGAAGTACAAGTGTTTGATAAAATGCCTACAAGATTGATTTTATTAATAAGAGCCTTCATGTTTTTGTCTTCAAGCTTTAGTGTCCTTTCATTATTGTTGTTTCGAGTCGTGGGGGTATTAAATACCCGAAAACCATAGTTTTTTATTTAGTCTAGTCTCAATAAATTACAGAATAGTCTTCAGTATAGATAGATATTAGTCATTAAACTCAGAATAGTCTAGTATCTTAGTGTATTTCAGTTGGGAGTATGATTTAGCACCAGGCTAGTGTAGGGATAGCGGATTCCCCGTCGGATAGGAATAGTCATTAGTAGCAGTACCTATACTCCAGAACTACATAGACAGCGTAGGATATGAGTAGTTACCCATTAGATTAGGTTTTTCTATCTCACAGGGGTCACCCATCTGTTCAGGCTTGACACCCTTAGTCCTTTGGACATTATATTAGTTTAGTGGATCCACACAACCATTATTAGTACCCGTGGTATGGTATTGACACCCTTCCAACTGGGGTTACAGGTTGCACCCCTATTAGCTCCAATTAGGGAATGTCGGTTAGATAATACCTCCCACAGTCTCAGATATAGTCTCAGTTATAGTCCCAGCTCAGTTATTGAGTCTTAGTGTTGTTTGACCAAAGCATACAACTTTCAGTTATTTCAATATTTTGGTTTATAGATTTTACTCAGTTATGTTATATGCTTGGTCATGCATCCTCAGTATTAACATATTTCCATGCATTTTCAGTATCTACAGATTCCATGTTCTCTACTCAGTACTGCATGCTTTACATGTATATCCATTTAATTATTAGTTTTGTTCATGAAACCATGCATACCAGCCTACCTCATTTAGCATACCAGTACATTCAAAGTACTGATTGCATACTTTTCTTTTGTTCTTTGATGTATCATATCATAGGTGTTGACACTTAGTTCTCGGATCGTACTTAGTCCCTCAGATCATCAGTAGTAAAGTAGCAGTGGTGAATCCTCATCACCCGAGGACAGATTATATTACTTCATGTATTTATCTCTGTAGTTAGTAGAATTAGTTGAGGCCTGTCCCATCAACTCACAGTATCCAGATTAGAGGCTTTTCAGACACTATAGTTAGCTATTCAGACTATTCAGATTTCAGTATTTTTATCAGATTCACAATTCAATAGTTATTTCATTTTTAAAACCTTATGGCATTTCAATTATTCTTCTGCATTCATGATTATATTATTTAGTTCTCACAGCAGGTACCATCTCATGGGTTAGCTTGTGGTCCCTTAAGACCGTAAGAACCATGTAACGACTAGGGGTAGACTTGGGTCGTTAGATATTTGGTATTAGAGCCGAAGGTTATAAAGTGTCCTTGGAAGTCTGAAAGTAACGTCGAGTAGAGTCTTTTGCATGGGTGTGTAGTGTGCCACACTTATAGACGAGAGGATACAAGGCCTTTAGAAAAAGTTTTCCTTCTTTCAGTGTTCATGTCGTGTGATTGAGCATGAGCTTAAGTTAAACCCTCATCTAATCCATTTCATCCTTCCATTTTTAGAGCATGTCTCCCAAGAAGAATGGAAGAAGAACAGGAACTCAGCCAGTCCCTCTGCCCGTCCAGGTAGATCCTCTGGACGAGCATGTATCTCACAAAAAATTTAGGTTTGCGTTCACTACACTTGCAAACTCTATAGCAACACATAATGAATAGTCAACCACTGTTCCAGCCAACCCAGTGTCCAGTACTGCTGCCACCAGAATTCGAGACTTCACCCGAATGAATCCTCCTTCCATTATGGGGTCTAAGTCTGAAGAGAATCCACATAAATTATTTGATATGGTTAAGAAGTAAATGAATTCTATGGGGGTGGCGTCTAGTCAGAGTGCCGAGTTGGCTGCATATCAATTGCAGGATGTAGACCATACTTGGTTTAAGCAGTGGGAAGTTGATAGAGGAGTTGATACAGGGCCCTATAGAATGGGAAGAGTTTGCCATGACTTTTTTAGACAGATTCTTTCCATTAGAGTTGAGGGAGGCCAGGGTGTTAGAATTTATTAATTTAAGTCAAGGCAACATGAGTGCGAAGGAGAATTCTCTCAAGTTCACTCAGTTATCTAGATATTCTCCTGATGTGGTAGCTGACAGTAGGTCCAAGATGAGTAAGTTTGTGTCTGGCATGTCTGATAATATGGTCAAGGTGTGTAGGATTGCAATGTTGATTAGTGCAATGGACTTGTGTAGGCTGATGGTCCATTCTAAACAGATAGAGGAGTAAAATATTAAGGAGAGGAAGAGAGGAAACAAGAGAGCTAAGATGGGTAGTTTTAATTTCAATTAGCTAAAGTCAGAATGTGGTAACCTTCCTCAGTTTTATCAAAGGTCTTCAGCCCCAGTACCTTCTTAAGCCAGTGTCCCAGTACCCAAATTTAGAAGTGACAATAGAGATAGGGTACCAAGCTCTAAGTCCTAGTTCAGTGTTAGCAGTGCTCGTACCAATATTTTATGTTAGAAGTGTGGCAGACACCATCAGGGTGAGTACAGAGTGTGTAGTGATATGTATTTTGGGGTGGCAATCTAGGCCATATGATTTGGGAGTGTCGGGTAGTTTCTCAGAAAGTTAGGGATGCACGCCAACAGGGATAGTCCCATCAGTCGTCAGTTCCATTTGGCCGTCCAACTCATCAGGGTGTCGCTTCTAGTACTACTAGTGGTTAGTGTCCGAACAAATTTTATGTTGTTCAGTCCCGCCAAGGTCAGGAAAATTCTCCTGATGTAGTTAATGGTACGTTACAGGTATTTCATTTACATATTTATACTTTACTATACCCTGGAGATTCTATTTTTTTTGTAACTCTAAATATAGATGTCAATTTTGGAGTCAGTCTCGAAAATCTAGCAGAGCCCTTTTTAGTGTTTACCCCGGTGGGCATTTCCATTGTATCCAGACAGGTATACAGGAACTTTCCATTCATAATATCTTAAAAAGTTACTTCAGTTGATCTGTTAGAGTTAGAGATGACGGATTTTGACATCATTCTCGACATGGATTAGCTCCACTCATGCTATGCCTTAGTTGATTGTAGAAATAGAATAGTTCATTTTTATTTCCCAAATGAACAAGTCCTTGAATGGAGGGGTAGTACAACAGATCTTAGGGGTTAGTTGATTTCATACCTGTCACGACCCGAACTAGGGCCTGGCGATAACAGACATCCGACCCATGAAGGCCCGGATGTCCCACTCTATCTGGTAATCATGCACAATATTCATATAATAAAAAGAAAATACAGAATTATAAATCGAATACGGAAACATGGTCATACTCTCAAATTAGTTTAACAATGAAGGAAAACTCCAACAATATCTAAATAACATCTGACTCAGTCTACAAAATCTCTACTAAATCTCAAAACAATACTATCTGAAGTCTGGGACAAGGCCCCCAGTAGACCAAAACTGTAGAATGATGAATATCTGTAAGACATTAGGCCTTCCTGAATATAAAAGGCTCACCACTGCACAATCTCTTCTGCTTTCTGAATTATCTACTGCTTATCTTGACCCCTAGACTGTGCCTCAGAACTTGAGAGGTTGGAGGGGGAGGGGGTCAATACAGATGTACTGGTACGCAGAGCTAATCCAAAATAGTCATTTATAATCAACATATATGAGAGAAATTTTAAACAGTTCATAAATATATCATATAGTAAGAAATAACATGAACATTTTAAAGACTTTGAAACATTTCTTTTAAACTATGACTCACTCTTTCTATTGCTTTTTAGCTAGATGGTACACCCTACAATCTGTAATTCCATGGGCTATAAGGAATCCTCCCTTGACTTGGACGACAAGCCCCCAATCTAAGTTTGCCGCAAGGATTGAAATATCTATAAGGGGGACACAAAAGATCACACAGCAGGGTGCCAAAATCCTTAATCAAGTCAACATGTCATGGTAGTGCACAAGATCACAAAGCAGGGAACCTAACCATAGTCCCAATTTGGGATGACATGAATCAAGGTACAAAAGATCACAAAGCATGGTACCATAATCCCGTGTTGGCAAATCACGGTTTCTAGCATAGAGTCTTTCAACTCGTACTTTCTTCGGGTAACCATCTGACTCTCTTAAATCAAACTTTAACTCTGTCATGGTATACATTAATAGGGTATCGTCATACCATTGAATTGAAAGTCACAGTACCACATAAATTCTCACACTTTTCATGCCATTTACAACATGAACATGTATAAAACTTTCACACACATCAAGCACATGCCCCATGGTTCTCAACATGTAATAATTTCAAGAAACTTTATCATTTATGAGTACTATCATGTCAATTGCAAAAATGCATGCTCTCTATGGTTTAACACAAGTATAGTGTGGGGTATAAAACATTATCACGGGGGATTTAAAGAATTCACAATTCATATACATCGCACCTTTTCGAAATTCAGATCACATGTTCACAATTCAACAATTGAAATATATGTAAGCCAACAACCCTATGATATTTCAGTATTTCTTACAAAACCATATCACCAAACATGTTATTGATATTAAAACAAAACCCCAGTTGTAAAAACATATGTATATGTACAGATAGTAAGGTCTTGTGTAAATTTTTTTAAAAAATCATGCACATGAAATTTGGGACAACCCCACGTACCTCTATTTCAGAAAGTAAATGGATGATCCTTGGAGCATACGATGCAAGGATTCAAAATCTCCAATTATCTTCTAAAACCCACGGTTAAATATTGAGCTATAAGAATTTTTAGTCTGAAACCCTAACGAAGTTTCTTGAGAGATTTTTATAAAAATAAACTTACTTTGGTGTTCTTGGGATTAAACCCCATGTTAGAGATGATAATGGGTTGGAGAAGTACCATTTTTACCCTTAATGAGATGGAGTAAAAATATAACTGGTGCCCGATTTTATGGGCCACCGCGACACGCCACAATCGCGGTGGCTCACTGGAAATTGCCAATTGGGAAATTGTCTTATTCCACGATGCGCCATTATCATGGAGTCTCATTGGAAATTGACGAGTGCGAAATTGGAATCCTCCGCGATGTGCTAAACACCTGAATGATGATGTTTTACAACTAGCACATAAAATAGCCATAACTCCCTCACCAGGTGACCGTTTTTGATGAATCTTATATCAACAGAAAGCTTATTCAGTCACCTACGTAATGAAAAGTTAAAATTTAATGAATTCCATAGGGTGTTGAGTATAATTCACTCTAGAAGCCCATGCTTTATACTTTTAGGGACAAATTTTATCTTGGAAACTTTTGGGGCGTTACAATATCCCCTCTTTGGGAACATTTGTCCCCGAATGTTGACGCGGAACACAAACAAGCATGACTTCAAGCATACTAAGGCATATAAAGAATAAGGCAAGGATTGTACTTTTCATTTCATCATCTACTGGGTCAAAAAGGTTTGGGTACCTAGATATCATGTCAACTTTGTATTCCCAAGTTGCTTCTTCAATTTTCTGGTTTCTCCGCAACACTTTAACTAAGGCAATCTTTTTGTTTCTCAATTTTCTAACTTGGCGATCCAAAATTTCTACAGGCTCTTCTTCATAGGATAAGGAGTCCGTCACTTTTATTTCTTCGACAGGAAACACTAAAGAATGGTCTCCAATACACTTCTTCAACATAGATATATGAAATACCGGATGAACAGAACCCAAACTAGAATGCAATTCTAACTCATACGCGACTGCACCTACCCTTCTTAAAATCCGATATGGTCCTATGTAGCGAGGACTCATCTTACCTTTGTTCCTGAATGACATGACTCCCTTTATAGGAGAAAGCTTGAGAAATACCCAATCTCCAATCTCAAACTCTAAACCTCTTTTCCTAACATCGGCGTAGGACTTCTGACGACTTTGGGCTGTCTTAAGTCATTCTCTAATGACTTTTAAATCCTTTATAGCCTGATGAACAAGATCTGGCCCAAACATCTGTGTCTCACCCACTTCATACCACCCTATTGGTGACCTATATTTTCTTCTATACAACGCCTCAAATGGTGCCATCTTAATACTGGAATGGAAACTGTTATTATACGCGAACTCTATTAGGGGAAAGTGCTCCACAAAACCTCCTTTAAAATCAATCACACAGGCCCTCAACATCTCCTCAAGGGTCTGAATGGTGCGCTCAGCCTGCCTATCAGTTTGAGGGTGGAAAGTAGTGCTTAGGTTCACTTGGGTACCTAAGCCTCTCTGAAAAGATCTCTAAAACTGAGAAGAAAACTGTGTACCTCAGTCGGATATTATGGACACAGGTGCCCCATGCAAACGAAGTATTTTGGCAATGAACAGCTTGGCATAATCCTCTCCCGAGTAATTAGTCCTGACAGGTAGAAAGTGGGCTAACTTGGTCAGCCTATCTACAATTACCCAAATGGTATCATACTGGTTTTGGGACCTCGGAAGCCCTTTAATGAAGTCCATATTAATCATCTCCCACTTCCATAAGGTTAAAGCTATCTCTTGGGAAGAACCTCCTGGCCTCAAATTCTCTACTTTAACTTATTGGTAATTCAATCAGCTAGAAACAAAGTCAGCCACATCACGCTTCATATTATTCCACCAATACATAGATTTCAGATCATGGTACATCTTAGTAGAGCCTGGGTGAACAACATACCTCGAAGTGTGAGCTTTGTCAAAGATTCTCTGCCTCAGACCATATACATCTAGCACGCATAACCTACCCTGATATCTCAAAATGCCATCACCACCAATCTCAAATGACATCACCTTCTTCTGACCCACATCACTCTTTATTTGCATCAAGATGGGATCTTCAACCTGCTTTTCTTTAAGAACAAAGTGATGATTTAGCTATCTTATGTACCACCACCCCTCTATCTTCAGAATCTAAGAGTCGCACTCCAAGATTTGCAGGTCGATGAACATCCTTTACCATTTCTCTCTACATTTACTCAACATGAGAGAGGATACCCATATAGAATCTACTGAGGGCATCATCTACCATATTTGCCTTACCCAGATGATAGTGCAGGCTCATGTCATAGTCCTTTAAAAGTTCCAACCATCGTGTCTACCCGAGATTCAACTTTTTCTGCGAGAAACCATACTGCAAACTCTTATGGTCAGTAAATATATCAACATGCACCCCATACAAATAGTGCCGCCAGATCTTAAGTACAAAAACCACAACCGCTAATTCCAAGTCATAAGCAGGGTAGTTCCGCTCATGCACCTTCAACTGCCTAGATGCATAAGCCACTACCTTACCGTGCTGCATAAGAACACACCCAAGTCCCACTCAGGACGCATCACAGTATACAACAAAACCTTCTGTACCCTCCGGAAGAGTCAAAATATGAGAAGTAGTCAACTTGTCTTTCAGCTTCTCAAAACTACTATCACAAGAGTCAGACCACAAAAACTTCACCTTTTTCTGAGTCAACTTACTAAGTGGTGCAGCTATGGAAGAAAAATTCTCTACGAATTTTCTGTAATAACCCGTCAAACCCAAGAAGCTTCGAATGTCGGTTAGATTCATGGGTCTGGGCCATTTCCTTAATGCCTCAACCTTTTGGGGATCAACTTGAATCCCCTCACTAGACATAATATGCCCCAAGAAAGCAATAACATTCAGCTAGAATTCACACTTGGAGAATATAGCATACAACTTATGATCTTTGAGAGTCTAAAGAATATTCTGAAAGTGATTGGCGCGGTCCTCCTCACTTTTGGAGTAGATCAAGATGTCATCGATAAAAACTAAGACAAATAGGTCTAGGAACTGACAGAAAAGCCTGTTCATTAGGTCCATAAAATCCGCAGGAGAATTAGTCAACCTGAAGGACATGACCAAGAGTTCATAATGACCATATCTGGTTCGGAAAGTTGTCTTAGGAATGTATGACTCCATAACTTTCAACTGGTGATAGCTTGAATGAAGGTCTATTTTAGAAAAATACTTAGCACCCTGAAGCTGATAAAAAAGTTCATCAATTCTAGGAAGAGGATATTTATTTTTCACTGTGACCTTATTCAACTGGAGGTAATCTATGCACATACGCAGGGAACCATCTTTCTTCTGCACGAAGAGTACAGGTGCACCCCAAGGAGAAATACTAGGTCTGATAAAACCTTTATCTAGGAAATCTGCTAGCTATTCTTTCAACTTTTTTAACTTTGTAGGAGCCATTCAATATTGCAGAATAGAAATAGGATGGGTATCTGGAAATACATCAATGCCAAAATCTATCTCCCTATCAGGTGGAATTCCTGGAAGATCATCTGGAAAAACTTTTGGGAATTCATTCACTACAGGAACAGACTAAAGATGAGACTTTTGGTGTTAGAATTTTTAACCCGAATAAAATAATACAAGCAACCTTTGGAAATGAGTTTACGGCCCATGAGATAAGATATGAAGTGCTCCCTAGATGCTAAAGAGTGCCCTTCCCACTCTATTGCTGGCTCATTCGGGAAAGAAAAGGTAACCTTCTGGGTTCTACAGTCTAGTGTAGTATAACATGAATGAAGCCAGTCCATCTCTAGAATATCATCAAAATCAACCATATCAAGCTCTATGAGATATTCCATAGTATCCTGGATAAGAATAGACACTACACAATTTTTATATATCCTCTTAGACATAACAGAATCACCCACCAAAGTGGAAACAGAAAAAGGATCGGTAATGACTTCAAGCTCAATTCCAAAACCAACATCAACATATGGGGTCACATAAGATAAGGTAGACCTGGGATCAAGAAACACATATACATCACGGGAAAATATTTGTAACATACCAGTGACTACATCTGGAGAGGCCTCTGCCTCCTGGCGGTTGGTCAAAGCATATAGCTGGTTGCGACCGCTCCCGGTAGCTGAAGTGGCTCCCTTCTGAGGTGCTGGAGTAGAAGAATTTGCCTGTGACTTGGCTCCCCCAATATTACCTTCTGTATCAGGGCAATCTATCTGAAGGTGTCCCACCTGACTGCAAGAATAACAATTTCTCCTCTCTAAGTAACACTTTCCAGGATGATTCTTCCCGTAGGTGTTACAATGGGGAAAAAAATTGGAGGGCTGCACCACACTTCCCTGTGACTGAGTATCCCGAGCTCTGGATCCCTGACTAGTCTAAAAACTATGAGATAGCCTACCAATTGGGAGTCTGGGAATTGGGGCGCTAGCTGCAGACTGTGCCTTGCCCCTAAACTTATTTTTTTTTCATTTATCGCCCTAGTTACCGCTCTGTAGCTAACTATGGTTCTGATCCGCTGTTCTGGCTCTCTTTACCTGCTTGTCTTTCTCTCTAGATTCAGATATTTTTTTTTTCTTCTCTTCTACCTGATGCATATGGACTGACAGTCTAGTAAAGTCCACCTCCCTATTTAGCATCTACCCTTGACATTCAAGTGCTAGATCATTGAAAAGGCCAAATGAAAATTTCCTCATTCGAGCCCTCATATTTCCTATTATTTCTGGTGCATAACAAGCCAGTTGATTAAATTTCAGAGTGTACTCATGGACACTCATCTTCCCTTGTTTAAGATTTATTAATTCCTTTACTTTGGCTTTCCTCAACTCTATAGGAAAGAATTGGTCAAGAAAAGATCCCACGAACTCATCCCAAATGTTGGGCTCAACACTCTCCCCTTTTATATCCTCCCACTCGTTGTACCATTGGTTTGCTACATCCTTAAGTTGGTACGCTGCTAACTCAACCCCTTTCACCTGATCCACATGCATAACTTTAAAAATCTTCTCCATGTCATCTATGAACTCCTGGGGTTCCTCTTCTACTTTAGTGCCAGAAAATTTGGGCGGGTTCATTCTCATAAACTGGCCCACCCTAGTGTCCTCAGAAGTGAAAGATGCAAACCCAGTAACTTCTGACCTCTAAGTCTGTATGGCTACCAGCTGTGAAAGAATGTGAATGGACTTCTTGAATTATGCATTCGATATATCCCTCTTAGAATATTAGGGACAATTAATATTTGTCCTCAAAGCTCGAGAAGGACTGGTCGGGACTGGAGGTACTCCCGGAGTAGGAATAGGTTCTGGGGTGTGAGCTCTGTTACGGGTCATCATGCCATGAGTGGGGCGGACTTCATCATCCTGAGTATCCTGATTGCTGGAACTACGAGGAGGCATGACTATTTTTTGAAATACAATGGATCACTGATTAGGGGACAATTCTAATTCAGACTCTAAAGCATGAACTAAATCACAAAGAGGGGAAACACTTTCCTAAAGGCCTAGTAGCTCCTTCTTATAAGTGTAGCACGCTACACACGTATAAATAAGACTACTACCCAAAGAAATTTTGCAGACACTCTGGGACCATAAACCGTGCTCTGATACCAAGTTTGTCATGACCCAAACTAGGGCCTGGCCGTGACAGACATCCGACCCATGAAGGCCCGAATGTCCTACTCTATCTGGTAATCGTGCACAATATTCATATAATAAAAGGAAAATGTGGAATTACAAATCAAATATGGAAACATGGTCATACTCTGAAATTAGTTTAACAATAAAGGAAAACTCTAACAATATCTAAATAACATCTGACTCAGTCTGTGAAATCTCTACTAAATCTCAAAACAATACTATCTGAAGTATGTTACAAGTCCCCCAGTAGACCAAAACTATAGAATGATGAATATTTGTAAGACATTAGGCCTTCCAGAATATAGAAGGCTCACCACTGCACAATCTTTTCTACTGTCTGAATTATCTACTGCTTATCTTAACCCCTAGACTGTGCCTCAGAACCTGAGAGGTTGGAGGGGGAGGGGGTCAATACAGATGTACTGGTATGTAAAGCTAATCCAAAATATTCATTTATAATCAAAATATATGAGAGAAATTTAAAACAGTTCATAAACATAACATATAGTAAGAAATCACATGGGCATTTTAAAGACTTTGAAACATTTCTTTGAAACCATGACTCACTCTTTGTCTTACTTTTTATCTAGATGGCACACCCTACAATCTGTAATTCCACGGGTGATATGGAATCCTCCCTAGACTCGGCGGCCAAGACCCCAATCAAAGTTTGTCGCAAGGATGGGAGTATCTATAAGGGGGACAGGCAAGATCACACTGCAGGGTGCCAAAATCCCTAATCAAGTAAACATGTCATGGTAGTGCACAAGATCACAAAGCAGGGAACCTAACCATAGTTCCAATTTGGGAAAACATGAATCAAGGTACACAAGATCACAAATAATGATACCATAATCCTGTGTCGGCAAATCACGGTTTCTAGCATAGAGTCTTTCAACACGTACTTTCTTCGGGTAACCATCTAACTCTCTTAAATCAAACTCTAACTCTATCATGGCATATATTTATATGGTATCATCATTCCATTGACTTTCAAGTCATAGTACCACATCAATTCTCCAACTTTTCATGCCATTTACAACATGCACATATATAAAAACTTTCACACACATCAAACACATGAACCATGGTTCTCAACATGTAATAGTTTCAAGAAACTTTATCATTTATAAGTAATATCATATCAATTGAAAAATATAATGCTCTCGATGGTTTAACACAAGTATAGTGTGGGGTATAAAACATTATCATGGGGTATTTAAAGAATTCACAATTCATATACATCACACCTTTTCGATATTTGGATCACATGTTCACAATTCAACAAGTGAAACATATGAAAGCCAACAACCCCACGATATTACAATATTTCTTACAAAACCATATCACAAAACATGTTATTGATATTAAAAAAAAACACTTGTAAAAACATATGTATACGTATAAATAGTAAGGTCTCGTGTAAATTCTTTTCAAAAATCATGCCCATGAAATTTGGGACAACCCCACGTACCTCTATTTCAGAAAGTAAATGGATGATTCTTGGATCCTACGATGCGAGGATTCCAAATATCCAATTATCTTCTAAAACCCACGATTAAATCTTAAGCTATGAGGATTTTTAGTCTAAAACCCAAATGGAGTTTCTTGAGAGATTTTGATGAAAATAAACTTACTTTGGTGTTCTTTGGATTAAACCCTGTGTTAGAGATGATAAGGGGTTAGAGAAGTACAACTTTTACCCTTAATGACACGGAGTAAAAATATAACTGGTGCTCAATTTTATGGGCCACCGCGACACGCCACTATCGCGGTGGCTCGCTGGAAATTTCCAAGTGTCAAATTGCCTCACTCCGTGATGCACCAAAATCACCACTGAAAATTGACGAATACGAAATTGTGATCCTCTGTGATGCGCTAAACACCTGAATGACGATGTTTAATGAATAGCACATAAAATAGCCACAACTCCCTCACCGGGTGTCTGTTTTGGATGAATCTTATATCAACAGAAAGCTTATTCAGTCACCTACGTAATGAAAAGTTAAAATTTAAAGAATTCCACAAAAATTTGAGTATAATTCACTCTATAAGTCCATGCTTGATACTTATAGGGATAAATTTTAGCTTGTAAACTTTTAGGGCGTTACAATACCTTAATGCTAGAAGGATTATATCCAAGGGGTGTGACTACCATCTGATAAGAGTCAAAGACTCTAACTCAGAAACTCCTACTCTTGAGTCAGTTCTAGTAGTAAATGAATTCTCAGATGTATTTCCTGAAGATCTTGCTGGAGCTTCTCCCGAAAGGGAAATTGACTTTAGAATTGACCTTCTCCCAGATACTCAGCCTATATCTATTCTTCCCTAGATAATGGATCCAACTGAACTCAAAGAACTGAAAAAACAGTTGAAGGATCTCTTAGATAAGGGATTCATCAGACTAAGTGTCTCCCCGTGGGGTGCACCTATTCTATTTGTGCATAAGAAAGATGATTCTCTCAGAATGTGCACAGACTACCGTCAATTGAACAAGGTCACAGTCAAGATTAAATATCGACTTCCTAAAATTGATGGCTTATTAGACCAACTTCAGGGTGCCAGTTATTTTCCAAGATAGACCTTAGATCAGGCTATCATCATCTTAGATTCAAGGAATATGATATTTTAAAAATAGTTTTCCAAACTCGGTATGGTCACTTTGTATTTCTAGTCATGTCCTTTGGTCTTACGAATGCCCTGGAAGCCTTCATGGACTTGATGAAATGAGTGTTCAAGTAGTACTTAGAAATGTTCATCACAGTCTTCATTGATGACATTCTTGACTATTCTCATAGCAAAAGTGATCAAGTAGACTATCTCAGTATAGTTCTTCAGACTCTTAGAGAAACCAGTTGTTTGGTAAATTTAGTAGGTGTGAATTCTGGCGAAGATCAGTAGCATTCCTTGGTCATATTATTTCCAGTGATGGCATTAGAGTTGATCCTCAAAATCCTAAAGTAGTGAGAAACTGGCCTAGACCCATCTCTTCATAGATATAAGAAGTTTCTTAGGTTTAGCTGTCTATTATTTTCGGTTTGTTAAAGGGTTTTCTTCTATTGCATCCCCCATGTCATGATTCACTCAGAAGAAAGTTAAGTTTCAGTGGTCAAATTCCTGCGAGAAGAGTTTTCAGGAGTTGAAGACTCGACTCACCTCAGCCGCAGTCTTGAGTCTACCAGACTGTTCAGATGGTTTTATTATGTACTGTGATGCATCTAGAGTAGGTTTAGGTTGTTTTCTCATACAGAGAGGTAAGGTCATAGCCTACGCCTCCAGACATCTTAAGCCTTATGAAAAGAATTATCCTACCGATGATCTTGAGCTAGCAGTTGTAGTGTTTTCCTTAAAGATGTAGAGGCATTACTTGTATGGGGTGCATGTAGATATGTTCATAGATCACAAAATCCTTAAGTATGTGTTCTCTCTGAGATATTTAAATTTTCATTAGAGAAGGTGGTTAGAGTTATTGAAATATTATTACATGAGTGTTCTGTATCATCCAGTCAAGGCCAATGTAGTGGTTAATTCTCTCAGTAGAATATCTATGGGTAGTATAGCTCATGTTAAGTATGGTAAGAAGATATTAGTTCAGGAAGTTCATTAGCTTGCCTGACTAGGTGTTCTCTTAGTTGACTCATCAGACGATAGTGTTTGGGCGCAGAGTAGTACTGAATCATCTCTAGTTTCCTAGGTGAATAAAAAGTAGGATAGAGATCTTAGTCTAGTTAAGCTGAATGAATCAGTCAGAGATCAGAAAGTGGAGGTTTTCTCCTAAGGAGAAGATAGTGTTTTGCGTTGTCAGGGTAGATTGTGTATGCCTGGTGTAAATGATTTGAGGCAACAAATTCTTAAAGAAGCACATGGTGCGCGTTACTCTACTCATCCAGGGGCCACTATAATTTACCATAATTTGCGGGAGTTTTATTGGTGGAGAGGGATAAAGAAAAATATTATAGAGTTTTTAGCTAAGTGCTCTACATGACACCAAGTTAAGATTGAGCACCAGAAGCCTAGTGCGTCCATGTAGGAGTTTAATATTCCCATGTGGAAATAAGAGAAAGTGAACATGGACTTTGTGATAGGTTTGTCTCGTACCCATCGTCAGCATGACTCTATTTGGGTTATCGTAGACAGGATGACCAAATAAACTCATTTTTTGCTAGTCCATACCTATTATTCAGTCGAGGACTATGACAATCTCGATCTCAGAGAGTTTTTTTAGGTTATATGGTATTCCCTTATCTATCATCTCAGATAGAGGTACTCAGTTTACCTTTCACTTCTGGAAAGCATTCTAAAAGGGTATTGGTACCCAAGTCTATCTCAGTATCTCCTTCCACCCTCAGAAAGATGGTCAAGTAGAAAGGACCATTCAGACTCTTAAGGATATGCTCAGAGTATGTGTTGTTTATTTCAAGGGTAATTGGGATGACCATTTGCCTTTGATTGAGTTTTCATACAATGACAACTATCATTCCAGTATCCATATGGCTCCTTTTTAGGATCACTATGGTAGGAGATGTCGATCTCTATTTGGTTGGTTTGCAGTAGGTGAGGATGCAGTAGTAGCGCCTGACTTGGTGTTTGAAGCATTATAAAAGGTTCAGTTGATCATAAAAAGGCTTAGGGCTGCTTAGAGCTGATAGAAATTGTATGCAAATATAAGGAGAAAGAATCTCTAGTTTGAGGTCGGTGATTTTGTGTACTTGAAAATCTCTCCCATGAAGGGAGTTAAGAGATTCAGGAAGAAAGGGAAACTCAGTCCCTGATATGTTGGTCCCTTCAGAATTCTCAGTCATTTCGGAAGGGTAGCTTACAAGCTTGAGTTGCCTTCAAATTTAGCCTCAGTACACCCAGTGTTCCATGTCTCATTGTTGAAAAAGTATATTGGTGATCCAGCTGTAGTTGTTCCCTTAGAAAGTGAAGAAGAAGATATGAGGACAAAGTACCCTCATCTTTTCTCCACAAATCCAGATTTAGTATAAGTTACCAATCTTTTTAAGATTTTCTTTTCTCTGTCATGTTCAGTTTCATCCGCACATCATGTTCATGTCAGTCGTTCATTCATGAAATAGTTTAGTCATCCATTCCATACATAAGACATTCATATTGAGTGTGTAAGCTCAGTCCATCAGTTCCCTCAGCTTAACTAGTTTCATTTGGGGACGAATGATCCCACGGGGGAGATATTGTAACACCCATATTTCTCTAGCATAATATAAGTCCCAATACATGAGTATTTTTGTATGATATTTTTTAAATACTCATTAGGTTTTAGTTTAGAGACTGACATTGAGTAGGAAATTCAATTAGCTTTCCAACAATATAAAATTCGCTCAAATTCGATAAACGTATAAGAAGTTATGGAGATTTTAAGTTTCAATCGCAAAACCCCATCATTTTAACCTTTAGCACATCGCGGAGAAGGCCAATCTCCCATTTGGAAAATTCCAGTGAGGGTCCGCAATTCTCGCACGCCATAGGTCAATTTGATTGTTGTCCATTTCCAGTGTCAAAGAGCGATACCACCGCATCGTGGAGAACTTCCAGGTCCTAATCAGTGAAGGACCGTGATTTACTCGCATCGCGCCATAGATCAGTTTCCTAGTTGTCTGAGTCCACTGACACAGCGCGATAGCACCGCGTCGCACCAGCCCAAAAAATCGAGATTTTTAGTCAGTTTCGAGTTTTAATTCCAAGGGATTTTAAGTACTTTTCCCTTATCCCAGCCAACCCCAAATACAAAATTAAGTTCCTAATAACCTAATTCGGCATTATTCTAATCAATTTTCCCCAAAAGCAAGAACATTCTCTCAAGTAGCAAAACCTTAACCTTCAAGAATCAAGGTCAAACCTCAAGAATTCTCCAACAATCCTTCCAAATTCATCATCCTAGGTGTTAGATGTTCATCCATGGAGTTCAAGTATCCATTTTAATTACAAATCTATAATCTTTTTAAGATTTATGATGTTAAATTGTGATTTACAACTATGAATCGCCATGAACTTCCATGAATATTAATTTTATACCATACTTTAATGGAATTATCGTTGTTACCAAATCCCCCATGTTTTAATATTGTCGTTCTTCGAATTAGATCATGATTTAGTGTTATAAATGTTAAAGTCATGCTAATATTTCAAGTTTTCTACTATTCACATGAATTGACTAAACTATGAAGTACAAGTGTTTGATAAAATGCCTACAAGATTGATTTTATTAATAAGAGCCTTCATGATTTTTGTCTTCAATCTTTAGTATCCTTTCATTATTGTTGTTTCGAGGCGAGGGGGTATTAAATACCCGAAAACCATAGTTTTTTATTTAGTCTAGTCTTAATACATTATAGAATAGTCTTTAGAATAGACAGATATCAGTCATTAAACTCAGAATAGTCTAGTATGTTAGTTTCTTTCAGTTGGGAGTAGGATTTAGCACCGAGCTAGTGTAGGGATGGCGGATTCCCCGTCAGATAGGAATAGTCATTAGTAGCAGTCCCTATACTCCAGAACTACATAGACAACGTAGGATATGAGTAGTCACCCATTAGATTAGGTTTTTCTATCTCACAGGGGTCACCCGTCTGTTCAGGCTTGACACCCTTAGTCCTTTGGACATTATATTAGTTTAGTGGATCCACACAACCATTGTTAGTACCCGTGGTATGGTATTGACACCCTTCCAACTGGGGTTACAGGTTGGACCCCTATTAGCTCCAATTAGGGAATGACGGTTAGATAATACCTCCCACAGTCTCAGATATAGTCTCAGTTACAGTCCCAGCTCATTTATTCAGTCTTAGTGTTGTTTGACCAAAGCATACAACTTTCAGTTATTTCAATATTTTGATTTATAGATTTTACTCAGTTATGTTATATGCTTGGTCATGCATCCTCAGTATTAACATATTTCCATACATTTTCAGTATCTACAAATTCCGTGCTCTCTACTCAGTACTGCATGCTTTACATGTATATCCATTTAATTATTAGTTTTTTTCATGAAACCATGAATACGAGCCTACCTCATTTAGCATACTAGTACATTCAAAGTACTGATCACATACCTTTCTTTTGTGCTTTGATGTATCATATCATAGGTGTTGACACTTAGTTCCCGGATCGTACTTAGTCCCTCAGATCATCAGTAGTAAAGTAGCAGTGGTGAATCCTCATCACCCGAGGACAGATTATATTACTTCATGTATTTATCTCTATAGTTAGTAGAATTAGTTGAGGCCTGTCCCATCAACTCATAGTATCTAGATTAGAGGCTTTTCAGACACTATAGTTAGCTATTCAGACTATTCAGATTTCAGTATTTTTATCAGATTCACAATTCAGTAGTTATTTCATTTTTAAAACCTTATGGAATTTTAGTTATTCTTCCGCATTCATAATTATATTATTCAGTGCTCACAGCAGGTACCTGCTCATGGGTTAGTTTGTCGTCCCTCAGGACTATAAGCACCGTGTAACGACTAGGGGGTAGTCACTGGTCGTTACATATGCTAAATGAGGTTAAGCTAATTTGCATTGTTTCATGTGCATGCATAGTAACTGACTGAATGTATGTCATGCAGTACTGAGTAAAATGTATGAAATATGTAAAGACTGAGAATGCATGACTAAGAATAAAACATATTCTTAATATAGTTTGAAAACAGAAATACTGAGTACTGATAAATGAGTAACTAATATTTGTATATTATGATCAAGCAAAATTGAAATTGAATTACTAAACCAAATACTAGACTAAGACTGTGGGAACTAGCTATAACAGATATGCCCTAATATACTATCAGGGTCCAACCTGTAACCCCAATTGGAAGGGTGTCAGTACCATGCCATGAGTACTAATACTGGTTGTGTGGTTCCACTAATCTGAAGTCTCGAAGGTCAAGGGTGTCATGCCTAACTGATGGGGGACCCCTTAAAATCTACTATGGCACCGTAGATTTTGAACCTAGGGACTACTGTAGTGCCTCATGCCTAACTGACGGGGGATAACCTATCCCTATTCTCACTCAGTGTTAAGCGTTACTCCCAACTAAATGACACTGATTGTTAGACTGAACTAAGTTTAACTTAATTTAATTATTGGTCGAACTAAAAATGCTCATAGCTATCCTAAAACCATTTTGTGGATACTGAAAACTAGGTAAGTAGCTAAATTTTTGGTATTCGAACCGACAAGACTCGATAGCAATAATAGAAAGTTCATACTAAAACTTTGAGGACATGTATGCAAGAAGTTATTCTAAACTCATTCTTGTAGGCATTTCCTCAAACACTTGCAATGCATGGTTTAATCTTAGCATGGGGTTAGTTTTAAATCTTGTAGTAGTAGCATGATTTAAATAATAAAATCACCAATTAAGACTTAAATTAATGAACAACATCATTCAAACATGTGGGGTTTAATAACAATAAAAATTATATGTAAACATGGTATAGAATCAAAATGCATGGGAATTCATTGTTAAAAATCATAATAATCATGTAAAAATAACAGCTTTGAATTTGAAATTGGATTCTTGGACTCCATGGGTGAAAAGGACCCATGGATGAACATCTAACATACCCCAAAATCTTGAATCTTGAAAGAGAGTAGCTTCTCTTGAAGTTCCTTGAATAGTGACGCTTTTATTTTCTTGTTCTTGGGAATAAGGAGGGTTTTTACGTGAGTTAATTTTAGCAAGATGAGCAAATAATGCCCCTTTTTAAGTTATTATTCATGTTTAGATGGCTAGGGGTGAGGGAAAAGGACTAAACTACCCCTTGGCCTTTTTTCCCATGTAAATGACCTTTGTGGTGTGACCCATAGAAATGGGAATGGGCCTCGTATCGTGCCTCCCAGAAATGGGAATGAAACTCGCATCGCGATCCTATCACGAGAGCTCACTGCCTCATACAAAACATAGCATAACTTTTTACTCGGGTACTGGATTAAGGAAAAATTGGTATTGTTGGAAAGATAATTCAATTATGTACAACTTGATGTCTCTTAATATTCTAAATTCCTTATATTCAAAAATTTATACTCATTAGAAAATAACCTTTGTGAAATTGAACCCTAAAAATTGGCCGAATCAAAGGTTCTTGGCTCACTTTGCTCTAAGTGACTCTTATGAACATGTTTTATACATCACAACCTATACTCTAAATAGGATACTAAACATGACACATGTATTAAAATATGAATTATGGGATTAAAGTCTACACACGCAGGAATAACGGTTTATTTTCTAACTTAGAAATATGCAAGGTGTTACAATTATAGATTCTTCATTGAGAGTTTTTCTACCATTGTAGCACCGATAACCAGACTGACTCAGAAGGAGGGTTTTTTTTGATAGTTCAAGAAGTGAGTTGAGCTTCTGAAAGCTTAAGGGATTTCTCAGTTCAACTCCTATTTTAGATATTTTTATTGGGGTGAAGGATTCACCATGTATTGTGATACGTCTTGTGTTGTTATATTGATGCATCAGGGTTATGTTATTGCTTATTCATTGAGGCAACTAAAGGTACACGAGCGCAACAACCCCACTTATGATTTAGATTTAACGATGGTAGTTTTTATTCTTAAGATTTGGTGGCATTATCTTTATGACATTCATTGTGATATCCTCACAAATAATCATAGTCTTCAATCTCTTATGACCTAGAGAGATCTTAGTTCTACGAAATTTTGATGGATGGAATTGCTTAAGGATTATGACATCTCTTCTTGTGTCATCTGGGTAAGGCAAATATGGCAGCAGACGCCTAGAGCCTGAAGGCAGCGAGTATAGGTATCTTGTCTTGTATTTTAATTTCTCAAAAGGTCATTTCCATAGGTTATTCATCCCCTATCCAACTTGATGGTACAAATTGATATTTCATACCCTAAGAGGATTTTTGCTAGTGTTGAGGCAAGGTCCTCGTTACTTGAGTAGATTTGGGATCACCAATTTAAGGATAAGATACTTTCAATCATCCATGATTAGGTGTTGAATGTTAAGTCCAAGAGGGCCACCATAGATTTTGAGGGCATTTTGAGATTCGATAGTTGCATTTGTGTTTTGAAAATTAATAACTTGATTCAATCAATTTTGTGTGAGGATCATAACTTCATGTATTCCATTCACACGAGTACAACTAAGATGTATAGTAATTTAAGACAAAATTATTAGTGGAGTGGTATGAAGAGAGATATGGAAGACTTTGTAGCTCGTCGCTTTTGTTATCAGTATGTAAAGGCTGAACATCAATGACTTGGTGGTTTGATTCAGTGATTTCCCATTCCTGAGTGAAAATAGGAGAAGATTAACATGGACTTTGTTAGTGGTTTGCTTCATACTTCCCATAGTTTTGATGGTATTTGGGTCATTATGGATCGATTGACCAAGTTGACACATTTCATCAATATTTAAATATCCTTTAGTGTCAAGTGGTTGGCTCATATTTATGTCAGTAACATAGACCATTTGCATAGTATTTTTATATCTCTCATTTCAGATCAGGGTTCAATGTTTGCTTCTAGTTTTTATAGGTTTTTTTAGTGGGTGTTGGGTAGCAGGATATCTTAGTACAAACTTCCATCTTCAGACCGACTGACAGTCAGAGAGGACTATTTAAGTTCTCCAGAATATGCTTCAAGCACGTGTTATGGATTTTGGAGGTTAGTGAGAGCAATATTTAGCCTTGGAAGAGTTTACATATAATAATAGTTATCATTAGAGTATTGATATCGTGCCTTTTAGGCTTTATATGGTAAGAGATGTCGCTTTCTAATTGGATAGTTTGAAACTTTTAAGATTAGACCCCATAGTACTGACTTGCTTTAGGAGTCTTTGGATAGAGTCAGGGTGATTTAGGACAGGTTGCGGGTAGCTCAGAGTAGGAAGAAGGCTTATGCATTCATAGACATCGTGCATTGAGATTTGGAGTTGGTGACTGGGTATTCTTCCATTTATCGCCAATGAAAGGTCTGATGAGGTCTGGGAAGAAAGGCAAGTTCAGACCCAGATACATTGGACCCTTTGAGATTCTTTATATAATTAGTGAGGTGGCTTATGAGTTAGCCTTACCTTGAGATTTTTCTTCTATCCTTCCAGTTTTCCATGTTTCTATGTTGCAGCAATACGTTCCTGACCCATCTCATATAATTAGATGGGACTTAACTCTGTTGGATGAGTGGTTGACTTTTGTGGAGGAGCCTATGATTATTTTGGCTAGTAATGTCAGGTGGTTATGCACTGGACAGATTCCAGTAGTTAAGATTCAATATAGTCACCTCCCAATAGAGAAGGCTACTTGGGAGATCAAGAGTGAGATGCAAACCTAGTATCCTTACCTATTTGAGACTTCAGGTACATCCTAATCCTTTACTTTCGCCGATGAATATTCTTTTAGTAGTTGATATTGTAATAATCCTCCAGGTTATTTTATGTGTTTTCACTCATTTACAATGTTTAGATCCTACCTATATCTATCCCAAGTCATTTATTACTTGTTGGAACTGGTAGTTCGATTGTAGGGCAATTTGTTTAGTTTTTAGAGCCAATTTCTTATTATGAAACCTTCACTAGTTCAAATTTGATATTAGGAAGTAACATCAGTTAAATGTCCTTGTATGATATTTATAAAATACCAACAACTCCAGAATGGAAATTTTAGTTTAGGTGGACCCTTGGTTTGGGTCCTAAGGCTCCCAAACTTTTTTTGGGCGATTGGACAAAAGTTACGAAAAATGGCAAGTGGGTGTGGGACCTACTCTTTATAGAAATGAACTTGGATGGAAATTTTGACAATGGCATTGAATATGTAATATCAAATTTGATAGGGTACATAGTCCACTTTTGTATATGGTATTCTAAACGAATCTCTAGGGGTTGGCGGATAGTTAAAATTTCTCCTAAGTCTTAGCTGGTGTTGGTGCATTGCTTCAGTGATGTCTTTGATATCTTAAGCGATGAAAACCCTAGAAAGTATCGCTTAAATGACTCATTTTCTCATTAAATAGAATGGCTTGGAGTGGTAGGGATACCGAGTAAGCAATATGTATGTTACATACACGACATTTTCTCAGGCAGCCAAATATCACATAAATTACTGGTGTGCCAAAGCACAGGTATCACTTAAACGACTCGAAGTTAGCTTAAGCAGTACCCGTGAACCTAATTAGGGTATAAATATATACTTAGACCAATTTTTCACCATTTTTATCCATTTTCTAGAATCTTAAACCCTAAAAAGTGGAAGTTCTTGGGAGAATCAATTGTGGGTGATTGTGGAGCTTTAGTATCATAATTTATGCAGTTTCCCATCAAATTTTTGGTAAGATTCCATTATTTTCATTGTTAATTTCTCCATACATATGCTAAAATCCCTAAAAGCTTGGTGGCTTAGTTGTAGCACTATTAGAGCTCAAAATGCACCAATTTTTAGGATAAATATTCCTTGATCATGGAGGGACATTGTGTTTGTTTCAAAAGTGCAATTTTGTAAATGGGATCCATATAAGATTTTCACATAATTTTAGACCCGAAGCATAATAATGCAATATAGGAATCATTTTTCTCATTTTGATGAATAAATTATGATTTTGATAGTGTGGAACCTTGGAAAAGTTCTCAGAAGGGAAAATTGGTGATTTTGTGGAGTTGACAGGCTTTTCTTTGGTGTGCATGTAGGCTAGGCTTACCTTCTTCATAGATTGATCTATCTCATAGTATAATTATGATATTGTGATAAATATTGGGTGCAATTTAGGTGTTGGTGTTATGAATGAGAATAATTGGATTAGTTGAACCATTTAGGCTATCTTGAACCCATAATTAAGGGTAATTATCTTAGTTACTCATGTCTTAGGAAAACCTTTCTTCGTGGATCATGTTTAGAATAAAAATGCTTTAGTGGATTAAGTTAAGTGAAATCCCCTTTCATTCATGTTTAGAGTGAAATTTTCCTTAGATGCTTAAGTAATGGGAAATTTCTTTAGTTGCTATTGTTCTAGGTAGGATTTCCTTAGTTGTTCATTATGGGAAGGATCACTATCTTAGGGATATTTATGGATTAATAAACACCTATAATTGTAAGTTAGATACCTTAGACTAATATGGGGTAGAAGTTGCCTAAAATGAATTTTGAGGATTAGAAGTAGGACCCTCCAAGTCACCTTAGTCCATGACTTGTGTTAGATTTTTAGACATATTCATGTATGGTATACCCTTATAATTATTTCGTTTAGGACTTGAGGAGATTGAATACATTTAATGAGGTTGTGGTTGGATATTGAAATATTGATGCTAATTCTGGGTATTGATTAATGATATGGCTTATATATACATATGGTTATTGATATGGCTTATAGATATGATTAATAGCATATGGATACGATTTTTAGAATAACGTATGATTACGGTTATTGACATGGATTATGGACATGGTTACTAGTATGACTTAATTGTCACATTATTGGTAGAGTCTATTGGGTTAGTTTAATGGTTTAATTTATTTATATGGTCCATTGAAGCATTTTATACATACGATTTCCAGTTTAAGCCTGACAGTTGATAATGATCTTGATAACATAAGTTTCATTCGAGTCTGGCAGTTTATAATGATGATAAGGCTATTGAGTTCTAGTCTAAGTCTGGTATGAGTATGAATGTGATTGTACAATTCATATGGATTCTTGGTTATGGCATGGTAATTTGGTAATTTATGATTATTCAGTTGATTAGTTTTCTTGATTGTACAATCCAGGCTTATGGGGGCCTGCATTGGGTTATTTACTTTCTGCATTTATTGTCTTATGGGGGCTAATCTTATTATTATAATGGTATGATATTTATGTTACTATCTCATATATATTCATTTATTTATGTACATCGGTGGTGGAGCTTATTTCCAGGTATACCTCATTTACTTTGACTTAGATTATTGTATCTGGTATCTTATCTTATCTATATTATTATTTAGCTCAGTCGGTCGATAACGCCTACTGAGTACCCATGGTTTCGGTACTCATACTACACTTTTGTATTTTTTTTGTGCAAATATGAGTACAACTTTCAATCACTGATTCAACATTCGTGTAGGGTTGATTAGAGAGATTGGGTGAGCTTTTGGAGTAAGTTACCATTTTTCTTCTATTTTTCATGTCTAGTCTTTTCTTTTCGAGGAAAATTGTATTTGACTATATAGTACTCATAGTTCTTTTGTAGTAACTCCCTTACCAACATTACTGAGTCTTGGGATGGTTGTTGACTTTCTTTATATCTATTAGACCTTTATTCCTATATTATTGCTTTTTAAGTCTTAATTGTAATTTTTTTTGCTTTTAGGCTATTTTTCACCAAGTTAGGCCTCTGCCTCTAGCTCCGGGCTATGATTTGGGTTACCTACTGGTGGGATTGAATAAGTGCCATTATGACTCGTAAATTGGGTCATGATAGTGTGTGTGTGTGTATCCTTCTTTATCTTCCGAAATAAAGTAGATGGATCAAAATTTATAGGCCAAAAATAGTGTCCAATGTGTTGATAGTATGTCAACTTATTAGTAATGGTGAATTTAAATAAATGGAATGTTAATATTGTGGAAGGTAGTGCAAAAGAATATTAATGACAATAAAAAGAAGCAATGCTAATTAATAACATTGGAGCAATATTAGAATGGAAGCTAATAAAGACTATTCAAGGAGAATAAGTGTAGAATCAATTGGTCATACTAAAGACTCATTATCATGATATTGAGGAATGAACATAGATATTGATAAAAAATTTCTTTTTGAGATATCCAACAGACGCAACTGTCATAGATGGACTTTAAGATGAACCTATAGGAGAAGTTCCCAACAATATTGGAGCAACTTGTTACATGAAAATAATTAGTTGGTCAAGTTAGTTTGCTTTTCCATATTAGCAGTTAGTTAAGGGATGTTGAATTAGTTTGCAGCAGTTAGCAAACTTGATTCTTTCTAATTTCTAGAAAACACATTATATCATTACCGATTGAATAAATCCTTGAATATATTTAATTATTTGAATTGTTAAATCTTAATTTTTATGTCTTTTGATTATTTTTCCCTTTTGCTCAGTTTTTATATTATGATTTTGGGGGGAGGGGGGAGTATGGTTTCTATGGTTCTTGATGCGATCAAGAATGATTTGATTAAGTTTATGATTTTTAGAGGCATTAAAAGTCACATAGTTGACTTTGATCGATATTTATTATTTTAAGAATTGGATGGCATTTTGGACTTTTTCATTAGGTTCAAAATGTCGAATTTAGTTTAGTAGCATGATTTGTTTAGGTTTGGAACCTTTAGTTTGCATTTTGATCATTCATTTGAAAAAACTATGAGAAGGAGGTTCCGAGGACTAATTTATTGAAAACAATCTTTTTGAAAATCCAACGTCGCCACTAAGTCTAGAATGTTGAAAATATCCTGGTATCATATATGGTTTATTTTTGTCAGGTCCCAAATGAATTTTGAGGGTACATTTGGAGAATTCAGAACTATGGAGTCTTCTTTGAGAACATGGGTCCTGGGCCACGATAGCAGAGAAGGAAGTTTTCCTTCACCATAATTGCAAGGTGGTGGCCACAATTATAAATGGAAATCGTGTACTTCTTCATAAATCCGAGAAAGCTATCACGTTCATGAAGGTCTGATTCATCAACATTCACGAACGCGAAGCCTTGGTGGCGAACGCAAAAGCCAAAACTTTATCCGGTCAAATTTGACCCTACCAAATGCAAAAGGTTGACTACGTTCATAAGGCACTATTTACATAATAATATATAAGCCTTATTTTTGCAATTTACTCCATTTTTGGACCTCCAAGCTTAGGAAAATACAATTTTTAAGGTTTTCTTTATCTCTTTTCTTATGGTTAGCCTCTAAACTCCTATCCCCATTATTTTTGTTGATTAAATCTTCAAAGACATCTTTTGATCATTATTTTAATATAGGATTTAAAGGTTTTACTGTAAAGCTTTAAAATGGTTTTTATTCATTTTAGACCTTATTTTTAGCCCACTTTTATGTTGTTTTTCAGCAGTAAACTCCTATAACCCCGGGGAATGTATTTTTGAAATAATATTTTTGTGTTACCCTTTTTATTTTTTGTAATGCCCCGAGTCTGTATCCCAAATGCTACACAGTGCTTATGACCCTGAAGGACCACAAGCTAACCCATGACTGATATGTGCTGTGAGCACTAAAAGATGATACTGTAATCAATGCAGAATAATAGGTTGAAATGCCATAAGGTTCAAAATCTGTGAATACTGATAAAGTGTATCAATTGAAATAACAATTTATAAAACTAAATACTGTCTCTACTCTAGTCTGAAAAACATCTAATCTAAAAATGCCTGAAAGTGGAGTTGATGGGACAGTTCCCCAACTAACTCCATCTACTAAAATATTGAGTCTACTGAAATAAATAAAGAAAAGAATATCCTTGAATAATGAGGACTAACTGCTATATCTGATAAGTTGACTAAATCTGAATCATTCTATATGCGGTCGAGAACCTGAGCATCCAAAACTATGATATGAGATATCATAGCGCAAAGAAAGAGTATGCGTCAGTACATGGAGTGTACTGGTATGCTAGAAGAGGTAAAGATGAATGCAAGGGTTTATATGCATGAACAATAATTGACTTAATGATATAGAGAAATTAAACATGAGTGTACCTGGATAATCATAACTATTGTAAATACTGAGCATGCAATACTGTGCATAAATATATATACTCTAACTGAGATTTTCGGAAGGTAAGTACTGAGTTCTGATATAGAGTAATTGATAATCTGAGATTTATGATAACTGAGCTACTGATACTAATTGACTATATCACATAGTCCTGATTTTGTTGAACTGAACTGAGTTTTATTCTGAAGATTGAAACTGAAACTATGAAAGGTAATCATCTAGCCGACATGCCCCAAATAAGATAAGATAACTGAGTTGGGGTTCAATCTGTAACCCCAATTAAAAGGGTGTCAGTACTGTGCCACGGGTAAAGACACTAAAGAGTTACCCTCATCTGGAAGGTACTCTAATGAGAACGGTGGAACCCTTATCTGACAAGTTAAAACACCTCATCAACCCTCAGTTAGAAGGTTTGATGCCTCAACCTACTCTGGCTATGTAGTTCTGGAATGCCAGGATTGTTTCTAAGGATCACACCCTCTTCTGTTAGGTCAGCCCCCATTCTTAGGTTCACTCGGTGCTGAATCCTACTCCCAACTAAAAGACACTAAACTAATTATACTGAACTGGACTTAACTAATACTGAGTTTACAGAATTTTCCTGATTTCTGTAACTAACTGAGCTCTACTGATTTCTATAACTGACTGAGAGTACTGTTGTTTATTACAAGATAAAAACTATTCTATAACTGACATGGACTCTAGGTAAACAGCTAAATTTTTGGGTATTTAATACCCCCAGGACTCGATAGCATGAAAAATAAAGGATAGCATGATCTTGAGATACACAACAATGTACACTTGTCCAAAATTCATTCATAAATACATTTCATCAAACACTTGAAAGGCATAAACTTGTACATGATTGGGACCACATAATGACATGTCAAGATTCCACTATCTACTTCACATAGGCATTTTAGCAAACACTTGGGGACCATGGAGTATTTCACATGATGATGGTCAACACATGTAATCATGAATAAAACATTCAATTTCAAATTCAAGGGTTAAGCATGCAATTCATATAATTCACCACATAACTCTATTAATTTCATGGAAACTTATAATTAAACATGCATTGGATCCCAATTACTATTATAATCACGAATACATTCAATTCCAAGCATGGAAATCATAAATCATAACTCTTGAAGTTTTAAAAATGGATTCTTGAACTCTATAGGTGAAAGGGACCTATAGATGAACACCTAACATACCTTGAAAATTTAATTCTTGAAGGTGCTTGAAGAAATACTTGAGTTTTGATCTTGATTCTTGAAGTTAAGGGTTGTTTTCTTGAGAGAGAATGCCTTTGATTTGGGGAAAATTGAATAATAATGATGTAACTAGGTTAATTTAGGGTAATTTACGTGTTAAAGGATGATTTGGGTCATGGAAAAATACTTAATTACCCCTAGGACTGATTTAAAATTGTTACTAAAAATTTTCCAATTTGGGCACCTGGCGTGACGCGCCACTATCACGCCAAGCCACTGGAAAATGACAACTGGGAATGTGGCTGGTTGCGCGACGCGGTGGAATCGCGTTGGTACAATGGAAATGGAAAAATATATAAATAATCTTTGGCGTGATGCACTAGTATCGTGTTATATTACTGGAAACTGACAATTTCCATTTTGACATACTCCGCGACGCGCTATTGGCCTGAATAACGGTGTTTAATGATTGAAACTTAAAATAGCCATAACTTCTTACCTGATTATTGGATTTAGTCAAATTTTATATCAATGAAAATCTAATTGAATTTCCTACGCAATGTTAGGCTTTAAACTGAAAAATATCAGGTATTTTAAATTTTTTTTATATTAGATAACTTATGAACTGAGCGTTAATTTAGGCTAGGGAAATACGGGGTATTACATTTTCAACCTCATTTTTTGAGCTCATCTTGGATTGGCTTAAATATGAGTAGGTTTTTTTTAATGCATAAATTCTATATTTTAATGTTGTAGTTGATTTTGAGGCTATTTGAAAGCAGAAACCTATGTGTTAAATCTTTCCAGGCTTGAATTTGTTTCATGGTAGGTCATGGCTTAACTTCTTTCTGATTGAGCTAGGTAGTTTATAAATAAGTAAAACATGCTATGGGTAGGCTATGGGATTTATATTTTGAGAATATTATTACTATGGTGTGCCCGAGTCAGGGCTTATATTTAGTTGTTGTTGACTTATGATATCTAATATAGCGTGTTGCTTGTATAGAGACTTTGTTTGATATCATTATCCTTATATGTGCAATTAAATGACTTTATTCTAGATATAATTCTCATATAGGGGCATGGATTGTTATTATAGGCCTTATTGAGCATTGCTTGTCTTTATCATGATAGAAATGCCTGATTAGGGGTTAATATGATATTTATGATGTCTTGCATTCATATTTATTTTGATGGTGCCTAATTAGAGTTGATTATTATGAATTGTGGATATATTAAGTTAATTTTTGGTCTCACTTATATACATGTTGAATGAATAGGATATATTCATATTATTTGATTGTGAGAATTACCTCCTCATTCCATACATATACATTCATGAGATATGGGTACCATTGAGGATTATTTTTTTAAAATAAAATGATGTCTGTTATATAAATCCTCTTCATGAACTCAAGCCAATATCGAGATAAGAGTTATAATATATGGATTGTGACCCCCATGGGTCCTATCTAGGGAGCACGAGCTCTGTAGGTGCATAAAGAAAGTCATGCGATGACTTTCACCTTTCACTTTTGTCATTGCATTATATTCTATACACATATTTCATGATTCTTTAGTTTCTCTTGACTTGTGTTTAGTTTTCATACATTCTTTATGTATAATTATTATCTTTCATTTTGATATATTAGAACTATTAGTAGATACAGTGTGAGATACTATTTGAGAACTTTTTTATTTATAGGCAACGTGCTCATAGTTTTCTTTACTTACCTTCTTTTTAGATTCTCTCAGTTTTCCTATGATACCTACTGAGTACAAGTGGACTGTACTCACCTTATTGTGTTCTTTTACTGAACATCCTAGTTTGGTACTAAATATGATGGGTGAGGTTTTAAGCAGAGTTTGATTAGATTTGAGGTACTATATCATTCTAGTGTTTAGGGCGAATTCTAGATCTTGTCCCATCGTTTACCTTGTCTTTATTTTGAATCAGGTGAATATTATACTTAGCTTCTGTTATAATTATGTCACCTGATTTGGGTGTTTTATGATGTTTCTTTTTAGACTATTGTTTATTTATTTTCTGTATCAGCCTGACATTGTTCTAGAAGTCTCATCTTGCTATATTTATTACTCGTTGTGTTTATTTCCTTTTTGGTGATTGGCTTATATGTCAAGGCTGGGCCATGACAAGCTCCATCATGACTTTATTTTAGGTCAAGAAAAATTCATATTAGAGTAATCAGGTTCATTGATCTTATTAGTATAAGAGGAGGATATCTGGTAGGAGTCTAGCAGATTGATAAGTAGATGTCCACTTCTATCTTCTAGAGACTATAAGATATCTTTAGTAAAAACTTGTCTAATTGGATTTCTTGTCATGCAGGTTGTTCACAACCAATGTTTTAAACTTTTATTCCATTCCTTATATATATAGTGAGGACTAGTTCTAGAGAGGGTAGAGACACTAAGCCAACACCCAATATGGATATCCCTATTCGAGGATGAGACAGGGGTCATTTTCGACCTAGAGGTAGAGGACGAACATAAGGAGATGCCCCATCTAGAAGAAATGCTTGGAAAGCCTCTACCAAGCCTGAGGTTATGTATTCTAGAGATGATTATTAGGTAGAAGGTGCGGGGCCAACTCAGGTCCCACTAAGTTTAGTTGATACCCTAGTGTTTCAGGGTCTTTTAGTTCATCTCTTAAGTCATTTGGAGGGTGTTCCCTTGAGCTTACCTGGTATTTCTCAGACTTTAAGTGATGTTCCACCATTAGTTCTAGAATTTTCTTATGGTATTCCTAGTTTTGGGGAACAACCATCATCTATGATACCACTACAGATAGAATCTGTGCCTACTAGACTTTATATTTTTTTGGTTGTATTAGGTATTGCTATGTCTTCTAATGATCAAAATAGATTTGAGAGGTTTATTCACATAGGTCTGCCCAAATTAAATAGAGCTATTAGCTAGAGTGCCTACAAATTTTTTATAAAATGCCAAGAGAAGTTACATAATCTTGGATCCCCTGAGTATCATAGAGTTTCTTATATTGCCTATCAATTAACGACTATGGATAGTAATTGGTGGAGTTTGCTTTCTTGTTGTACGCCTTTAGGTTTACTTTCCATGTCTTGAACTTAAGTTTTGGAGGCTCGATCATAGAGGTTTGTGTCGTATATCTTGAGAGATCATATGATAAATGAGTTTGGTCATTTGGAGCAGGGATTCATGTCTATTGTTAAGTATTAGGCATGTTTTCACATCTTATCTAAATATTCATCTGCTAGCATCTCTACCAAGTTTGAGAATATTTAGAAGTTTGTGAAGGGGTTAGATGGTATATATTTGTTGGCTACAACCCTCAGTATTTTTAGAGGCTTCTTTTTAGAGTATTATTGAGCATCCCAAGATGACTGAGTCTATTATACTTAGAAAGAAACTATAAGGTGCATCATCAAGGTAAGTTTAGTGGACATATCTTCCATGTAGGGATTTCTCTAGTAAAGGTTACCATGGTTATCATAGTAGGCCAGTCCAGGCCGCATTGCAAAGATTAAGCAGTAGACATTTAGGTTGTATGACTTCTGGTAGCCAGGTATTAGGTTATACAAGTTGAGGTTTTATGATTTGTTTTTCAAACTAGAGAGGTCATTCTAGTTAATCCAAAACTTTTCATATTTATTTAGACCATATGAGATATTTTATACGTGACGATTTTGACCATGTTGCCAAGGATTTCCCTTAGCGTATGTATGGACCCACTTAGCAGGGTTTTAAGCTTTAACTTTTCCATACTCTAATATTTTCCCTAGGAGGTAGTTTGCAGAGTGGTAGGAGGGTATCATTAATGCTAGAAGTGTTAGAGGTAGAGGTAGGGGAACTCATGGATATGGTTATAGGGTTACTCAATTCAGGAGTAGATGTGGTCAGTGTTATGCTATACCTGGTAGACCTGAGGTAGAGGCTTCTAATGTAGTTATTACAAGTATCATCCCAGTATGCTAGAGATCTTCTTCCCTATTATTTAACATTAGATCCAGATTCTCCTATGCCTATTTTTTGTTCTGGTTTTGATGTTGCATATAAGCCTTTTTTTATGCTTTTTCATATTCTTCCCCCATATGAGATTCTTTAGTGGTGGATCGACTATACCAATATTGTGTTGTTATCTTTATGGGCTGTGAGACTTGGGTAGACTGATTATCTTGATTTTATTTTGGGTATGCATTAGTTAGCTCCTTATCATGCTACTTTGGAATATTATGCCAAGATTATGGACCAAACTATGTTGGGTTTGCCAAGGTTAGCTTGGAAGGGTAGCTTAATTCATGTTCAAATGGTGCTATTTTTTATATGATTGTGACATAATAGAGAAAGGGTGTTTGTCTTATTTGGATTATATCATGATACTAATGTCGCCTTACTCCCTATTATGGATTCTATTTTGGTTGTTCATGAGTTTATAGATAGGTTTTCTATGGATTTTTATGTTATGACCCTGGATTATGATATTGATTTTGCTATTAGTGTTGATCCAGGAACAAAGCCTAATTTAATTCCTCCCTATAGGATGGCCTCGAGTAAGTTGAAGAAGCAATTGTAGGATTTGTTATGTAAGGGGTTTATTAGACCTAGTGTATCTCATTGGGGTGCTCCTATCTTATTTATGAAGACAAATGATTTTTCTACGTGTATGTGTATTGATTATAGGTAGTTAGAAAAGGTAACAGTTATGAACAAGTATCATTTTCCTTAGATTAATGATCTTTTTTACCAAATTTAGTATGCTTTGGTATTTTGAAAGATTAATTTGAGAATCGAGTATCATCAGTTGATGATTAGAGATTAGGATGTTCTAAAGATAGATTTTCAAATTTGATATGGTCATTATGAGTTCCTCATCATGTCTTTTGGATTGATCAATTCTCTTGCAATATTCATAGGGTTGATAAACAAGGTATTTCGATTGTATTTTGATCCATTGTGATGTATTTATAGATGACAACTTGGTTTATTCCAAGAATGAGTCAGATTATATGAAGCATTCGAGGATTGTATTTAGGAGGTTGCATGATGATAATTTGTATGCCAAGCTTTCCAAGTCAGGGTTTTGGTTGGATCCTTTCTCTTTCATGGTAAATATGGTAACAAAGAAAGTTATTATGGTTGATCAGGCCAAGATAACAATGATTCTTAATTGGGCTAAACCTATTTCTCTTACTAAATTTAGAGTTTTGTTAGTTTAACTTGTTATTATCGGTGGTTTGTAGAGGGTTTCTCATCTATTGATTCTCTTTTCACTAGGTTGACTCAAAAAAGGTATTTAAGTGGTTGGATGCATGTGGGAAGAGATTCTGAAAGCTCAGAAAGTTGTTGACTACAACTCCTATTTTGACCTTGCCTAAGGAAAATATGGGTTTTACCATGTTTTATGATCTTTTGGTATTGGTTTAGGTATGATGTTAATGCACAAAGGCTAGGTGATAGCTTATGGATCTCTTCAGTTAAAGCATCACGAGAGAAATTACCCTACCCATAATTTTGAGTTGGAAACCCTAGTATTTGTATTAAAGTTATGGCATCATTACTTGTATGGAGTTTCTTTAATATTTTATTAGACCATCATAGCCTTCAGTACTTCTTCAGCCATCGAGATCTTAACATGAAGCAACAATGTTAGCTTTAGCTGCTTAAGGATTATGACCTCACTATTCTTTATCATCTGAGCAAGGCTGATGTGGTTGTGGATGCCTTGAGTTGAAAGTCAACTAGTATGGAGAGTTTACCTCATCTATTGACTCGTGGTTGGCCTTTAGACTTGGAGGTTCAGTCCTTAGATAAGTAAATGGTAAATCTTGATATTTCAATATCATAGAATATTTTAGACTTAGTTGAAGCTAGATCTTCTTTAATGGAGCAAATTCAATCTCACTAGTTTGATGATGATAGTTTGAGGGTGATTTAAGGTAAGTTATTGAGTGGAAATTCTATTGTGACATCTCTTGATTTTGATGGTGTTTTAAGGATTAGAGACCTAGTTTATATGCTGAGAATTGGCTGATAAGTTAGATTGATTTTGGAGGAGGCACATTCTTCTATATATTTTATCCATTCATAGGTGAACAAGGTGCATCATGATTTGAAATAACTTTATGGTGGAGTGATATAAAGAAAGATATAGTAGATTCTATTGCTTATTGCTTGTATTTCTAGTAGGTTATGGCCGAGCATTAGAGACCTAGTGCTTACTATAGGGATTACCTATTCTTGAGTGGAAGTGGAAGTAGATCATTATGGAATTCATTAGTGGGTTTGTTTCATATTTCTTGTTTTATAACAACATTTTAATCATCGTGGATTGATTTACCAAATTAGACTATTTCTTATTTATTTAGATTTCCTTCAGTGCCGAGAGGTTGGATCGTATCTATGTTTGTGAGATTCTTCGTCTTCATGGGATACCCATGCCTATTATTTCAGATAGAGGCTCAGTTTTCAATTATAGATTTTGGTTGACTTTTTGGAGAATTTAGGTACTTAGATTGACCTTAACACAACTTTTCATCCCCAGTTTGATAGTCAGTTGGAGTCGACTATTCAGGTTTTGGAGGATATGCTTTGTACATATGTTATGGACTCCAAAAATCAGTAGGAGAAATATTTGGCTTTAATGGATTTGGCTTATAATAATAACTACCATTCAAATATTGAGATGGCACCCTTCGAGGCCTTTTATGGTAGGCATTGTCGATCTTCTATTAGTTGGTTTGAGACTTTAAAAGTTAGACCTCATGGTACCAATATTCTTTGCAATTCTTTGGCTAGGGTTATGATAATTTAGGATAGGCTTTGAGCAACCCAACATAAGAAAAAGTGTTATGTGGACCATAGGATTCATTCCTTAAAGATTAGAATTGGTGATTGTCTCTTCCTTAAGTCCAATCAAGGGCATGATAATGTTTAGAAAAGGGGGAAAGCTTAGCCCAAGGTATATTGGACCATTTGAGATCCTTTGAACAGTTGAGGATGTTTCTTTTGAGTTGTCCTTATCTCCATATTTTTCAATCATTCATCAAATTTTTCAATCGTTTATGATTTGGTTATACATTCTTGATGAGTCTCACATGCTTCATTGGGCTTACGTTCAATTGGATGAGAGGTTGACCTTTGTAGAGGAGCCAATGCTAATTTTTGTAGGAGATATTAGACAATTGTGTTTTTTAGATATTCTTGTGGTTAAGGTTCTATGGAGACATCATCCTATTGTGGAGGATACTTTGGAGGTCGAGTCTAATATGTCTAATAGTTACGCTCATATCTTTACTGATTCAGGTAGTTCCTTGCCTTTTAGTTCAAGGATGAACAAGTGTCTTAGTGGTGAATGTTGTAAGGACCTGAATTGTGAAATTTTTCTTTTTATGTGTTTGACCATCTTATACTTCCCCTTAGTTTCTACATGATGATTTTGGAGTATGGGTATGATTTACGCGATTTATAATGCGATCAGGAATGATTTAGGTGAGTTCGTGGTTTTTAGAGGCTTTAAAAGCCACATAGTTGACTTCGGTAAACATTTGTTTTTTTGGGTGTTGGATAGCATTCAGACACTTCAATTAGGTCTAGAAAATCAAATTTGGGTTAGTAGAATGGTTGGTTTGGGTTTGGAACTTTTAGTTTGCATTTAGACCCTTTGTTTGAAAATTTGCAAAAAGGAGGTTCGTGGGTTAATTTATTGAGAATAATAATTTTTAAAAAATTCAACATTGCGGTTGAGTCTAAAATGTCAAAAATACCTTATAAAATAGATGGTTTATTTCTATCTGGTCTCTAATAAATCCCAAGGGTCCGTTTGGTGAATTTGAAACCATGTAAAATCAGTTGGTGCACAACTGATATTTGGTGCATAAATCCTTTTTTACAATTAAGGGCCCTAGTCCGCAAATATGGAGAAGAAAATTTACCTTCATCACGATCACGAGGTGGTTGCTGCGATCATGAAGGGAAACTAAGTCCTTCTTTTCAAATGTGATTAGGTTGTTGAGAATTTGAAGGCGTGATTCATCATCCTTCACAAATGCAATGCCTTGGTCGCGAACTGAAAGACAAAAATTTTGACCGGTCAAATTTTTCCCTCGTGAACACTAAGGGTTGACCAAATTTGCGAGGCACTATTCATAGAATAATGTATATCCCTTTTTTGCAAAATAACTACATTTTTAGACCTCCAAGTTTTGGGAAAGACAATTTTAAGGGTTTCTTCATTGATTTTCATGTGGGCAACCTCTAGACTCCTATCCCCTTTGTTTCCCATTGATTACATCTTTGAACCCATTTTGGACCCGACTCCAATATGGGTATCATTATCTTTGTTTTAACACATAGATGTTATATTTGAGTCTTGTAGTTGATTTCAAGGCCATTCGAGAAGGGAAAACTCTATTTTGAAGCTCTCTAGGCTTAGATTTCATCATTTCGAGGTAGTTTATGTCTTAACTTCTTTCCAATTGAGATGAGTAGTTAATAAATAAGTAAAATATGCTATGGGTTGGGGAAACTAACACTGGGTTTATATTTTATGATTATTATTACTATGGTGTGCTCAAGTGAAGGCTTATATTCTGTTATTGTTGACTTATGATATTTGATATTATGTATTGCCCATTTAGGAGCTTTGTTTGATACCAACAATCTTATATGTGAAATTAAATTCCTTTGTTCTAGATATAATGCACATACGGGGGCTTGAATTATTATTATAGGATTTATTGAGCATTGGTTTCCTTTATCATGATAGAAATGCTCGAGTTAGTAGTTGATATCATATTTATGATGTCTTGCATGCATATTTATTTCAATGGTTCCTAATGAGAGTTGATAATTATGAATTGTGGACAAACTGAGTTGATTTCTAGACTCACATATATATTTGTTGAATGGATTATATACCTTCATACTGATTTGATTGTGAGCATTATATCCTTATTCCATACATATATATTTATGAGATATTGGTACTATTGAGGAACATGATTTCTTGTGGGTGACATTTCAGACAAAAGTTCTATCAGATTCGAGGTACTTGATCATTCTAGTGTTCAAGGCGGATTTTAGATATCATCCCATCTCTTACCTTGTCTTTATTTTGGATCAGAGACAAATTTTGTATTTGAGTTTCAAATATTGTACTTAGGTGCTCTTACATTATGACACCATATTTTGGGTGGCTTATGTCATTTCTTTGAGACTTCCATTTATTTATTTTTTGTGTTGACCTGCTTGTTCTAGGAGTCTCGTCTTGTTTTTTCCATTATTTGTTGGGTTTTTCTTTCTTTCTTGATGATTGACTTACTTGTCAAGGATGTGCCGCAACAAGTGTCATTGTGACCTTATTTTTGGTCATGACAATATGGTATTACATTTTCCCAATTGAATTCTATTCTTTATCTTTATTTCTACCCAACCCCGTTAGATGATAATTCATTTTTCCTGGTAAAGCTCCTATCGAGCTGCTAAAACCTCAAATTCTTATGAATCCCTAATTTTTTCTAGCATTGGTATCAAAGTCAGGATGTTCTTGGACCATACAAGAATGTTGACATTAAAACATCATTTCATAAACATTGTGGCTACACTTAGAATATTGAAGAAGGCTTAAAATATCCACTAGAATTATTGGATGGTGGATCTTAAAACAGCAATAGAGGAACAATATCAACCACTAGTAGACAAAACACTAAATTTCTTTCTAGATACATATTCTTTAGCAAGAGAATCTGAAATTCTTGAAGGCATTCTTCTTGCAATAGTTTTTACTGAAAATGAAGGTGATGTAGATTATTTTTAAGATTCGTCTCTTCGTACACCGTTCGTTAAAGATTAGAGTGATATAAGGTATTTTGAAGGCTTGGTTCTTGATGTTCTTTTCATTCAAAATGAGAACATAGTGTTTGCAACTTCTTTAATTTGTGAAGAAGTTAACTCCAGTGAAGAGAAGTTAGTGTAAACAAGGAACGGGAAGGAGATAGAAGGAAAATGTTTGACTCTTCATGCATTCCCAGCTATTTCCTTCTTGCGTTCTAGAAGATCCTAAGATAGACTTTAATATTCTTGTTTCTTTATGTGTATTCTAAAGTTTCTTCTCCCTGCATGCTCAGTCAATTGCTTGATAGAAATAGAATGTAAAGGAACAAGATGATTTCTTATTATGTACCTTTGGCTTCTTGGTACACTATTTTGACTAGTTATTTTAATGTGAATTCTGTAATGCTTTTGTTGCACTATAAGTATAAAAAAAATTAATTGAATTTGTATGTCTTCTATTTTCATCATAAGTTACACGATTCATGTATATACAAGTATCTGCTGACCCAGACCTCTACATATTCTAGAAAACTAATATATTTACAATGTAAAAGAGATATTCCCTAATTAAGAATCCATACAATTATTCTAGATCCCAAAAACCATGATTTACTAATATCAAATACAACAATCATGCTAATAGCCTCCTCAAGTTTGTGCATAGATATCTCTCATGCACAATGTGTAATTAACTCCATGAAATGTCCTTCCTAAGACTGCCTTAGTAAGCATGTTTGTAAGTTGCCTTTTTTCCTCGACAAAGGAAAACTAAATAATCTTTTGATTTAACTTCCCTTTGATAAAATGATTATCAATTTCAACATGCTTAGTGCGATCATGTTGTATCGAGTTTTGAGCAATTTGTCTAGAAAATTTATTATCATAAAATAAACCTATAGACCTTGAACATTCAATTCCATGTTCTTGTATCACTATTTTGATCCATGATAGTTCACATAATCCATGTACCATACCTCAAAATTCTGCTAGCCACACCTAAGCGAGCAACAACCTTTTGTTTCTTACTTCTCCAGCTAACAAAATGACACGACCCGAAACCGATCCATGTATTATGGGCACCTCAAGAACACATTAATCGGAGGTCACCCCAATAACCCAAACTAATTATAAATGAAAATCACAAGGGTAGGACGAATCCCAACCAAAAGATAAGATAGAGGGAAGCGTAATTTAAGTCATAACTTAACTGTGTCTAAACACTTCATTAGATTCATAAGACTAGCCATTACACCCAAGTCCACATTAATCGATGTTTAGAAATGTATATGTCACGACAAACCCTCGCCAATAGCCAAATCAAGTCCAAATAAGACCAAGTTTAAAGATAGGAGACAAATAATGAATGTCTTCCAGAGTAAGGAAGATCACCACTCCAAAGTCAATGCACGAACCACTTCGACCACCTAATCACTGCGCAAGAAGAGAAGATAATGCTATGACCCCTATGTCTCATGGGGACTTAGCGTCCGGAGATACTTAGTGGTTAGAGCACTAGCATGTAACTCAATGATAAGGATACAATAGCATCATCAATTAACATCAAGACAATATATCATATTCAACCATATTCAAGACCTCATCCAAACGTATAGATATATCACATGCCAAACAAGTAAACAAGTCTTAACAACATTCTCAATGCACTCAATCATGAGACATAACGTGGAGGACTCTGACCTTCCTGACTTAGATTCCACAATTTATATTAGGAATGGGACATCAACCATATTCACATATCACTTAGATGAAGGACTTTAACCACATATACATTCATTAAGCAAGGGACTCTAACCACACACTCACATTCATTTAGTTAAGGGGCACTAACCACATGCCCACACATTAGTAAAGGGACTCTAACCTCATGTCGTATTACATAGGGGAATCTAACCCAAGCCATTTCATTTGGCGAGGCACTTCAACCTTAAGAGATCTCATTGTGCAGGGGACTTTAACCATAGGCGATTTCTTCAAGCAAGGGACTTTAACTTCAAACCCTTTCACTAGGGAAAAGACTTTAACCTCAATCCATCACGACTATCATTAGTCGACATTGGGACTCCAAACCTTTGTCTATACATCATCATTTATTCAATTTACACTAAAGGTCTTTAACCAATTTAGATAATCCAACACTATACATGACCACATGGTACTCATGGGAGCCTTTGTTTCTCAACCATTTCAAAAGGAAAATGCGTTAATTAATCCTACAATCCAATTTAGGGCCATCAAGTCCTTCACAAACTATTCACATATCATTGGAAATCTTATACCACACTATCACCACACTTTAGTTCAACACACAATTCAAGTTCATATTCAGGTTTATACACTTTAACCCCTCATTATCCATCTATCAACAAGGTCATCCATTTCACCATACATAGCTCATAATACCTTTACATTATCATTTAACAAGTATTCATACTTATTGGTCCATTGCCCTAGTTCAAAACATCGCCAACGTAAGACTAGACAATTCACTTAGACACTTTCACAAACACCTTATCTGCATGCCTTTACCAAGGCCATTTTCATGGTAGAAATCATCAAGATTAGAGTTACTCAAGACTCAGATGTTATGCCACATATAACAAGAACCCACATGTGCAAATCATCATTAATAATATGTATAAACACAAGTCTAAGAAAAAGTCAATATTATTCATCATTAGGCAACAAAACCCTTTCCATTTGATTTCAAAATCACCATGTACACTTATTAATTCAAGGGTAAAATACATGGGTATAGAGTGATTTATAAAGGGAAGAGTTACATGCCTTAGAAAACATGATTTACCAAGAGTCTTAACTTCACTTTGCGTCTTGAAGATTACCCTTGAAAACCTAGCCTCCAATTCTTCACAAATGAGTTTAAGAGAGTATTTAGGGTGTTTGATCCATCAAAATGGATGTTTAGGAGGCTACAATCACTTATATAATGAGGGGACTTAAGGTTTTGTGTGTAGGAAATGACCACAGGGCCCTTAGTTAAAAGCTAGAAAATGAGCCCATGCAGGGGTATGACTTACTTAAGGAACCGTACCCTAGGGCACGTGTCGTACCCTAACTCATACCCTAGGATTCTACTAGATCACCTACACTGGTTAGGGTACGACTACACACCTTTAAGTCATATACAAAGGGTACAACTCATGCACTAACACAAACACATCAACTGTACCAAAACATTACACTTTTTATCAAGGTATCACTCAATACGATTGGTCTTGGTACGACTCGTACATTAAGGTACGATTTGTTGGAGGCTCACTCGTACCTGGGGCAGTGAGTGACCCTTACCACATTGCCTAGGGTATGAGAGGAAAGGGAGAAAAGGATTCAAGTTGTATCTAAGGGGTACGACTCATGCCCCTAGTTGTACCCACCCTAGTGACATCAAATGAAGAAATTTCTCAATGGTTCAAAATCTAGGTGTTTCAATTCTCCCTCACTTGGATCATGCATCCTCAAATGACGAGTAAGGCAAGTATAAACACAAGTCAACACATTATCACACATCACATCAACCTCCAATCAATTTAGGACAAAGCACACAACAAGGATACAACACACATCATGCTTATTATCAATCGTCTATTCATTTTATTAACATTGGGACTTATACCCATTACTTATCAAAATGCTTACTCATTTCATAGATTAGGGGATTTAACCAATTAACTTGTCAAAGATACTTTCTCAACTCAAAGACTAGGGACTCAAACCAATCATCTATAGGAGACATGAATGAACTTAAGGTATTAGGGACTTAAACCCGTCACAACCAAGACACACATGATTTCAAAGCATTAGGGACTTGAACCCATGGTTTAACAAGACATAAATCAATTCAAAGCTTGGGGACTTTAACCCATTGTCTAAACAAAGAATAACTCAGCTTAACACATCGGGGACATTAACTCATTGTCAATCAAGACATAAATCAAGGTAAGAAGATTAACACATTCCTTCATCACAAGTAGCTTGGTATAGGAAACTAATGCGAACACTTGGACTTCATGTTCTCTTTCGCCTCCCAAGTAGATTCCTCAGACTTTTAGTTCATCCATAGAACCTTTACTGAAGACACTTCTTTTGTTCGCAACCAACAAACTTGTCAATCTAAAATCCTCACCGGGATCTCCTCATAGGACAAAGAATCTGAGATATCAATATCCCCTAAGGGAACAACCAATGAGGGATCACCCACACATTTCTACAACATAAAGACATGGAATACTGGGTGAATGGAATTCATCCTAGAAAGCAACTCCAACTCATAGGCAATATTTCCAACCCTCTTCACAATCAAGTAGGGACCAACATACCAGGGACTAAGATTCCCCTTTTTACCAAACCGCATCACTCTCTTCATGGGAGACACATTCAAGAATACCCAATCGCTAACACTAAACTCTAAGTCCCTACGCCTCATATATGTATATGACTATTGGCAAATTTTATTGGTTTTCAATCTATCACACATTATCTTCACCTTCTCTAAGGCTTGGTGAACTAAATCGGGCCCAAGCAACTTACCCTCACCAACTTCTTACCACCTAATCGGAGATCGACATCTCCTACCATATAATGCCTCAAAAGAGGCCATACCGATGATAGAGTGGTAACTATTATTATAGGCGAACTCAATCAAAGGAAAGTGGTCATACCAACTACAATCATAATCAATCACACAAGACCAAAAAATATCCTTCAATGTTTGGATAGTCCTCTCTGCCTGCCCATCTATTTGTGGGTGTAAAGCAGTACTAAGGCACACTCCACTACCCAACCCTTTTTGGAATGACTTCCAAAAGAGGAATGAAAATAGAGCACCACAATCCAAGATAATCAAAATCAGAGCAATGTGTATCTTCACAATCTCAGCAACATACAACTAAGCATAATCTTCCGCCGAGTAATTAGTCCTCATGAGCAAAAAGTGAGCGAACTTGGTCATTCTATCAGTAATGACCCAAATAGAACCACATTGATTCCATGATCGAGGAAGACCTGTAACAACATCCATATTAATTGCCTCCAGATTCAGTTTGGGTAATGGAATCTCTTGATATAAGCCTCGGTCCTCATGTGCTCAACTTTCACTTGTTGGCACACCATACACTTGGAAACATAACTAGCCACATCTTGTTTCATATTACACCACTAATAGAACTCTCTAAGATAATGATTCATCTTGGGGAAATCGTGGTGAATAGCATAGTGGGACTCATGAGCCTCGACCATGACCCTTTCCCTCAATCCATCAATGTTGAAAATACATAGTCTACCTTGGTATCTCAAGATACCATTACCACCTATCACAAAGTAAGAAAACTTGTATTGACCTACATTACTTTGGATCCTTACCAAGTCGGGGTTCAATACTTATTTTTCCTTTATCTCAAAAACAAGAGATGACTGAGATACCTAAGCATAAATACACCATCATCCTCAAAGTCTATAAGTCGAACTGCAAGATTAGCCAAATAGTGAATGCCCTTCACCAATTCCTGCTTGTCCTCATCTACATGGGCAAAACTTCTCATGGATGATCTATTAAGAGCATCGGCGACTATATTAGCTTTACCGGGGTGGTAATAAAGACTCATATCATAGTCTTTCAACAACTCAAGCCACCTAGTTTGCTTGAGGTTCAACTTCTTTTGAGTAAACACATATTGAAGACACTTATGATCGGAAAAGATATCAACATGAACCCCATAAAGATAATGTTGCCAAATCTTTAATGCAAAAACCACGACTAACAACTCTAGGTCGTGAGAAGGGTAGTTCTTTTTGTGAACTTTTAATTGCCTAGAAGCATAGGCCACCACCATACCATGTTGCATCAAAACACAACCGGGACCAATATGAGAAGCATCACAATAAAATACAAAACCATTATTACCTTGGGGCAAGGTCAAAATCAGAGTCGAAGTTAATTGATCTTTCAACTTCTCAAAACTACCCTCACACACATCCGACCACAATAACTTGACCTTCTTTTAGGTCAACTTTGTCAATGGGGCAACTATAGTAAAAAAAAATCTCCATAAACCTTTTGTAGTAACCGGATAGACCCAAGAAGCTCTGAATATCTATTGGAGTTGTAGGTCTAGGCAACTTCTTAACAACTGAAACCTTTTAGGGATCTACTATGATCCCTTCACTAGAGATAACATGACCAATAAAAGCTATGGCTTTCAATAAAAACTCACACTTGTAGAACTTGGCATACAAATGATGATTCTTTAATGTTTGCAACATAGCACAAAGGTGATCGACATGATCCGCCACACTCTTAGAATAGACTAAGATGTCATCAATGAAGACAATGACAAACATGTCCAAGAATGGATGGAAGACCCTATTCATCAAGTCCATGAATGCCCCCAGGGTATTCGTCAACCCAAAAGACATGACAAGAAATATATAGTGACCATACCGGGTTCTAAAGGATATTTTATGGATATCCGAATCCGTAATTTTAAGTTGATGATAACCCTATCTAAGATCAATCTTAGAGAAACACTTTACACCCTAAAGTTGATCAAACAAATTATCTATCCTAGAAAGAGGATACTTATTATTTACGACTACTTTGTTCAGCTGATGATAATCAATGCATATATGAAGGAAACCATACTTCTTGCACACAAATAACACGGGAGCACCCCAAGGAGACATACTAGGATGGATGAAACCTTTATGTTCGAGGTCCTTTAATTTCTCCTTAAGATCCCTTTACTCCACTGAAGCCATTCTATAAGGAGGGATAGTAATCAAACGAGTGTCCGTAACAAGATTAATCCCAAAATCAATTTTCGTATCAGGGGAATACCGGGAAGATCTTTGGGAAACACCTCAAGAAACTAATTAACCATGAGAATGGACTCAAGAAAAGTTCCTTTCGAGTTAGAATCTTTAACTCAAACCAAATGATACAAGCACCCCTTTAAAATCAGCCTTTGCGCTTTAAGATAAGGAATGAATCTTTCCTTAGGCACTACGAAACTACCTTCCCATACAATGATCGGCTCATTAGGGAATTTGAACATGACCTTACAGGTCCGACAATCTAAGGAATCATAACATGAATGCAACTAATCCATCTCCAGAATGACATCAAATGAACCATACCCAACTCTATCAAGTGAACGAGAATATCTCTACCACATACCCCCTATAGTCTGTTCTAGCAATTACAGAGACTCCTACCGGGGTAGAAATAAAAAAACTGATAGACTCTCACGAGCATAATCAACATGCATAGCCACATACGAGATCACAAAAGAAAGTGTAGACCCTCGATCAAGCAAACAATATAAATCACGGAAGAAAAGTCTCAAAATACTCGTGACAACATCGAGAGATGCCTTAGAATCCTAGCGAGTAAAAAGTGCATAAAAATGCTTTCGGCAAGTACCGGTGCCAGAAACAGAAGCAGAAAAAGACAAAGCACATATTGGTGCAGAAGTAGATGAAGTATCAAAGGAGACCTATTGGCCCAAGAAGATGCTAGAGAGAGATACTCACGTTGCATATGCCTAATCTAACCACAACTAAAATATTTGTTTTTCCCTTTCTCACACTGACCACAATGACTCTGACCACAGAATCTGCAAGGAGGCAGGGTAGAGCAGACTGGGCACTACTAGCCGGGAATTAGGCACCCTTTGCCTGAAACCCACCACTAAACTGAGATTGATGATCACCCAATGACTTTGGGTAAGAAGAGTGAGAACTAGCTAAGGAGAAAGAACTCAAAGTCCCTCATTTCTTCCGTAGCCACTTATCCCTATCTCTACCACTAGGCTCGAAAGACCTAAACTTTTTCCCTTGCCTTTTACTAAACTTGCTTTTTTTCTCTTCTTCCACTTGTTGCATATACACAATCAACCTAGAAATATCCATATTTTCAATCAACAAGGCCATCTAGCTCTCAAGGTACAACTCAGAGGACAATCACGACACAAATGTATGCATCCTAGCCCTCATGCTAGAGACCATATCAGGAGCCTACCTTAAAAATTAATGGAATTTCAAAGCATACTCTTAAACGAACATCCTCTCTTGCTTACAAACTCTTTTTCTTTCTCTTCCCTCAACTATTGAGGAAAAAAACGGTCTAAGAAAGCCTCAGAGAAATCTGCCCACATAGAAGGACTAGCATCAATACCTCTAGAGTACTCATACCCTTCATATCATTGGTATGCTACATCTTTCAATAAGTAGGAATCAAACTCAATGGCCTCAACCTATGAAACATGCATGATCTGAAATATCTTTTCCATTTTATTAACCAAGCCTTGAGGATCTTCCTCAACCTTCATACCCATAAATATAGAAGGGCTCAACCTCAAGAATAGGACAATATTTGTGGCCTCATAAGAGACAGTAGCTAGAGCACCACGCTTCGATTGAGAGGGTACCAATTGATTCAAGAAGTTGATAGAGCAATAAAACACGACATTAGTAGCATCCCCTTGAAGTGACAGAATAGGAGGGTCACTCTCATAGTCGAGGTTGGTGTGGACAGATGGAACCGCACGATGATGGTCAGATACTGCAGCATTATCCTGAGTCTAAACTCTAGTAGTTGGATGAGCTTCATCCATAGGGCCCTCGTAAGGGTTCACCTGAGTCTCAGATTTCCTTGGAGGCATGATCTAAGAGAGAGCAAACAAAAATCAAAGGAAACCAAGACCTTATACACTATAGATTGAGATTAAAATATAAGAAAGGGAAATATTCCTAAAAAATATCTCATAGCCCCTCTTTTATAAGTGTTGCACATTTCACACCCATAAAAAAGACTCTACGTGACACGATATTATGGATGCCTAACTAACCATGGACGTAGCTTCGATACCAACTTGACACGACTTGAAATGAGACCATGTCATATGGGCACCCCACGCCTACATGAACCAAAGGTTTCCCCAATAACATAACTTAATCATCAATATAAATCACAAGGGTCAGACGAATCTCAACCAAGAGATAAGATAGTGGGAAGCTTACTACAAGTCTTAAATTAATCGTGTCTAAACACTTTATTAGATTTATAAAACTAGACATTACACCCAAGTCCACATTCATCCATAATATCCCTATACAAACTAATGTTTATAAATGTATATGTCGGGACAAGCCCTCAACAATAGCCAAACCAATTCAAAATAAGACTAAGTCTAAAGATAAGAGACCAAAAATGAATATCTTCCAGATTAAGAAAGCTCACCACTCCAAAGTCCATAAACCTCTTTGACTACCTAATCACTGCATAGTTAGAGAAGATGATCCTTCAGCCCCTATGTCACATGGCGACATAGCATCCAGAGATGGTTAGCGGTTGGAGCGCAAGCATGTAACTCAAGGATAAGGATAGAATAGAATCATTAATCAACATCAAAAAAATATATCATATTGAACCATAATCAAGACCTCATCTATATGTATGGATATATAACATGCCAAACAAATATTTCATGACCTGAGGCTCCCCCTAGTTGCAACAACGGTGCATATGGTGACAAGTGACCACAAGCTAACCCATAATCTGGTGCCTACTGCGAGAACTGTATAATATACTGATAATGAAGGCATTTGCAGAAAATAAATGAAAATGTCATAGGGTTTTAAGTACTAAAATGTATAACTGAAGTCACAAGTCTGAGAAAACATCTGCAAAAATAGTGCTACATGACTGATAAAATTGATAAACTAACTGACTGTCCAAAATTATTAAAAAGCCTCTAAGAATAACTGACTGGAGAGTTGATGGGACAAACCCCTAAATAACTCTGACTGACCATATAACTGAACTGCTAACTCAACTGAATAAAAATAAACATTCCCTCAAAGTATGAGAACTCACCACTACTGCTAATGCTAGCTAACTGATCCTGTCCAGGCTCAGTCAGGAAACTAAGTATCTTAACCAATAATATAAGACATCATAGTGCAAGAAACGAGTATGCAATCAGTACTTTGAATGTATTGGTATATGAGATGAGTTAGGCTATCATGCATGGGTTAACTGAACATAAATTAATGACTGGCTGAATATCATGAGATAACTGTATAAGAATGCATGAAAACTAAAATACTGCAAGTGTAAGACCAAGCATATAATGTTTCTGAAATAATTTATAAGACTAAAATACTGAAATACTGAAATCCGATAATTGAGTAATTGGTAATCTGTATCCCTTGGTCAAACAATTTGAACTGAATTCTGTACTGAGTACTGAAATAATATTGTGGGAGGTATCATCTAACCAACATGCCTTATTCTAGGACAATTGGGGTCCAACCTGTGACCCCATTTAGAAAGGTGTCAGTACCGTTCCATGGGTACTAATAATGGTTATGTGGATCCACTAAGCTACTAAAGAACTAGGCTATCAAGCCTAAACTAACGGGTGATCCCTCGGCAGAGTCAAGTCTAAACTAACGGGTGACCCTCGGAGGTAGTCAAGCATAAACTGACGGGTGACTCTTCATAACTCACTTTGGCCACATGGTTTTGGAATACAGGGACTACTACTAACAACTTTGCCTAACTGACGAGGAAGCCACTATCCTGCATTCGCTCGGTGCTAAATCCTACTCCCAACTGAAAGACACTAATTACTGAACTAAACTGGGCTTATCTAAGCCAACAACTGAGCAATGATACTAATTTAATGACAAGTCTCATGGTTTATCTTAAACCATTTTGAAGATTCTAAAAACTAGGTAAACAAATAAGTTTCAGGTGTTCATAACCCCCAACACTAAATAAAAATAATAATAAAGGATTGTAAAAGCTTCAAAACCATAATGGGAAAATCATTCTATAAAATCATTCTCTTTGGCATTTCATCCAACACTTGTAATTCATAGATTTGAGAATGGGAATAGTTAAATAATGTGCTACTAACATAATTGCAATACTAAAATTATGGTTTAAGGATGCAACATGTGAAAATCACCATTCAAACGTGTCGTAGACAAATTCCAATGAAAAAACATAGTAAATATGATTTGAAATCAAAGTTTGTAATAGCTTCATGTAGATAATTCATAACAACATGTAAAAATCATAACTATAAACTTGAAAACTAATTCTTGGACTCCATTGGTTAATAGGGCCCATGGATGAGCATCACATATACCTTTAATACTTAAATCTTGAAAGAGAATAACTTTCTTGAAAGCTTTCTAGAATTGAAACACTTGAGTTCTTGGTTTTCTCTAAGGGGAAATGATTTAACTTGATCAATTTAGAGAAAGGTTAGGGTTTATTTGAGAGATAAATTATCAAATTTGGGAATATAATGCTCTAAAAGTAGTTTAATCCCGTGTTTTTATGAATTGGGGTGCTGGGAAAAGGCAAGACTACCTCTCTGGGATTTAAATTCATAACTAGAACGCTGATTAAAGCCTTGCAGCGATGCAATAAACCCTTCATTTCTATTCCTACCGCAATGCCATGTAATCACGTTGGACTGCTAGAAATAAAATCTAAACGTGCCTCAATCCTCTTCTGAAAAATCCAAAACTTACCTGAGACATGCTCCTTACACCCCTCAACATGAATGAGCTCAAGAACTTATGAATCGGGATCGGGAAGGTCACTTTAAAATTCATCAAAGTTAAAGGGCCAAAATAAGGCTAAGTCCCCAATGCTTAGCTAAATTTTCAGGTCCTAAGCCTCTTATACACGCAATATAAGATGAACTGAACTAGGAAAATATAGGATATTACAATATCTCCCCCTTGGGGACATTCGTCATCGAATGAGACTGATTAAGCAATGAATACTGAGGAACTAAGATTACATACTAAACATGTATAACTGGAAACATGATTACATGACTGAGCTGAAGCATAATACATGACTAAACTGATTGGTGAATGCATGCAATGTCATGAGCACGATTATATGGCTAAAATTGAGAATGGAAAAAGGTATAACCCAAGGAAAAAATGTTACCTTAAGCGCAGTCTAAGTTTGCAGAGAAAAGGTGAGGGTACTTGGCTCTTATATCTGCTTCTGATTCCCAAGTGGCTCCCTCTATGGACTAATTTTTCCAAAGAACTTTAACCAAGGGAACTTGTTTGTTCCTTAGTCTACAAATCTGATAATCCAGAATTTCAACAGGAATTTCTTCATAAGAAAGGCTATCCTAAACGTTTGTACTTTCTAAAAGAACAACCACAGATGGGTCACCAATACACGTCTTTAACAAGGACATATGGAATATTGGATGCACTGATGCCGAATCTGCAGGTAACTTAAGCTCGTAAGCTACCATTTCGAAACAACTCAAGATCATTAAGGCCAACAAATTGGGGACTAAACTTCCCTTTCTTGCAAAATCTCTTCACTCCCTTTATAGGAGAGATTTTCAAATAGACTAAATCTCTAACTGCAAATTTGATATCTCTCTTATGCACATCTGTATAAGATTTCTGATATCTTTGGGCTATCTTAAACCTCTCACTGATTAACTAAAAATTCTCCATTGTATCAAATACTGAATCTAGCCCTATCAATGCGGTCTCACTAATCTCAAACCAATCAATAAGATATCTACACCTCCTTCTATAGAGACACTCAAACAGAGACATCTTAATACTGGAATAATAACTATTATTGTAGGCAAACTCAATCAAAGGCAGGTGATCATCCCAACCACCATTGAATTAATAACACATGCCCTCAAAATATCCTCTAGGGTCTGAATGGTCCTCTCTATATGGCCATCTATCTGGGGATGAAAAGTGGTACTGAGATAAACTTGGGTACCTAGACCCTTCTTAAAATCTTTACAAAAGTGAGAGGTAAGATGAATACCTCTATTTGAAATAATAGACAACGAGACACCATGCAACCTAACTAGCTCTCTAATATAGATCTTGGCAAAATCCTCTGCCAAATAAGAAGTATGAACTGTTAATAAATAAGCTAATTTGGTCATTTTATTGACAATAACCGATATCGAATCATGCTGACGATGCATACGGGGCAACCCTATTATAAAGTCCATGTTAACCTCTTCCCACTTCTAAGTGGGAATGCTAAACTACTGTAGTGTGCCACTAGGCCTCTGGTTCTTAACCTTAACTTGATGACAATTAGGACACTTAGCTACAAACTCTGAAATATCTCTCTTCATTCCACTTCACCAATAGCTTTCCAAAAAATCATAGTACATCTTAGTGGATCCTGGGTGAATAGAATAACGTGCACCTTGTGCTTCAGCTAAAATCCATTATCTCAAACCATCAACATACGACACACACAGCCTACCCTGACATCGCAATATATCATCTCCCCCTTGGGAGCAAACCTCTACTTTCTAGTCTCTAATAAACTCCTTCAACTTAACCAAACTAGAATCCCTATCCTTCTTCTCCTATACTTCAGCAACCAATGAAGATTCTGGGCTATTCTGAATCTATACATTGCCCTCAGCCAAATCGACCAAACAAATGTCTAATCTATCCAACTGGTGAACCTCCTAAACAAACTTTTTCTTATCATTCTCAATATAAGTAACACTACCTATAGATAACCTACTAAGGCCGTCTGCCACTACATTCGCCTTGCCTGGATGATACAACACTCTCATATCAAAATCTCGTAACAACTCCAACCATCTTCTATGATAAATATTTAAATCTTTCTTCGAAAATAAATACTGCAAACTTTTTTGATCAGTGAACACATCAACATGAACCCCATACAAGTAGTGCCTCTAAATTTTCAAGGCTAACACAATAGTTACAAACTCAAGATCATGGGTAGGGTAATTCTTTTCATGTGGTTTAAGCTAACTAGAGGCATGGGCTATGACCTTACCTTTATACATCAAAATACAACCCAAACCAACTCTAGAAGAATCACAGTAAACAACAAACCCATATGAACTATCTAGTAGGGTCAAAATTGGGGTTGAGGAGAGTCAAGTTTTCAACTCCTGAAAACTCTTCTCACAAGAATCTGACCATGGAAACTTAACTTTCTTTTGAGTAAATCGAGCATGGAGGATGAAATCGACTAAAAAACTTCAACAAACTACCTATAATATCCAGCCAAACCCAGGAAACTCCTAATATTTTATGGAGAAATAGGCCAAGTCCAATTTCTCACTATTTTGATCATTTGATGGTCAACTCTAATGTCATAACCATAAATAATATGGCCAAGGAAAGCTACTGATCTTAGCTAAAATTTTCACTTACTTAATTTGGTGAATAAATGATGAGCTTTAAGAGTCTACAATACAATTATGAGATGGTCTGCATGATTATTTTCACTATGGAAGTAGACAAGAATATCATCAATGAAGACTATGATGAACGTTTCCCAGTACTACTTGAACACTCGGTTCATCAAGTCCATGAAAGTTGTTGGGGAATTCATTAGTCCAAAAGACATAACTAATAATTTAAAATGACCATACTGGGTTCTGAAAGTTTTTTTTAGGATGTTACGTTCTCTGACTCTAAGATGATGATAGCCGGATCTGAGGTCTATCCTAGAGAAATAACTGGCTCCCTAAAGTTGGTCGAATAAGTCATTAATTCTGTGAAATGGATACTTATTCTTGATTGTGACTTAGTTCAACTGACAGTAATCAATGCATATTTTGAGAGAACAATCATTCTTTAGAACGAAAAGGAATGAATCTCCCCACAGGGAAACACTGGGCCTGATGAATCCTTTAACGAAGATATCTTTAAACTCCCTAAGCTCTACTGGAGCCATTCACTATAGTGGAATAGAGATAGGCTGGGTATCTGAGAAGGTTTCTGCTAAAGACTCGGGTCTGACATAGAAATTAACAGCTATATAGGGGGTTACAAAAGAAAGAGAAGCTCTGGGGACTAACAAAGCATAAATATGAAGGTGAAAGACCTGTAATGTATGAGTAACTACATCAAGAGAACTTTCCTAATCCTGTCAGAACTGAAGTGCAATATGCCTATTTTGACGATGTCCACTAGTGGCATTGGAATTAGTGCCTTACTGAGTCTGGCGACCTGCTTGAGCTGATGACTGGATGGACAAACTCTATTGGTGCGAATCTCTTCCCCTATGAGCAACTAATCGACATTCGTTGAACCTTTGGCCTTGCTTACCAAATCTAAAGCATACATCACTACTAGCTCTACTCATACCTTGATGATTCCTACCACATTTCTGGCAAAGATAATTAGTGAGTCCATTGTTCATACTACCCTAGGGATTAGAGCCTGGTTCGCTATACTAGTTTTAATTCCTAAACTTTTATACTGGAGCACTAGCTAAAGATGGAGTTGGGCCTGAAAACTTTTATTAAAACTGAGAATGATTACCACCCTCTGACTTTGGTTGAGGAAAACTTAAGCTACCTATTCTGGCTCTTTTATTGTCCCTCTATTTCTTCTTAAACTTCTTCTCCTTAATCTATTGAGAATGGACGATAAGCCTAGATATGTCATTCTCCTTAATCAACAATGCAGTCTTACACTCCTTGACCACACTATCAGATATGCCAGACACAAACCTATACATTCTAGATTAATTATCAGACACCACATGAGGAGCATACCTCGCCAGTTGAGTAAACTTAAGAAAATACTATGTCTCAGTCATATTGTCCTTATTCAAATTAATAAACTCCAGTACCTTAGATTCCCTCAACTCTAAGGAAAAGAATCTATCTAAAAAGGCTATAGCAAACTCCTTCCACCCTATAGGCCCTGCATCTATGCCTCTATCCTCCTTCCATTACTTAAACTAGGTGTGAGATATATCCTTCAACTGGTAAGCAACTAACTCTACACTTTCACTAGACATAACACTCATAATATCAATCACCTCCTAAACCATGTCAAGAAACTCCTACGGATCCTTATCAAACTTAGATCCAAAAAACTGAGGGGGATTCATGCAGGTGAAGTCCTAAATCCTAGCTGCAGCTATGTTAGCCACTTAATCGGCTGGAATAGTATCCTGCTAATTGTTTTGAGTTACTACTTAGTAGGCTAAAGTACTGAATGCAGATCTGAACTCAGAATGAGAGACATGCCCATTAAAGGGATCTTCCAGAATAGGTGGAGATGCGGGCTGATTTTCATTTCTTCTTTTGTTAGTCTTTCTGGGAGGCATTTTCTATAAATGAATGGAGCAGTGAATTAGAAAGAGAGTTAAAATAGAGAACATGCTTATTTGCATGACATGAATGCTAAAAGAAGGGAAATTTTTTGTAAAACATCTTGTAGCCTCCTGTTCATAAGTGTGGCGCGTTTCACACCCATGCACAAGACTCTACTCAATGCGTCTTTCAGACACCCAAGGACATTGTAAAACCTTAGGCTTCGATACCATGTTTTCAATGACCCGAGGCTACCCCCTAGTCGTGACAATGGTTCTCACGGTCACAAGTGACCACAAGCTAACCCATGAGCTAGTACCTCCTTTGAGCACTGAATAATATACTGATGATAAAGATTTTGGTGAAAATTAGTTGAAAATTCCATAAGATTTTAAGTATTAAAAAGTATAATTAAAGTCACAAGTCTAAGAAAACATCTGAAAAAATAGTGCAATATGACTGATAAAATAGCTAAACTAACAGACTATTTAAATTGTTTGGAAAGCCTCTAAGACTAATGACTGGGGAGGTGATGGGACGAACCCCCAACAAACTCTGACTGGCCGTATAACTGAACTACTAACTTAACTAAATAAAGATAAACTCGCCATCAAAGTATGAGGACTCACTACTACTACTGATGCTGGCTAACTGATCCTGTCCAGGCTCAGTCGGGAAACTGAGCGTCCTAACCTATGATATAAGACATCATAGTGCAAGAAATGAGTATGCAATCAGAACTTTGAGTGTACTGGTATATGAGATGAGTTAGGCTATAATGCATAGGTTAACTGAACATAAAGTAATAACTGGTTGAATATCATGAGATAACTGTATAAGCATGCATGAAAACTGATATACTACAAGTGCAAGACCAAGCATATAATATTGCTGAAATAATCTGTAAGACTAAAATACTGAAATCTGATAACTGAGTAACTGGTAATTTGTATGCCTAGGTCAAGCAATCTAAACTAATTTCTATACTGAGACTATGAGAGGTATCATTTAACCGACATGCCCATTTCTAAGTTAATTAGGGTCCAACCTGTGACACCAGTTAGAAGGGTGTCAGTACCCATCCATGGGTAATAACAATGGTTGTGTGGATACACTAAGCTACTGAAGAACAAGGGCATAAAGCCTAAACTAATGGGTGATCCCTGGGCAGAGTTAAGCCTAAACTGACGAGTGACCCCTAGGAGGTAGTCAAACCTGAATTGTTGGGTGACTCCTCATAACCTATACTGGCTATGTGGTTCTAGAATATAGGGACGACTACTAATGAATTTGTATAACTGATAGGGAATCCATCATCCTATATTCACTCAGTGCTAAATTCTATTCCCAACTAAAAGACACTGATGACTGAACTAAGTTGAGATTATCTGAGCCAACAACAGAGCAATGATGCAAACTAAATGACAAGGCTCATGGTTTATCTGATACCATTCTGATGATTCGAAAAACTAGGTAAACAACTAAGTTTTGGGTGTTTAAAACCCCCAGAACTGAATGAAAATAAGAATAAAGACTTCAAAATCATTCTCTTTGGCATTTCATCAAACACTTGGAATTCATAGACTTGAGCATGTGAATAGTTTAAACATGTGCTACTAACACAGTTTCATTACTAAAATCATGGTTTAAGGATGCAACATGCGAAAATCACCATTCAAACATGTCACGGTCAAATTCCAACAAAAACACATGGTAACCATGATTTGAATTTAAAGTTCGTAATAGCTTCATGTAGACAATTCATAACAACATGTAAAAATCATAACTTTAAGCTTGAAAATGGATTCTTGGACTCCATGGGTGAAAAGGGACCATGGATGAATATCACACATACCTTTAATTCTTAAATCTTAAAAGAGAACAACTTTTTTAAAGATTTCTTAAATTGAAACGCTCGAGTTCTTGGTTTTCTTAAAAGGAAGATGATTTAACCTAATGAATTTAGAGAAAGGTTAGGGTTAATTTGAGAGAGAAATTATGAAATTTGGGAATATAATGCCTTAACGGAAGTTTAATCCCATGTTTTTATGAATTGAGGTACTGGGAAAAGACAAGACTACCCCTATGGGATTTAAATTAGCAACTGGAGCGCCGACTAAAGGCTTTCCTTGATGCGATGAACCCTTTATCAATATTCCCACTATGACACAATGTAATTGTGTTTATCTGATGGAAACAAAATCCAAACGTGCCTCAATCCTCATCCAAGAAATTTGAAACTTACCGAGACATGCTCCTTACACCCATGAATATGAAAGAACTCAAAGACTTGTGTGTCGGGGTTGGGAAAATCACTTTAAAAATCATTGAAGTTATGGGGAAAAATAAAGCTAAGTCCCTAAAACTTAGCTAAATTTTCAGGTCCTAAGCCTCTTATGCACACACTATGAGATGAACTGAACTAGGAAAATATGGGGTATTACAAAAAAAAGCCTTAACAACATTCTCAAAGCACTCAATCATGATACATAAAGTTGAGGAATCCGACCTTCTACACTTAGATTCCATAATTCTTATTAGGTATGAAACTTCAACCACATTCACATATCACTTAAACAAAGGACTTCAACTATGTATACATTCATTAAGCAAGGAACTCTAACCATGCACTCATATTTGTTTAGGCAAAGGACTCTAACCACATGCCTACACATTAGCAAAGGGACTCTAACCCAAGCCATTTTATTTGGCGAGGCACATCAACCTCAAGATATCTCATTGTGGAAGGGAATTTAACCACAATTTATTTCTTTAGGCAAGGGTCTTTAACCTCAACACCTTTTATTAGGCAAGGAACTTTAACCTCAAGCCATCACAACTATAAGTGGTCAACATTGGTACTATAACCCTTTGTCCATACATCATTATTTATTGAATTCACACTCAAGTAGTTACACCCATTTAGTCAATCCAACATTAACATGACCACATGGTCCTTATAAGAGCCTTTTTTGCTTAACCATTTCAATAGGAAAATGTCATAATTTATCATATAATCAAACATAGGGTCATAAAGACCTTCACAAACCATACACATATCATTTGCAAACTTATACCAGATTCTCACCACATTTTAGTTCAACACATAATTCAAATGCATATTCATGATTATAGACTTTAACCCCTCATTAATCATCAATAAATAAGGTCATAAATTTCCCCATACATAGATCATAATAACTTTACAATATCATTTAACAAGTATTCATACTTATTGGGCCATTGTCTTTGTTCAAAACATCACTAACATAAGGCTAGACAATTCACTTAGACATTTTCATAAACACCTTGTGTACATGCCCTTACCAAGGCCATTTTTATGGTAGAAATCATCATGATTAGAGTTAATCAAGACTCACATATTATACCACATACAACAAGTGACCACATGTGCAAATCATCATCAATAACATATATAAACATAAGTCCAAGCAAAAGTCAATATTATTCATCACTAGGAAACAAAACCCTTTCCATTTGATTTCAGAATCACCATGTACACTTACTAATTCAAGTGTTAAATACATGGGTTTAGAGTTATTTATCAATTGTAAGAGTTAAATTTCCTATACAACTTGATTTACCAAGAGTATTGCCTTCACTTTGCCGATCACCCTTGAAACCATAGGCTCTAATTCTTCACAAATGAGTTTAAGAGAGTATTTAGGGTGTTTGATCAATCAAGATAGATGTTTAGGAGGCTAAAATAACTCATATAGTGAGGGTATTTAGGGTTTTGGGTGTAGTTAATGACCACAAGGCCCTTAGTTAAAAGCTGGAAAATGGGCATCTGCATGGGTGCGACCCACTTAAGGAACTGTACCCTAGGGTACGAGTGGTACCTTAAATCATACCCTAGCATTCTAATAGGTTACCTACTCTGTTTATAATATGAATACATACCTTTAAGTCATATAAAAAGGTTATGACTCATGAACTAACTCGTACACATCAACCGTACCAAAAATAGTCAACTTTTAATCGAGGCATCACTCAATATAATTCTTCTTGGTACAACTCATACCTTAAGCTATGATTTATTAAAGGCTCACTCATACCTATGATAGTGACTGACCCTCACCACACTACCTAGGGTACATGGGGCAGGGAGCGAAGGATACAACTCGTATCCAAAGGGTACGACTCATGCCCCTAGTCATACCCACTCAGTGACATCAAATAAAGAAATTTTTAATGGTTTAAAGTCCAGGTGTTTCACAAGATTTCCTTTTACAAACATAAAATATCCGAACATAGATTTTCTTATTGGATAATCTCCTTCCCAGTCAATAGCAGTGTAACCTTCAATGGTAGAGGCTTTATTCTTTGATTATAATAACCCTTTTCTAGGTGAACCTTTCAGATATATCAAGATTCTATAATATGCTCTCATGTGTTCCTCATATGGAGCATGCATGAATTGGCTTACGATGTTCACAACAAATGCAATATCTAGCCTTATGCATGTTAGATAGATTAACTTTCCCACTATCCATTGACAACCACCTTTGTCTGCATAATTTCTTTAAGGAAAACTTTTAAGTGAAAGATTTAGCGTTGTTGCTGTTTCAACTAGTTTGCATGTTAACATCCATGTTTTTATCAACTAACCCAACACATACTTTTGCTGGTAAAGAGAAACTCCTATATTTGATCATGATACTCAATACCCAAAAAATATAATAGTTGTCCAAGGTCATTCATTTCAAACATAGTGGTTAAATATTTTTATAATCTCTCTCTATTACTTTAGCACCTGTAGCACCCCGAGTCTGTACACTAAATGCTACATGGTGCTTACGACCCTAAAGGACCACAAGTTAACCCATGTCTGATATCTGCTGTGAGAAGTGAATAATATACTATACTAAATATGGAAAATAGGATGAAATGCCATAAGGTTAAAAATCTAAGATACTGATAAATAACAATATCTGATAAAACATCTGAATCTAAAATACTGTCTGAACTAGTATAGTCTGAAAAGCCTCTAACTGAACTGTCTGAAAGTAGAGATGATGGGACAAGCCACCAACTAACTCCAACTACTAAAATCTTGAAGCTACTGAATACTGAAATAAAAGTATATCCTCGATAGATGAGGACTCACTACTAAATCTGCGACTATCGACTGGATCTATCTAAATACGGTCGGTAACCTGATCTTCTGAACCTATTATATGAGATATCATAGAACAAAGAAAGAGTATGCATCAGTACGTGAATGTACTGGTATGCTAGTTGAGGTAAGGCTGAATGCAAGGGTTCATATACATGAACAATAACTGAATATCAGAGTATTTGGATAACTGATACTACTAAAATCACTGAGTATGCAATATTGTGCATATACATATACTATAACTGAGCTTTTCTGAAGCTAAGTACTGAGTTCTGTTAACTGAGTAACTGATATCTAAAGTTACTAAAAATTGATGTACTGATACTGATTGACTGTGTCTGACAGTCCTAATTCTGTAAAACTGAACTGAGTTCTAAACTGAAGAATGAAATTTAAATTGTGGAAAGTAATCATCTAATCGACATGCCCCAAATATGAGATGATAGGGGTCCAACCTGTGGACCCAGTTAGAAGAGTGCTAATACCGTGCCATGGGTACTAACAATGGAAAACCAGGATGCCAAGCCTAACTGATGGGTGACACCTGGGAAGAGCCAAGCCTAATCTAATGGGTAACCCCTGGGAGGTACTCAAGCCTAGTATGACGGGTGACTCCTTATCCAGTGCTGACTATGCAGTTCTGGAGTACAAGGACTGCTACTAATGACTCTGCCTCTCTAATGGGGAAGCCGTCATCCCTGCAATTGCTCGGTGCTAAATCCTACTCCCAACTGAAAGACACTGAACTGAGTATATGGAATGGGACTAGACTGATACTGAGTTTTCTGAGTATTCCCGAGTTCTATAACTGACTAAGTCCTACTGAGTTTTGTAGCTGACTGAATTCTACTAATCGTGACATAAATGATACTATTTTGTAACTGACATTGGCTCTAGGTAAACTTGTCGGGTATTAAACATCCCCAGGACTCGATAGCATAAAAATTAAAGCATCACATGATATTGCAAAGCAAAACAATATACATGTGTTCGTATTTCATCCATAGAGACATTTTATCAAACACTTATAGGGAATAAGTTTGCACATATACTAAGACGTCATGATTTCATTCCTTTATTCACATAGACATTCTATCAAACACTTGGGGAATATAATTTCATGCACATAATCATGGATAACATATAAACATGGAAACTACAATATCCAAACTTACAATTTCATGGGTTTAGCATGAAATTCATATAATTCCCCATAAAATACTAATCTGATTTCGTGAATCTTAAAATAATCATGGATTAAACCCAATTAACATCATAGAAACATTAATAACTTTGTAAATTCAAGGGTTTGTCAAGATAATCACATATTCATCACACATGTTATTCAATTATCATCAAACTTACAGTTAAATCATGGATTAAAACTCAACTAATATCATGAACATGAATTTAATCTAATTCAGACATAGAAGTTCACAATTCAACAATATCGTAGTTTTAAAAATGGATTTTTGTGGATTCTATTGGTGAAAGGAACCAATAGATGAACACCTAACATACCTGAGAAGAAGAGTTCTAGAAGGTTCTTGGAGAATTTCTTGAGGATTGACCTTGATTCTTGATGCTAGGGTTTTTGCCTCTTGAGAGAGGATGTTTTAAATCTTGAGAAAAGTGAGTGAATAATGAGGTATTAGGTTATTTTGGGTATAAATCTCGTGTTTAGGATGATTAGGGGTTTTGATAATTGACCAAACAGCCCCTAAAATTAAATAACGGAAGCGGGGAATCCCAATTTTTCACCCCGATGCGATGCGGTACAATCACGCCGCCTCACTAGAAAGTGGACAACTGGGAACTAGGCTAATGACGTGATGTGGTGCCATCACGGTGACTCACTAAATGGGAAATCGGGTCGTGGCGCGATGTGCCATTATCACAGAAAAACACTAGAAAAATGTCAATTGGGAAATTTACAGGTGACGCGATGCGGTGGTATCCCGTTGGCTCACTGTAAAATGAAAATTGCCATTTAGACATACTCCACAATGCGCTATTGTCTTGAATAATAGTTCTTATTGATTGAAACTTAAAATAGCCATAACTTCTTTCCCAAATATTTGATTTAGGCAAATTTTATATCACTGGAAAGCTAATTCAATTTCCTACGCAATGGAAGACTATAAACTGAAAAATACTGAGCATTTAGAAAAATTTATATTGGATCACTTATGTACTAAGAGTTAATCTAGACTAGAGAAATATGGGATTTTATAATATCTCCCCCTTGGGAACATTTGTCCTCGAATGAGACTGATTAAGCTGAGAAACACTGATATACTGAGTTTACACACTGAACACGCATATCTGATTCATGGAATACATGATTGAAATACTAACAAGCTGAATTTTCATACTGAATATGCATATCTGATGCATGGAATACATGACTAAACTGATTCATGAATGCATGACTGGTTATGCAAAGGTAAGGGATACCAAGTTTAAAACTGTAACTGCACATGGAACGGAGTAGAGCTAAGGAAGACTATTACCTCAAACTGAGAATATTAATGAACCTAAGATCATTTACTGAACGTATGAATGGAAACATGAGAATATGACTGAGTCTAAAACATGATACATGGACTGACTATCATGAAGGAAATGGACCCTTGAATATATGCCATGACTTGGGAATGGTCATTCGATTGAGATTAGAATGAGAGGGTCAACTTATGAGTACCCATTACTCCAAACTGGACTCATTATGTAAAGAGAAACTGAAAGGTTTAGGACATAAAATCTTGGGGATCATAGTGCATATCCTCCTTGGGACATTATGCGCCTCAAAGAATTCTGACTTGGCTGAGATACTAAGAAAAAGCTAAGACGATGCACGGGGAACCTACGAACTAAATCATGATGGAATATCTGAGATCTAAAACTGAGGCATGATACATGAACTGGGTTGAACTCATAACTAATAGGATGCTCTATCTTGGAATAGTCATACTCACGAAACTTTGGATGGTACGACTTGGTGGAAAGATGGGAAACCATACGAACTTATCCTCTTGGCTGCTAAACTAAATTCCTGGCTTTATGGACTAATTCATACTGAAAAAATATACTCAACTGGAACATTTCTTGAAACTTTTCTATAAGGTTCTACTGACTTTAGGGAGCAATGAAATCTTAGCATGGTCTGAATAAGTCATCTAAATCACAACATGGCTAAGATTCTGTAATATGGATCAAGGACTACAAAACATCATCTAAGACAGAGTTACTAAGAATCATGTACTGAAACTACTAACTTTCCATCCTAGCCATATTTCTCAATAATTCCCTCAATTATAATTTCTACTCCAACACCGCAGTTCACTTGGGGCTACTGAAAATATTTACATGGGCACTGATAACTCTACCTACTAAGGTTTGAGCTGGACTAAATCATCCCACTAAGTTTAAGTCTACTCAAATCTTCAAAATATATCTAGCCATTTACACATCAATATGGCATTCAAGCCTATCTTCATAACTAAAGCCTCATTTAAAACAAGCATGCATCAATCTTTCCTTAACATGAAATATTTTCTCTCTCCCATCTAAGAAACTTCTCATCACCATACCATCTAATAAGGAGAGTTTACTAAATGTTAAAAAATGAGGACCTGAAGCATGAATGGACACTATACTGAACTTGACACTTAACTGAGGCCTGAGGAATAGAATATCAACATCCTGGATTTATCAAGAGATCTAGACTAAGGATATACATAACATAAATTTGAATTTAACTGATCATTAGGAGTATAGCATAAGTCATGGAAACTGAGCACACTGTAAGGCGTGAGTAGATATGGTGACAGCTGAAGTACAAAACTTTGCACTGAGGTAAGGAAGGGTTGGGCATCCACCTCTCCCACTACTTTTCTACACATATTGACATTACTACTAAAACCTAATAGTTTGACTTGGTTACTTGTTCTACCATCTCCCCCTTAGCTTAAACTCATTATTCTAAGTCTGTGAACCCTTTAATAAACTCTAAATCGAGCTAAGACCACTTTAATCTAGAGTTCGATATATAACAATGCTCATAAACACTAAACTCATTCTGAAGGACTACTCCTGATAATGTAAGGTCCACTGCTAGTACTTTCTTTTGATACATGATTCTTAGCTTTCTATTGCCCCAAAAATCATCATATAGTAACCTCAACACTGACTAACTTAAAATTCTCAACTTCTTTTTCTACTAGTTCAATCTAGAGATTCAAACTTAAATCAACTAAAACTGAGGTACTATCCCTTCATTCAATGATTAGTACATCAGGAAACTAAAATGGAATGACTCTATTACTAAAATTAACTGAAAGGATTTTCTAAAATACTGTAATCGAGCAATTTTTATATACTCGTCTAGATGGAATAGATTTACCTACTGAGGTAATCACTAAGAAAGGTTTTGTTAAGATTTCTTGTCTGACTTAAAGTTGACTGCTATGCAAGGAGTTACAAAAGACAAATAAGCTCTTGGATCTAATGAGGCATGAATATGTAAATGGAAGATATGTAACATACCAGTGACCACATTAGGAGAACTTACCTAATCTTTTCTAGACTAAAGTACATAAATCTTATTTGTGTGTTGCCCACTGGCTTTACTGGAAGTAGCATCATGCTGATTTGGGTGACCAAACTGAGCTGAAGGACGGTTGTACTAACCCTGTGAACCCGATTGAGGACAATCTCTGACTCTATGGACTGGCTTTCCACACACGAAATAAACATCACTGGCATCTATACACACTCTCTAATGGTTCTTACCATATTCTCCACAAAGCGGATTAGTACAAACACCCTTCACTACCCTGTAACTTAGAGCCTGGTGCTCCATCTCAACTATCATTTTTAGACTTAGGCACTAGTAATCTGAATGAAGGAAGAACTAGGGCGGAGAATCTATGACGGGATTGGAAGCGGTTACTAACCCCTGATCTTAGTTTAAAACTACTTGTTCTGACTCTCTTATTCTTTCTATCTTTCTTTCTACGCTTCTCCCTTTTGCTCTGCTATGTATAAACCCTAATCCTAGATAGGAAAATAGCCTATAGATTATTTTGATAAACTACTGAATGATCTAAGGTAGTGAAAATAGTTCTGAATTCGGCGTGAGAGGCATGCTCATCCAGGGGATCTACCTGAACGGGCTGAGGTGATGACTAATTTCCAATTCTTCTTTCATTAGTATTTTTGGCAGGCATGTTCTGTAATTGGAAGGAAGAAAAATATTAGAATGAGAGTTTAACTTGAGCTTATGCTCACTCGTACGACATGAACACTAAAAAAAGGGAAACGTTTCCTAAAACATCTCATAACCTCCTGTTCATAAGTATGGCGCGCTGCACACCCATGCACAAGACTTACTTGATGCGACTTTCAGACTCCCTAGGACTCTATTGAACATTAGGTTCTAATACCAAGTTTGTAACACCCCGAGTCTGTACCCCAGATGCTATACGGTGCTTATGACCTCGAAGGACCATAAGTTAACCCATGTTTGATATCTGTTGTGAGTAGTGAATAATATACTGATTTAAATACAGAAAATAGGCTGAAATGCCATAAGTTCAAAATCTAAAATACTAATATATAACAATATCTAATAAAATATCTGAATCTAAAATACTATTTGAACTGGTTTAGTCTGAAAAACCTCTAACTGAACTGTCTGAAAGTGGAGTCAATAAGAGAAGCCCCCAACTAACTTCAACTACTGAAGTGCTAAAGCTACTGAATACTAAAATAAAAGCTTATCCTTGATATATGAGGACTCACTACTAAATCTTTGACTGTCGACTGGATCTGTCTATGCGCGGTTGGGAACCTGAGCATCCAAACCTATGATATGAGACATCAAATCATAAAGAAATAGTATGTGTCAGTACGTGGAATGTACTGGTATGCTAGATGAGGTAAGGTTGAATGAAAGGGTTCATATGCAAGAACAGTAATTGACTGAATGATGTAACTAAATATAGGAGTATATGGAAAACTGATACTACTGAAATCACTGAGTATGCAATACTATGCATATACATATACTGCAACTGAGCTTTTCTAAAGCTAAATACTGAGTTTTGATAACTGAGTAACTAATAACTAAAGTTACTTATAACTGATATACCGATACTTATTGATTATGTTTGACAGTCTTGATTCTGTAAAACTGAATTGAGTTCTAAACTTAAGACTAAAAATGAAACTATGTGAGGTAATCATCTAACTAACATGCCCCAAATCTGAGCTGATAGGGGTCCAACCTGTGACCCCAATTGGAAGGGTGCTAATATCATGCCACGGGTACTAACACTGGGAAACCAGGATAGAAAACCTAACTAATGGGTGACACCTGGGTGGAGCCAAGCCTAATATAACGGGTGACCCCTGGGAGGTTGGCAAGCCTAGTCTAATGGGTAACTCATCATCCTGCATTGGCTCCACAGTTCTGGAATACAGGGACTGCTTCTAACGACTTTGCCTCTCTGATAGTGAATTCGTCATCCCTGCACTCGCTCGGTGCTAAATCCCACTCCCAACAGAAATACATTGAACTGGGTATACAAAATGGGACTGGACTGCTACTGAGTTTTTTGAGTTTTCCTGAGTTCTGTAACTGACTGAGTCCAACTGAGTTTTGTAGCTGAATGAATTCTACTGATCATGACATGACTGATACTATTCTATAACTAAAACTGGCTCTAGATAAACAACTAGATTTTCGGGTATTAAATACCCTTAGGACTCGATAGCATGAAAAGTAAAGCATCACATGATCTTGTAAAGCATTACAATGTACACATGTTCATATTTCATCCATAGAGACATTTTATAAAACAATTCTAGGGCATAATCTTGCACATATACTAACACGTTATGATTTCATCCCTTTATTCACATGGACATTCTATCAAACACTTGGGTAACACAATTTCACGAACATAATCATGGATAACATATAAACATGGAAACTATAATGCCCAAACTTACAATTTCATGGGTTTAGCATGTAATTTATATAATTCCCCATAAAATACAAATCTAATTTCGTGAATCTTATAATAATTATGTATTAAACCCAATTAACATCATAGACACATCAATCACTTTGTAAATTCAAGGGTTTATCAAGATAATCACATATTCATCACACATTCTATTCAATTTTCATCAAACTTACAATTAAATCATGGATTGAAACCCAACTAATGTCATGAACATGAATTCAATCTAATTCAAACATGGAAGTTCATAATTCAACAATCTTTTAGTTTTAAAAATGGATTCGTGGACTCTATGGTTGAAAGAAACCCATAGATGAACACCTAACATACCTGAGAAGAAGAGTTCTTGATGTTTCTTGGAGTATTTCTTGACGATTGATGTTGATTCTTAAGGCTAAGGTTTTTGCCTCTTGGAGAGAATGTTTTAAATCTTGAGAAAAGTGAGAGAATAAGAAATAGACACTTTGGACAATTGATCAACATTTAGGAAATACAAATCCAAAAGTCTATGAGTAGATATGTAATATTGATAGGATAATTAATATTTACTCTAGCATCAGGTTCATATTATTTCTTTGGGACACCCCTATTTGATCTTGGTGGTAATTAGGAGGGCAATGGATAATTTGACAGGGAATCGTTTGTTACTTGGGTTCAAACACTAGCTTGATCATTCTAAGAAGGAGACTCTTTGGTTAATGATGTTAACACAAGCTCTTTTACTGGATTTTCATCATTATTATCTATATATAAATTTGACAAAATTAGAGTCCAAAAACTTAGAACACCTATAGTAGGTTGATCAATAGTGACTTGAGTTGTTTTAAGTTTTTCTTTGGTGTCCTCTAATTCTAAAAAGTAATTTTACTTTAAGAATTTCCATTGTTTCTACTGTGTTGCTCAATTTCATTACTCGAGTTCTTCCTTGAGGAGATGAGTGCAAAACTCCTCATGTGTAGTATGGTTTTATACAAGGGAGGACACATATAGGGAGACTTGTAATTTTTAGATATGTGGATCATAAAACTGCAACCCTTTTTAAAACCTAAATATCAAACAAACACATTATGTGGAACAAGGATCTAATTCACTTTGTAAGATTTTGGGAATATGAAAACATATGGTACACCCAAAAATTATTGGTTCAAGATTTGGAAAATATGGAATAGAGAAAAAAAAGATTTAAATTTATCCTGTGGAGTTTGGAATTCGATAACTCAAGAAAAACCCCAATTGGTAAAATGCACAATAGATTTGATTGTCTCCCCTACAATATAACCACGACATGATCATACCAAAAAGATATGGACATACCACTTTTATAATTTACCTATTCCTTCTTCCCGTCAATCCAATTTGTTGTGGAATATACAAATAAGAAGTTTGGTTTTGTATTCCTAGTTGTCTCAAATATTAACCAAATGAAGGATCAAAAAATCTTATGGCTTTTGGATTGCTAAATCTGAATTTTTTGTTGATATTGGATATGGACCATATTGTAGAACTCCATAAATGCTATGTGTGTATCACTCCTCTTATGAAGCAAAGCTGCCCATGTAAACCTATTGTATTTATATAAAAATTAATAAATAATGAAACTTGGAGAGGGATGAACCTTTGCTCATTCCCAAATATCAATGTTTATAACAACAAAAGGTATATTAGAGTGTATAATAACAAAAGGTTAGGAGCATTTGTTTCAACCAAGTGAAAATGGAATACGATAGTTTTAGTCCAATTAACATACCTCATATTTGAATTCTAAGATATCTAAACCAGAAAACAAATTTGGCTTAAGTTTCTTAAGGTAATCAAAGGAAATGTGATCGAGCATCCTGTGCCATAGCCAAATACTATAAAAAGTCTTCACAACTCCAGTTATGTAAAATGAGTAATGAAATTGTTTTTTCATATTCAGCCAACTCCAAACAATAAAACTCATATTTTTTAACCCCATAACCAAGAGTCTTCCAGGTTAAAATGTCCCAAAATAGATATAATAAAGGACAAAAAATTATAATTCAATTTAACAATAAGGTAATTTTGACAATTGATAAAATATTATACAAAAGTGTGGGAACCACTAGGACAATATCAAGTGTGAATGTTTTTGAAAGAACAATTGATCCCACTCTTGTAATAAGATAAGTATCATATTTTGTAATATAGATGTCAGATTGAGATGATAATTTAAAAGTCCATAATATGGTAACATTATTCGTCATTTGATCAACTGCCCCTGTATCAATAATCCAATCACTATTCTTAGTAGTGAAAGAAAATACATCCACCTTACAAAAAATACCTAGATGAGCAACATTATTCATACACTGAGTTTTTATTCTTGGGTGGTAGATCTATGGTGTTCTTATGATTTCATTGATTCATTGCCTTGATATTATTTCTAGACTTCTTTGAGGACAACACCAGTAAAGTATCCAATAATCTCGTAACAAAGTTGTTCTAAATTTACTTTCTCACCACAATGGTAGGAAATAAAATCATTAGATTTTTTTGATGATGTCTTACTACACCCTTTATCATGATAAACTGTCATGGCTAAGCTTTTAGGAATAAAGCGAGAATTTCCCATGGTTTTGTTCAATGAAATTCCCACTTAATGTATACATATGTACTTTGCAGATTTAGCTTTAGATCATTTCACAAAATCTTTTCATGAACTTGATCAATTTTTGCATCAAGTTCACTGAGGAATATATAAACTTGCAACCATATGGAAATATTCATTTCGAGAACAATACTGTAGAGAAATTTGAGTGATCATGATGGACTTTGATAGATGGTGGAATAGAGGTGGTGAGAATGGTAGAATTTATCTTCTCTCGTATTGTGAAGAGAAAAAAAGGATTCAATTTTTCTTTTAATTACAATTTGATTATTAATAAAATATGATCTGATACCATGTTCTGCTATAAGGATAAAAAAAAATTATCTGAATTCTTTCATACTATATTTTCATGATGAGGTACATCACCCATATATATATAAGTGTATACTGACTCAGACTTCTGACTATTCTAGAAAATAAATTTATATACAAGATAAAAGTTATTTCCTAATTATGAATCCGTACAATTATTTTGGATCCCTAATACTGATTTACTATAATCACATTGATATTCTTATAAACATGTTGATAATATTCATGTTGGAATATAAGAATATGATTTCAAATTATGTGAATAAGAACCATAATAGTGTTGGTGCAAACAATGGAAATTGGATAATTTTGTTGTTAATAAAGGACAACAATATTTCTTTGAACTCAAATATGATCAAATTAGTTTCTAGGAGTGAAAATGCATTTAACAGTAGAACTTGTGATGTTTCTTCAAGTGTTCCTTGGAAAAAAGTGCTCTCATAGGAAGCTCATTCTGATATCATGACTTTTTGTAATTTATGGTTTGTCCTTGAGACTGATATGCAAAGTCTGAGCAAAATTTATCCATGTGAAGGGATTGAAAAAATTTTCATTCGAATAAAAAAGTAAAGATAAATACTAATTACAAAGGAAAGAGAAAAGTGTGGATTAATGGTTTCCTATCATTGGCAACTTGGAAGTGATTAGGAACAAAAAATCAATATGGTTGATGATAAGAATGTATGACCATAAGATGTACCTGCTAAACAGTCACATCTATGCACATTTATGAGTCATCAATCATAAAATATATAGTTAATATTCACTCTTGAAAACAAGGGTGATCTGGAGGAGAAAGGATGAACTCATTTTCTATTGTTATAGTTTTTTGCACCTTCACATGGAGAGACAAGTTCAACATTTTTAGGCAAAATATAGGGATCAGAGGTAGTTAGTTGTTTATGTTATTCCATCCAGTGGACCATTGATTAGAAATACGAGTACGACAATTGAAGGAACTGTATCTTATGGGATAATGAATACTTTTTTCATTCATTATTAACTTGGGATAGACACATGAATATGGTTAAAATGAATTTGATATTGGGGGAGTCGGTCAAATCTTATTTTAAAAGTTATAAGCATGAAAGAATTATATAGCACTCTAGAATATGAGATTTTCTTCATCGGGGTGGAAGAAAGCTAGGAAAGCTGGAGTTGGATGAGTGTGAAGCATTCAAAGTTGAGACTAAGAAATAAAATAATATCAACATTGAATATTTCTTTATTGTTACCCACACATTTAATATCAAGTTAGTTAATCCAAAGGTGAATTTTGACATTACTGAGAATTGTTACATGCTTGATTATTGAATTGTCATAGAAATACTTTCCAGATGACTTATCCTCCTATTTTTATGTTCCAAGTTCCCATTGCCCAGACCTAAAAGCTATTCATTATTAAAGGAAGGTTAAGAAAAGGAAAAGAATGCAGGTCAAGTTTTGATCAAATAGTTAGGATTGTTAGTTGACATTGCAACTTAGAAGTACCTTATTGTTCTAAGATCTATATTTCCTAGTTTTGATCCTTGAGGTCAAGGATATGTTGAAGAAAGGATTACTATAATACTAAAAACATACCTAACGTATTCCCATAAAGTGGGGTCGGGGAGGCTAGAGTGTATGCATATCATCCCTGAAACACCTCAGATTTTTTTCTCTTAAAAAAATTCTGAGTTTTTAAACTCACTGCCCAGACTATGACTCTACCTATGAGTAATAACATATCATTGTGGGTCTTAAGGACAAATCGTAGCCAGACCAGTATGCTATCCTAATGTTACTACCTTGACTATGACTGGTGGTTATGTTTTGTAAATACTCAAAATGAGTCGTATGGTCCCATCCATAGCCAAACCAATGTGATGCCCAAAATATTTTGTCTTGACTATGACTTGGACCCTATGAGTCATACAGCCACGTGATGAGTTATATGGTGTGAATCATTGGGTCACCAGAGAAGGATTCTTCAGTCACTAACTTGACTATGACTCATGGTGATGAGTCATAATGTGTCCTTATATGTCGTACAGTGACCCGTAGTCACTGGAGATAATTTTTTATTATTTTAATTAAGGTCACTTTAGACATTTCCCCATTTCCCCAATAGTGATCCACAAATTAAAATCACTTTAAGGTATCATTATCTCTCTAAAATAAATCAAAATAACTTCTCAAATACTCTCAAATATTCAAGGTCAAGATACTTAGGGTTTCAAAGAATTTGATCAATTAGGGCTCTCAAGGGGGATTTCTCTCCATAATTATAATACTTTCATGCATGTTACTCTTCCCCAAATCTTATTTCATGAATAGCATATGCTTAAAAAATTTACTTATATGTATTTGCATGTGGGTTTTGATATGGTTGAGGGTTTTGGAATGATTGACCTTTGAATGGTTTTCCCATGGTTTTTAAGAGTTATTCATACTTTAAATTGATGTTTTAAGATAATGGGATGCATGGGTGTGGGAATTGGAATGTGGGTCGAGATAATCCCCAAATTTATGTTTTTGGACTTAAAATAGGTCTTGGATAATTATGTCCTCTCAACCCACTTGTGAAATTGGTTTTGAAATATTATTTGTCACGATTTGATTCAATCACTTATACTATTGCATTTCATATTGGCTAAATAATGAATATGGATTTTGAGGACTTAATAGCAATATTTTGGGCTTGATAAAACTAAAGGAGGTTGAGGCATTCCTCCAATTTGATTTGATGAACAAGGGGGGTCGTGGAATTTTCCCAAGTTAATATGATTGTTATGGAATAGAGTTAAGCTTGCTAGTTAAGGGTATGACAATACCCATGGTTTACCTTAATGGTTTATCCTTTGGTTAATGAATGGGTTATGTGAAACTTGTTTTAAATTAGGATTAATGAGGGTTATGTAGCTTAGCCGTGAAGGTGTGGGTCTTGGATTACTTATACTAGAAACTCATATTTGTCGGTATGAGGTTTGGTCTTGATGACCATGTTCATGGTTCACACTATTGATATATATATATATATATATATATATATATATATATATATATATATATATATATATATATATTTGTATATTGGATTAACGTGGGGTTGGGGTATTCCCTGGTCTTTCTTAATACCTCTAGTTCGTGCGGCTAATATGCACTGGGGACCTTTCAGTAAGGGGAGATGAATCCATACAGCCGGTGGGTGCCTATTATGACGGTTGAGTTATATAGTCCAAGATAATGTTTTATTTTATGCTAAGCCTTGTTCACTATCCCTACATAATACTTATATATGATGATGTGTGCATAATTTTGAATTGGATTTGGCTTTGCATTATTTTATCCTTTATCCGTAATTTACATGCTAGTGCTCAACCCACTAACCATCTTCGGATATTGTATCCCCATGTGATGGAGTGTCTAAAGGTAATTCTACTTTTTTGTGCATTGTTAGGTGGATACGCTCGCTTTTTCGGTCATTTACAGTGAAGTGGTGAGCTTTTATTCTCTGGAAGACTTGATGATTTCATCAGTTTCCTTCCATGACTTATAATTGAATACATTACATTAACATTGACATTATCATTATCAATGTTATTGTCATTGTCATTGCCACTGTCACTGTCACTGAGATACTACCTTTAATATTCTATGACTACTTATTAGGAAACAAGAATTGGACTATCCTGTTTCTACAATCAACTTAGGCATACCAAGAGTAGAGACAATCCATGTAGAGAATGACATTAAAATCAGTCATCTCAAGCTCTACAGGGTCTACTGATGTAATCTTCAGGGACACTGTGATTGTGCAATATTTTTATACCTGCCTAGCTATAATGGAGCTACCCACTAGAGTAGACACTGCTATGGGTTCTGTAAATATTTTGGGACTGACACCAAAATCTACGGCTATATAAGAAGTCACAAATGAAAGTAAATCTCTGGGTCTTATAATGCATTTATATGAAGGTGAAATACTTGTAAAGTACCACTAACAACATCAAGAGAACCTTTCTAATCCTATCAAGTCTGAAGGGCATAGAGTCGATTCTGAATTACCCACTGGTGGCACTGAAGGTGGCACACTACTAATCGGGAGACCTGCTGGAGGTAAAGAGAAATTAGTCTAGCCTTATTAACGAAAATCATTACCCCTCTGGGAAACAACCAGACAATCCCTAACCCTATGACCTAATTTTCCATACCTAAAGCATCCGTCACTACCGGCCATACACTCACCCTTGTAGTTCTTACACATCTCTTGCATGTTGGGTTGGTAAAACCACTATTTATGCTACCCGGAGACTTAGATCCTGGTGAGAGCCTGGTGGTTCTTTATCCCAATTTTCCTTCCTAAACTTAGGCGTTGGATCACTGGCAAAGGATGAGGCTGGGGCTGAATATTTCTGGCAAAATTTAGAGAAATACCCATCATTTAATCTCTGCTTCGAGAAGTTAAAACGACCAGGTCGAGCCCTCTTATTCTCCCTTTCTTTTTCTTTGAGCTTCTCCTACTCAATCTATTGAGCATGGACCATCAATATTAAAATGTCCATCTCCTTAATCAACATAATTGTCCTAAACTCCTTGACAACATCTTTAGAAACTCCAGATGCAAACTTACTCATGTAGCCCTTGCATCAGCCACAATAGTCGAAGCATATCTACCTAATTGGATGAACTTGAGTGAATACTCCTTCACATTCATGTTAGACTAAATTATACTAATAAACTCTAGAACTTTGGACTCCCTCAACTCGAGTGGGAAGAACCTATCTATGAAATACGTAGCAAATTTATCCCACTCTATAGGCCTCTGCATCGGCGACTCTATCCTCCTTCCACTTCTTAACCCAGGTAAGAGTCACCTCTTGTAATTGGTAGGGATCAAAATTAGCACTCTCACTTAGGGTAACACCTATGATATCTTTTACCGTCTAGACACAGTCTGAGAACTTTTAAGGATCCTCCTCAAACTTAGATACAAGGAATGTTGGAGGATTCATCTGAGTGAAATCCTAAAATTTAGCCATGGACGTATTAACTACAAGGTTGTCTAGAGCAACATCCTATTTATTATTTTTGAGAACCTAAGGATTAGGCTAATACTGTGAAGACAGCCCTGAATTCGATGTGAAAGACCTACTCATTCAGAGTCTTTGGGAACAGGTGGTGCAGGCTGGTTCACATTTCTTTTTCCATCTGCCTATCTAGAAGGCATTTTTTGTAAATGGTAGATAATGAGTAACAAATATAATTTGTATGACGCTTATGCCCTATCGCACTACATAAATACTGAAAGAAGGGAAACTTTCCTAAAAAGTCTCATAGCCTCTCGCCCATAGTGTGGCGCGATTTACACCAATGACCAGGACTTTAATTAAAAAAAATTTAGACACCCGAGGACACTTTAAACTGTGTGCTCTGGTACTAAGTTTATCATGACTCGAAACTACACCCTAGTCATAACACAGTGCTTAAGGCCACAAGTGACCCCAAGCTAACCGATGAACTGGCACAAAGTATAAATACTAAAAGGGAGATAATAAAATACTATGCGAAATTCATTTAATAAAAGATCTAAATAATTGATTCCATAACAAAGGGGTTTAAAGCACATTACCGAAAAACATAACCAACTGTCTAACTGTCTAAAAGCCTCTAAACATGATAAGTTGTTGGGATAGGTCCCCAACTAACTCTAACTACTAAAATAACATAAATTGATGTACTAAAAAGCATGATAAGTAATATAAATAGTCCTTAATTGATGATAACTTACCAATGTAGCAACTTCATGATATAAGAACGGACAACATGCAATCTAGAAACTAAGTGCCCCAAACTATATTGTGAAATCAAATAGTACAAAAGAGAGTATGGGTTAGTACTTTGTATGCAATGGTATGTGAGATAGGGACTAACTAAAATACATATAGGTACTGAGCATGAATGCATGAACATGTAAAATGAGTGTAAGACCAAGAAAAACTAGGTACAAAAATAATTTGAACAACTCAATTATTGAAATACGAACAATTGGTCATGCAAACCTAAACTGATATAATTTGAATACTGAACTAAAATTATGGGATATAACATTTAACCGACATGACCCGATTTAAGCTAATCGGGGTCCAGCCTATAAGCCTACTTAGAAGGGTGTCAGTACCTTGCCAAGGGTACCAACACTGTCCTTGTGGATCTACTAAATTGGTGTCTCAAAGGACTATGGTGTCATTCCTCTACTGACGGGTGACCCCTAAGAGAGTGTCAGTCCTCAAATGGTGGGTGACCTCTCATAACCTATGTTGGCTAAGTAGTTATGGAACTCAAGGACTTCTACTAAAGGTCTCAGTCCTTTATTGGCATGTGAGCCTTTATTCCTAGGCTTGCTCGGTGCTAAGTTCTACTCCCAACTGAACTGAAAATGATGCTAATCAAAGGCTTAACATTATTGATACTGATATATGCTCAACATGATGGTATTCTTAATTTAGTGATACAAGTATGCTCTGAATGACTTGTAACCTGACATCTGTGATATACATGAATATCTTGGTATTAGTTATTTATAACCCACCAGCACTATCTAATGCAAACTGATCTTGGAAAATATTGAACAATACATGGTATGGGAAAATCATGAATAGCACCCAAGATTTCAACAACTAATCATATGTACACATTCCCATTATCAAGCAAATGAAAACACTATTATCATGAGGTAATATTTTCATGGTTCAAAATCAAAACTATTGAAAGAAGATTCATAAAATTCAAGGTTAACTTGGAACTCAATAAAAGAGAAAAGTGTTTTATGCTTGAAAGTTTAGAGGGTTCTTGGGATTCAATGGGTGGAAGGGACCCACTGATGGATATTCCATATACCTAAAGTAGAAGATTTGGTGAATTCCTTGGAGTTGATATTGTTCTTAAGAAACCCTAGTTTGCTCTTAAGAAAGAATGTAATCGCTCTTTTTTTTTTATTTCTTTTGGTAGAATTGATGATTATGTTATGAAATCCCTTGAAAAATCAAATAGGAAGCTGGGTTCCCAGTTGTTATGACTCATCCCACGACTCATCATGACTGGTTACAAGTCGTAGTTTGAGTAGTAGGCTGGGACTTTGAGTTTAGGACCATCACTTTCTTGACTATGATTCAATACCTTGCGACTTATTGGGACTGACTATGAGTCATTGGGTTGAGTCATAGTCTGAGGCTTAGTTCATGGATTCTTTATTAGTCAGGATAAGAGTACAATATATCACTCATAATGTCTTACTACGAGAAGTGTGCTAGACTCGGTAACCACTGGAGGGAATCTTGGGTAGTATACTATTGTGACGAAGAGTCCCTCCACAAGACTCATAGCTACTGATTACAGGTCGTAGGGAGGAGTTGAGGCCACTGGCTATAGCTGAGGGTCCTTCACTAAAGTGACTACAACTCACTTATGACGAATCATCACAAGTGGTTACGAATCGTTACCTGAGTCGTAGTTACAACAGTGTATGTCAAGCCTTTAAGGAAATTTTCAATAACTTTTTTCCTTGACGTCGAATTAAGGAGAGATGGAAGCGTTGGAAAGCTAACTTTATGGTCTATCTTTTAAGAGGTCTAGAGTTCGAAATTATGGGGTATTACAATTGCCGTCTCCAATAGACCACCTTCTTGAGGGGATGTAATTGGAATATTCCATATTTCTATTCTGCAAATTCACCTCTTCAATATTGTTTTCTTATGTGGTGCACTGCCATATCTCTCTCTTAATATATTAGTAGCTTTCCTTAAGTGTCGATATTTTCCTTGCTAGTTCTTTATTTACCCTTATATCAGTGCCCTCTTCCATGTATAAATTAAAGACAATTGTACATCAATAGAGAATGAAAAATATTTACAAGGTAACTCTTTCACTAGATTTATTCAAGGGGATCATTTAAAGCCCACTCGACTTATGATGTAATGTAACTTTCAGAGAAGAAGAAACATGAAAGACCTTTATAGGCCATATTTATTCCCAATTATGTCAACTAGGAATTAATACCTTCATTAATGATGAGGATCTGACAAAGGGTTATATGATAACAATCAATCTAGAGAAAGCAATAACAGTGTAGAGTTTCCATTATTTTTTTCTCAAAAATTATGCTTCGCCTAGTTAGTGTCTTGAAGAACTAATTAAAACTTTTACGTAAAGAAAAGTTACAGCAAGTTGTTTAGTCTATTTGGATGATGTTGATCCTTCTTAAGTGTGAAGGCAAATTGGATGCTTTGCTGAAGCTTTGGCTAGACACGGGGAGGGATTATTTGGGGCTCAAAGAATGGACAACTGGACAAATGCCCTTAATAAAGCTACAAATTTACATGGATGAGATCGCAAAATGTTGCTAGCGGGTGCGTTTTCTATTTGTTATTGGATTTCCTTTAAAGTACCTATTGTATTGAAGTTGTGATAGCTACTTAGGTTCATCTCACACTCTATTATGAGTTGGCTACTTATTTTGATTTTTCGATCAAATATCAAAGTCTTATTCACTTGTTTTTCTTTAATTTTAATTTTTATTAAAAATCTATAGGAATGAATCAAAATTTATTGAAAATACTATACAACGAATCCTATAAAAGGTCAACCAGACACCTCTAGATATTGTTTGGTACTCAATTGGAATAGATAATCATGTTAAAGATATCGAGTTGTTAATTCAAAATGAGTGTGTAGATGAAGTTCACATGGTCGGTATATATGGTGTTGGTGGAATAGGGAAAATAGATCTATTAAAAGATATCTACAACTAAGAATTTCAGCACTTCGATGGTAGTTTCTTCCTTTCAAATGTTAGATTGGAAGCTCAAGGCTCAAGCATCAAATGGTTTAGTCAATTAACAAGAGAAACTTCTATATAAAATTCTTAATACTAAAGACATAAATTAACAATGTTGATGAACGTATTAAGATAATTGAGACAAGACATTGCTCAAAGAAAGTTTTAGTAGTTCTTGATGATTTGGACCACTTAAGTCAATTACAATCATTAGCAAGAGATCGAATGGTTTTGTTCTGGAATATTAATAATCACTACACCTAGAGATGAACAATTACTAAGTGGCCTTAGAGCGAATGATAAATATGAGACCAAACTATTAAATATAGTGATGTTATGCAACTTTTTAGTTATCATGATTTTAACCATCTTTTTCCATCATAAGATCACATTGAGCTAGCGCAAGGAATAATCGAATATTCAAGTGGGCTACCATTAGATCTTGTGACATTGGGGTCATATTTGCATGAAAGATCTGTAGAAAAATGGAGATACATATTCAAGAAACTAAGAGCAATTCCTTATAGTGATATTCAAAATATTCTTAATATAATAGACTTGATGGTGACACTCGGAATGTTTTCATTGATATTGCATGTGCCTTCCATGGATTTCTATGGATGATGCTACCAAAGCATTAAATGCATGTGGTTTTAATTTTGAAGTGCGAGATAAGGGAAGATAGAGTGTTCGCGTGGGATCACTCTGAGACCCTGGAAGATGTAGTAGATTATTCATCCCTCAAGAATTCAATGATGTTCTACGTGGAAATAAAGTCAGTAATGTCTTTTACTTTATCCTTTAACTGTGTGATTGTTTATTAATTTGTTTATATATGTGCATGTCACTACAAAAATTCAATTCAGTTGTACTTTTTGTGGTTAGTAAATTATTTCTAGTTGTTTGCTAGCTATTGTAAATTTGAAATGATAATTTGTTGTAGTCTACTAACTAGTGATTTTGTTATGAATTCCCATGGATACCAGAACTTTCTTGATAACTGGTAACAAATCTTTAAAACTAATTAAAGCTCTTTAGAAATTGATTTTTGATATCAATGAATGAATTGAACGAAAATTAGGTTTTGTTAGCCGTATCTTCATTAACAAGTCCACACTCCCATCGAAGGGTACAATTTTCTGTTAAATAATGTTCTACTCCCTTTGAACAAATGTTCCTGAAAAAATGTCACGCGTGTACCGTTTTTCCATTAATTGAGTTTCACTTTTGACCTTAGCATGTAACTCAAGGATAGGGGATAAAATAATGCCATGGCTAACAATTCAAATCAGTCAAAAATTCAATGCACATAATCATATGCAAATACATATATACATAATATCATATGTCGGGGTTGGGAACAAGGCTAGCATGAACCTTTAAAATCTTAGACTGGGTTGTGTAGCATAACTGTCATATATAAGGAACCCAAGGGTATATGGGTCTAGCTCTTCCCCAACTGGAAGGGCCCCAGTGTGTGTAGCCAAACGAACCAGAGGATAATCATTTGTCATATGCCTTGTGGGGGACTCGAACCTCCCGGCAAAAATCAATGTGACTTAAGCACCAATTTATATATCATGGGAGGCTCAGACCTCCCAATCATATAATATAAGGGGGACTTGAACCTCTCGGTCATTTAGACCCCCACACCGGCTAGTGCAATTCCCGGTATTGGTCCCTCGGGACCTCCACTTTCACGGTCTGGCTACATAATCCTCTTTTAGGCCCAATTAAAACATTTAATACACATTCCTAATTATTGAACCAGTTATGCATTGAGGTATTCCATTGGTATCGTCATACCAACCCATTTGCAAGTTCATTATCATGCCACAATCCATCAACCATCACATGGGGAAATTCATAACCCCTTAGGTTCAATTAGAATTCACACGGGAAATCCACATACCCTAAAGTTCAATGAAGTCATAACATGGTTCATTAACCTCTTATGCCAATGTATTAATTCAAGTGAGCAAGTCTAATCATGTGCCAAAACCATATATCATTATCAATTTCACAATTTAGGTTGAGGGCACACAATTTCCAAAATTGTTAAATTTGGTGGAAACATAACCCCTTTGTTTATCAACCAAAATCGTGCACCCCATAAGTTTGAAAATCATTAATAAAGCATGAATAATGCATAATAACCCATAGGAAATCAATTATATGACTATTCATATCAAATTCCCTCAACCACATCAAAACCCTTGTTCAAATCCACAAAATTAACCATGTGCATTCATGCATTTAATAAAAACAAGTTAAGGGGAGAGCCACATGCCTGAAATACCCAAGATTATGAAGAGAATTCAACGCTTGAAGCTCTACTTGACCCACTTCTTGGAAAACCCTAAGTATGGATGCTTGAGAAACTTGAGAGAGAAGAAAAAATATTTGGAGTGTATTATAGATGAAAATAGGTCCCAAGTATATTTATAAGTCATTAGTTATTATTGGGATAAGAGGGAAATGTCTAAAATAACCTATTTAAAATGCTAGAAAATAAACCATTAGTCGTTACGGGTCTCATAACGACTTGTCATGACTCATTACGACTTGTCTCCACTAGCTTTTTTCAGGATAGTTTCACCAGGCACACACACATTGTTGACCTTACAACTCGTATACAATGGACCGTAATGAGATCCTATGACTCATAGGGTCAAGTTATAGTCAACACAGAAAGTTTTTGGGTATACACTGGACATCCTACTATTTGCTCACAACGACCCGTATTGAGTCCTCACAACTTATAGTGACCCACTCGTACTCAGAGCAGAAGACATAGCCACACATACAGTTGTCAAGAAATTTGGGTCCAATGACTCATTAAGACTCCCTATGACTCATAGGGTAAGTCATTGTCCGGATAGTAAGGATAAAATTTAAGAAATTTCTTAGAGATCAACACTCGGGGTGTTTCATTCTCCCCCTCACCCAAAGGATCATTCATCCATGAATGATGGGTCAAGGCATCCCTTAGCTCAATTTAACATAGAAACACACCCACACTTACCTTTAACAAAGATAGAAAACAAAGATGTTAAGATCACACATTCCTTAAGCATGATTTTCTGGAGTAGGGAATAGGAATAGCTACTAGGACTTTATGTCCTCCTCAGCTTCCCAAGTAGATTCTTCAAAGGTTTTGTTACTCCAAATAACCTTTACTGATGCCACGTCCTTCGTCCGCAACCGACGAATTTGCCTATCTAAGATCTCTATTGGAACTTCCTCATAAGAAAAGGAATTCAAAATGCCCACACCTTCCAAAGGAACAACAAACGAAGTATCACTCACTCACTTTCTCAATATCGAGACATAGAAGAATGGATGAATGGATCTAAATCTAGAAGGCAACTCCAATTCATATGCGACATTGTCAACCATCCTCAAAACCAAATACGGACTAGCATAACGGGGACTGAGCTTCTCCTTCTTCCCAAACTGCATCACTTCCTTCATGGAAGATACCTTTAAGAACACCCGGTCACCAACATTAAACTCCAACTCTCTTCGTCTTACACCCGCATAGGTTTTTTGGCGACTTTGGGAGGTCTTAAGCCTATTTCAAATCACCTTCACCTTCTCCATGGCTTGGTAAACCAAATCAGGACCAAATAACCTATTTTCAACAACCTCAAACCATCCAATAGGAGACCTACACCTCCTACCATACAAGGCCTCAAATAGACCAATACCAATGCTAGAGTGATAACTGTTGTTGTAGGCAAATTATTTGAGAGGCAAGTGGTCAAACCAACTACCACCAAAGTCAATCAAACAAGATCTGAGCATATCCTCGAATATATGAATAGTTCTCTCTAGTTGCCCATATGCCTGCGGGTGGAAAGCGGCACTAAGGCTCACTTTTTCCCCAAACCTCTCTGAAAGGAACACCAAAAGTGAGATGAGAACTGAGTCATTGATCAGATATGATGGAAAATATGGAACCATGAAACTTCATGATCTCCTCAATTAAGAGCTTAGCATAATCGTCCACCGAATAGTTAGTCCTCACTGGCATGAAATGAGCGGACTTAGTCATTTTATCCTCGATGTTCCAAATAGAATCAAACTGATGGCGAGATCGTAGAAGACCAGTAACAAAATCCATATTAATTGTTTCATATTTCCACACAGGCAGCTCAATTTCTTGAATCAATCTACCAGGCTTCAGGTTCTCCACCTTCACTTGCTGACACACCATAAACTTAGCCACAAAATTGGCCATATCCCCTTTTAAGTTATTCCACCAATAAATTTATCTTAGGTCATGATACATCTTCGTCGAACCATGATGAACAGTATAACACAACTCATGAGCTTTGGCCAAAATTCTTCCTCGCAACCCATCAACATCAGAAACACATAATCTGTCTTGGTACCTCAAGATACCATCACCATAAATGTCAAGAGTCATCACTTTCTGCCTACCTTCACCCTCATTGATATGCACCAAGATAGGGTCTAACACTTGCTTCTTCTTTACCTCAGCACCAAGATATGACTTTGCCACCTCTTTAATAATTACACTATCTTCGAAATCCAATAGATGAATTCAAAGATTAGCCAAATGATGAATGTCCTTCACCAAATCATGTTTCACCTCGTCCATATGAGACAAGATCCCCAAGGACAACCTTCTAAGAGCATCAACAACCACGTTAGCTTTACCTAAGTAATAGTGAAGAATCATGTAGTAGTCCTTTAGTAACTCAAGCCACCTCTTTTTCCTAAGATTTAGCTCCTTCTGAGTTAACATATATTATAGGCTCTTATGATCAAAATAAATATCCATATGGACCCTATACAAATAATATTCCCAGTCTTTAATGCAACCACCACAAATAACAATTCCAAATCATGAGCCGAATAATTCTTCTCATGAACCTTCAACTACCTAGATTCATATGCAACCACCTTACCATACTACATCAACACATAACACACTCTCACTCAAGATGCATTATAATAGACAACAAACCTATCAATACCCTCAGGTACAGTTCAAGACCAGAGTCGAAGTCAACTTATTCTTCAACTTCTTGAAACTATCCTTATAAGCATCAGACCACAAGAACTTCACCTTTTTTTGAGTCAACTTTGTCAATTGAGCTGCAATAGAAGAGAAATTTTCCACAAACCATCTATAATAATCGGCTAAACCCAAGAAACTCTAAACGTCGATTGGAGTCATAGGTCTAGACCACTTCTTAAACATCGTAAATTTTTGGGGATCCACCATGATCCCTTCACTAGAAACAACATGACCCAGATGAATCAAAACATTTAAATAGAACTCACACTTTGAGAACTTCGCATACAAATATTGATTCTTTAGGGTCTACAACACAATAAAAAGGTGATTAAAATGATTTGCCTCACTTTTTGATTAAACCAGAATATCATCGATAAACACAATGATGAACAAATCTAGAAACTAATAAAATACCAAATTCATGAGATCTATAAATGTTGTCGGGGCATTAGTCAAACAAAAGGACATTAGTAGAAACTCAAAATAACCAACCATACCTGGTTTAAAAAGTAGTTTTAGGGATATCCGTCTCCCTAATCTTCAACTGATGGTAACCAGACTGAAGATCTATCTTACAAAAGTACTTAGCATCCTGAAGCTGATCAAAGAGATCATCAATGCTAGGAAGGGGATACTTATTCGTAACAGTCACCTTATTTAATTAGAGGTAATCTATACACATATGAAGGGACCCATCATTCTTATGCATGAATAGAATTGGAGCACCCCACGAAGACATACTAGAGGGAATAAAACCTTATCAAAGAGATTATTCAACTGCTCCTTAAGTTTCTTTAACTCAGTTGGAGTAATTCTATAGAGAGGGATAGAGATAGGATGAGTGTTCAAAAGAATATCGATGCCAAAATCAATTTCCCTATCAGAAGAAACACCAAGAATATCATCAAGAAAAACCTCAGGGAACTCACTATCCACGGGTATAGATTGCAATGAAGGACCCTCTAAGTTAGAATATTTAACCCAAACCTAATGGTAAAGACACCCCTTGGATATCAATTTCTGGGATCTAAGATACTTTATGAACCTCCCCTTAGGCGCTAGAGAAATCCCTTCCTACTATATAACTGGCTCATTAGGAAATTTTAAAATAACCTTACACGTCCGACAATAAAGGGAAGCATAGAACGAGTGCAACCAATCCATCTCCAAAATTATATCAAAGTATAACATGTCCAACATTATCAGATCCACCAGGGTCTCCCTATCACAGAACGTCATCACACAACCTCTATAGATCCGTTTAGCCACAACAGATTCACCTACTAGGGTGGATACAGAGAAGGGATCTAGAATATACTCAGGATCAAATCAAAATAAATACCCATATAAGGGGTTACATATGAGAGATTCGACCTGGGATAAAGTAAATAATATACATCACAAGAGAAAAGCTTGAGCATACCAGTAACAATATAGGGGATGCCTAAGAATCTTGGCAAGTGGAAAGAACATACATATGGTTTCGTCTAGTGCTAACCCAGAAATAGTAGTAGCACCCTTTGGTGAAGGAGATGATGAAGTAGCAATAAGAATCTTATTTTCCCTAGAAACAACCCTAGAAAGACAATTTAAAGCACTTGTTCCTCCTTTATTCATGAACGCCATGATGCACCTGACCAAGAAATCTACAAGGGAGATATGATGTACCTGACTGAGCCCCACTAGCCCGAGGCTGAGCACCCTGTAACCTTAGACCCACACTATTCTAAAAATAACGATCACTCGACGTCTATTAATAAGAAACACTAGTCATAGAGTAGAAACCAGAATTATCCCACTTCTTATGAGACCATTTTATGTCATTTGTACCACTCTGTAGCTGATCTACCCTGATACGAATATTGAAACTTCTTATTCTACCTTTCATTTATCTTTTCTTGCTTTTTTACTCTTCCACTTGTTACAAATACACCATAAGTCTTGACATATCCATATCATTGTTAAATAAAGAGGCATTGCTTTCCAAGATCAACTCTTGGGACAACCTGGAAGATAACTTCCTTGCTTTCCAAGATCAACTCTCAGGAAAACCTAGAAGCAAACTTACTCATTCTATCCTGCATGCTAGACAATATTTCATAGCATATCAAGACAATTAGTGAAACTTCAAGGCATATTCCTTTACTTCCATCCTGCCTATCTTCAAATTCACAAATTTCTTAGCCTTTACCTCACTCAACTCCTGAGGAAAAAGGCAATCAAGAAAAGCACTAGAGAAGTCATCCCATAAAGCAGACTCAGCATCATCACCCCTAGACTTGTCCTATTCCTCAAACCACTTATAGACCATATCATTCAACTGATAAGAAACAAACTCCACACCTTCCACATCAGTAGCATGCATCACACGAAAAATATTTTCTATCTCATGAATAAAATTTTGTGGATCTTCCTCAACTTTAGATCCAATGAAAGTCAAAGGGATCAACATCATAAATTGGCCAACTCTAGTGACCTCAGAAGATGGATCAACAAAAGCAACATGCTCAATCTCAGAGTGAACCAACTAGGTAAGCAAATGGATCGACTCGCAAAACTCAGCATTAGACACGTCAGCTTGAGGTGCCTGAGGAAGGCCAAGGTAACTGGTGGAACTCCATTAGGGAAATTGGAAGCAGCGACCCTAGACCAGGTCTGAACACCATGAGTAGTGTGAGCTCCGTCCACATTGTCCTAAGATAGGACAAAAGAGTTTCCACGAGCATCAAATCTTCTGGGAGGCATGATCTGAAAAGCAAACATACAGGAATTAGAGCAGATTTTAAGATCTTAGGCTCTATATCTCAAAATATAACAACAAGAAAAGGAAACATTCCAAAATGCCTCATATCCTCTCATTTATAAATGTGACATGCTACACTCCTATAAAAAGACTCTACTTGACACGACTTTGTAGACACATAGTGACACCAAACCTAGGCTTTGATACCAACTTTTCACAACCCAAACTATATATCATTATTAATTTCACAATTTAGGTTGAAGGCACATAATTTCCAAAGCCACCATTCAAGGAAAAATCATTAAATTTAGGGTAAACATCACCCCTTTGTTTATCAACCAAACTCATGCACTCTACAAGTTTCAAAATGATTAATAAAGCATGAATAATGCATAATAAAACATAGGAAATCAATTATATAACCATTCAGATCAAAATACTCAACCACATCAAAACCCTTGTTTAAATCTACAAAATTATCCATGTACATTCACGCATTTAGCAAAAACAAGCTAAGGATAGAGTCACATGCCTAAAATACCAAAGATTACGGAGAGAATTCAACCCTTTAAGATCTAATTAACCCACTTCTTAAAGACCCTAAGTATGGATGCTTAAGAGACTTGAGAGAGAGAAAAGAATTTTTTTTGAGTGTATTATGGATGAAAATAGGGTCCCAAGTTTATGTGTAGTCGGAGATTTCAGTTATATATATGTTCTTCAGGTAAGTAGTTTTAGTTACAAACATGATAAGCTTTAGACTTTAGTCTAATGCACCCATAAGATATATCTTTCCTTATCCTAATATTTGTTCGAGTACGAATGGTCCTAAAGAGGAGCTAATTTTATGCCCTATAAGTTTGATGTTCTTATTTTGATAGCTCCCATGTATTTTAATTTAATTTTTAGGTTTAATGATGACTAGGAATATTAACAGGACCATTAGGAAGTATTAAAAAAAAATTGGATTGAGTTTTGAGGCCTAACAAAACTCTAAAATAGTGAGGGTTCATGTTTAGGTCGTGCCACGGAGGTAAGGCACACCCTACCATGAAAGTCAATGGCCTAGCATGATAAGGGTGTTCCACGCCTACTGGATGTCGCGATATGGGCATGCTATGCCACTGGCTTGGTGCGATTAGGGTGTGCCATGCTAGTGGTTGTAGTAATGCCAAAATCCTTTTATTCTTTTGATTTTTTAAGGTAATTTGGTGTTTTATTTTCTAATTGGTCCTACAACTAGTACAAAACGTATTCCCCATCCCATAAATCATAATTTATTATTTTATCTCCTCCCAAGCTCTCAAGAACACAAAAGGAAGAGTTCCTCCCTAAATTGTATCTTAATCACTCTACACTTAAGTTTTCTTCAAGTATGTGAGGTGTGAACAAGGATTTTCTTTCATCTTTGTACTCAAAAAATTCATTTTTACAATTGAATTTGTGGAATTTCTAGATAGGAATCATACCCACTTTACATAATTTTGAAGTTATGATGTTCCTTTATAAATTAAAGAGCGTTTAACATGAAAATTTATGGTTTTATCATGTTTTAACACGCGTAGTTATTATCATGAAGTGAATTTTATTTTTCTTTACAAAAGTACCATAAATTGGTAAAAGTATATGATTTTAGCATAATTCACTTAGTTTACATTGAGTTCAGACTAACTATTTTAGATTACAGACTATTACAACATGATTACGATTTTAGTTTTGATCTTATGATCTCAGAAAAGATATAAGATCCACATACATTTCTATGATTAGAAATAGAGGTAGAAGCACATTTTGTTTTAGACTTATCAGATCATATGCTTATTTTATAGTCAATTTCATATATTTTATGAGCAATAGTATTATTTGAGAGTCGCACCTAGTATCAAGGAGTAAGGTTCTAGTGTACCTTAGTTCCATAGAATATGTGCCATAGTAGGTATTCATTATTCATCTTGTCCAAATGGACATGTATAGGTGATCACCCTAGTAAACCTTTACCCTGGCAAGGTATATCGGGCCCTTTTGATGGAGTTCTATGTTTCTTGCATGGTTTATGTTTGTTAAGAGAATCTCCCTGATAAATGACAATTTTAGAAACTAATATTATTCACTAACTTCATTAGATGTTTCTTTATATCTTATGCTTTATGATATTTTAGCTTTTTGATTTATTCATGAACATAGGGAGTCTATCTATACTCAGCATGTATGTCTTAAGATTATGATCTATATTAGTTTTTACTTATTGCATTCATCCTCAGAAACTAAGTATATTCTAGAAGTATTGACCACATATATATCTGTATGGCTTCATAGTTTTACAATGTAGGTTTTGGTGTTCGTCCTTAGTAGCTTGATTAGATAATATCACCATTTCCTACCTCCTGAGAGTAGGTGAGGCCTATTATTTTGAGGACCCAGATTATGTTTGCTTCTAGCAGTTTAGTGATGTTTATGTCACATGTTATGCTTTTAGTTTGAGTCAGTTAGGGTCTATCCTAGTGGCTCCTAAGTTTATTTCAAGTCCTCTCAAAATATTTCAGTAGTTTTTGAACATTCACACTTTTCAGTTAATTTTTAGCATAATCTTTTTATTTGAGATTGGTTATCCAAACAAATTCACATTAATTAGTTAATGTTCATGTTTATATTTATGTGAATTGGTTTTGATTTAGCACTAAGTACATACCATGGGTTAACTTTAGGGCTACTTGTAGTCCTATACACCGTATGACGATCAGAGAGTAGTCTCAGGGCTTTACAAGCAGCTTAGAGAGTCGTTTGAGGTAGAGTTTGGGCTCATTCTTCCTCCTTTGTGTTAGTTGTTATCTGAAACCTAGTTTTGACTTATATAAAATTTAGTAGTGGAACAACAGAGCCATATATTAGTATTGGGTAAAATATTTTCTTAATATCAATTTTTGGGATTAGTAGTGGTCCTCACCGGCCCTCTTTTAGATCAAATCTCTACATTAGACCCTTATAGACATTGGAGGTCTTCTTTCATCACCCTAGAATAATTCTTGAACCTTAGAATGAGTTAGATAACTTTTAGACCTTTAGTTAAACTTGTTAACTTGTACTTGCTTACTAGTTCCAGTTCAAGTCCAGCAATTGTGATTCATATGTGATACTTTAGTATGATGGTATGATGCTCTAGGTTTTTATTTAAGTTCAGCATTTATGATTTATTTATGGCATTATTATGATGATTTTGCTCTTTTGTTCTGGTTAAAGTTCGGCATTATGGTTTGAAGGGAATATTGGGTATGGTCTCATTGTTGTCCACTTAAAGTTATGATTATCAATACTCTCTTCCTTATGTTTGTCCATGGGGATTATAGAGGTTCAACTGGATTTTGTTTATTTGTTTGCACCTTCTACGGTCCTAGGAGTCCAGTTATATTATAGTTATATATTATTTATTTTGATTTACTCATTATTCATATATTATATATCCCAAATTTTGAGTAGTATTATAGATATTATCTTCATCCATCAGTTCATATTATGTTCTCATATTTTTTATACCTTTATTAAGATTTATCTCAGTTGATCTATGATGCATACTGAATACCTATTATATTGGTACTCACACTTCACTTCTGCATCTTTTTTTGATGCAAATCCTAGTATGAGTCACCGCTACTAACATTCTATCTTGCTTTCTTTGGGGCCTCAAAGATAGGGTGAGCTTTTAAAGTCGGGGCCAATCCTCTCTAATTATACTATTTTTGGACAGTCTTTATGTTTGAGACTACTTGTATATTTGATACCATTCAGTATTCTTATTTTTAGATTTAGTGTCTTGTACCGACCTTACTATGTCATGGGATACTATTTCATTTACTTTCATGGATTTTGCTATTGTTCAGTATCTTGCACTTATATTTATCTTCTTATAATTTTGTTGTATGATTATTTTGATATTTCTTTTGCCTTCCACCTATTAGCCCATTACTTAATATTTTAGGCTATGGTGTGTCTTACTTATCGATGGGTTAAAGTACATTACATTATGACTAAAGAAATTAGGTCATGAAAAATTTGTATCAGAGCCTAGATTCACTGTTATTATTAGTACTAGAGCAAGTTTCTAGTGGAAGCATGCAGATTGGTACAATGATGTTTGCATCCTATGTTTAGAAGGATATAGGGCATTCATAGGAAAACCTCATCTTTTTTATTCATTCTCAGGCATCAAGTCTATGATGGTTTCTAAAATTCTTAATATTTCACTATTTCGCAGATGGTTAGGACATGATCTATGATGATAAGAGAAAAGGACCTCAAGTTTGCAGCCAAAGGCACCGGCTAGAGGTCATGGCTAACCCAGAGGCTAAGTCCAGGTTAGAGTTGCAACCCCATCTAGGGGTCAAGAAAAGAATCTTTCACCATATCCTATTATTACTTCCAAGGTAGAGGTAGCTAGAGCTTTCTCCACCCCAAAAATTAGAGTTCGAGGGTAGCCTAATCCCCTTTAGGGTTTATTTCTTATTCAGTACTCAGAGATACCTTGCTTCAATTATTGGGATTGTTAGGTAGTGCACCGTCTGATGATTCTCAATAAGCATACCAAAGTTGTATTAATTTAGGAGTACAACCTACAATTATAGCTTCCAAAGTTGAGATTCCTCCAGCACTGGTAGTTCTATCATTGGAAATACCCAACCACTCTTGACAATTAAGGAGCAGAAGATATTAGGTTAATTCTTGAGATTGACTCCACCCAGGTTTGTAAGGGCCCCAAGCAAGGAAAATTTTGATTTTCTGACTAGGTGTAAGGAGAGCTTCATAATTTAGGCCTAGTCTAGGTGCGCAGAGTAGACTACATAACTTTTTAGTTGGACTTAGCGGCTAGACATTTGTTTTGAGGTTATATTAATTCTAGGCCAACTTGATCTTCACTTATGATATGGAATTAATTTTTTGAGGCTTTCTTAGAGAAGTATATACCTCTCATCCTTTAAGAGAATCTGAGAGATCAATTTACTAGTTAGGAGAAGGCTTCCATAATTATTTTAGTGTGTGACATGAGATTCCATGAGGTTGCCAAACATGTTGTTGTGATCGTACCTAATAAGTATGAGCAAATTTGATACTTTGTTATAGGGCTGAGACTTTCTCATTACATGGACACTTAGAGTTTAGTTGTGGCTACTAGGTTTTTATTAATATTTACAATTATTACTAGACTATGGAGGAGATGCATTGCAAGGCCCAAGGGTGCGGCAATAAGAGACACGGTCAGCAGGACAGCTTCATTGGGAGCTACAATGGGTCATGGTTCATAGGCAAATTTTCTTAGGGTAGGCACACTCCAAGTCAGTCTTACCAACACCAGGGTCAATCTAGTAGGCCTATTCATGCCAATTCAGATCATAGATAGAAGTTAGTTCAGTTATAGTTACAACAATGGGCAGGGTAGTGTCTAGTTCTCGATAGGTGCACAATCAAAGTCTTCAAGCACATGTGCTAATTCTTAATCAATTAGATCTTTTAGGTAGATTAGATTGCTCGAGGCTTGTTATGATTATGAGATTATTATTCATTTCTCCAAAGAGTGTACTCGGCATGGGATTATTTAGATTGAAACACAAAGTATTAAGTGAATTAAATAATTGTTACCTCCAACTAGAGGTGGTGCACAGATTCATAGAGGTGGTCCTTATATACCTAGTCCAAAAGTAGATGAGGTTAGTTGTATGTTGTACTTGGTAGGCTTGAGATGAAGTCTTAGAATGTTACTATTATAGGTATGATTTCAATGTACCTTCAACCATCAATTATTTTATCTGACTCGAGATCCACTTAGTCATATATTTCTGCTTATTTTGCACCATAGTTAGGGTTGTTTTGGGAGCCTTTATCTGTACCATTGCATGTATCTACTCCCATGGGTGATTATTTTATAGTGGATTGGACTTGTAGATAATGTGTTATGAATGTTAGAGAGTTTGATACTTAATCCAACCTTATTATAATAAATAGTATGATGAATTTTGATGTGATTCTAGGTCTATACTGGTTATCCCCTATCATAAGGTCTTGGATTACTTTACCAAAATCTTTACCTTAGCCATGCTTGGCATACCCTCAATTTTGTGATAGGATTCTTTTAGCCACGCATTGATGGGGATTATTTCTTATGTTTGATCTAAGAGATTGGTGTCGAAGGATTGTGAGTCTTATCTTGCTTATGTTCATAATGTTAATGTTGAGAGTCTTTCAATTGATTTTGTTTCTAGTGTTCATGAGTATTCTGATGTTTTTCCTACTGACCTACCTAACTTTTCTCCTGAACGTGATATTTATTTTGTTATTGATATTTAGTCGGGTACCCAAGCTATTTATATAAAACCTTACCAAAATGACTCCTGCTGAGCTTAACGAGCTAAATTCCCAACTTTAGGATCTCCTAGGTAAGGGTTTCATAAGGTTGAGTGTATTGTCTTAGGATGCTCCTGTCTTGTTCCTGAAGTTAAAGAATGATTTTGTGTGTTTATGTATCGACTACAGGAAGTTGAATAAGGAGACAATGAAGAATAAGTATCCTATGCCTTGTATTGATGATTTATTTGACTAGATTTATTGTTCGAAAGTTCTTTTAAGGATCCACTTGAGATTTAGTTACTTCCAGTTGAGGAGTTAGGATGAGGACATCCTAAGACAACCTTCCAGACTCGTTATGGCCATGATGAGTTCATGGTGATGTCTTTTTGATTGACAAACGCCTCAACAAGTTTATGGATTTAATGAATTGTGTTTTAAAGACTTATTTGGAATATTTCATAATTGCTTTCATCAATTATATCCTTGTGTACTCAAGGAATAGGGAGAAGAACAAGCAACATTTAAGAATTGTCACTAGACTTTGAGAAATCATAGGCTTTTTGTCAAATTCTCAAAATGTGAGTTCACGTTAATGTCTGTTACATTACTAGGACATGTGGTGTCTAAGAATGGTATTATGGTGGATCCGTCAAAGACTAAGGCTATTCATAATTTTCCCAGACCTACATCTCCAACCTAGGTTCATAGTTTTATTAGTTTGGTAGCCTACTATAGGTGATTCATCGAGAGATATATTACTATTGTAGCCCCTATGACAAGGTTTACTAGGAAGAGGTTTGTTTTTTGGTTTTATAAATGCGAGTCGATCTTTAAAAAGCTCAAGTACTTGCTCAGTTTTACTCCAATTTTGACTCTTCTAGTTGAGAATAAGGGCTTTACAGTTTTTTGTGATAATTTTGGTGTTGGTTTGGTTTGTATTTTTATATAGAAGGGTCGAGTAATAGCTTATGCATGGAGGTAGTTGAAAATGCATAAACGCAACTACCTCACTCATGATTTAGAGTTACCGGTGGTAATTCTTTGCTTAAGATGTGAAGGCATTACTTGTATGGTGTTTACTGCAAGATATTGAATATCAATGTCTTCAATACATATATTGCGACTGAGAGAGAGCCTAATTAGAGATAATGCGAATGGATTGAGTTGTTGATAGACTATGATATATGTATTCTATACCAACATAGAAATGGCAATATGGTAGTGGATGCCTTGAGATGGAAGGCGGTTAGTATGGATAGATTGACCTCTATTTTAGTTTTGGAGCAGCCTCTGTCTTTAGACATATATTCGTTGGACAACTTGATGGTGCGACTTGATATATTGAACCTTGGAATAATTTTTACGAGTGTTTAGGCTAGGTATACCTTGATTGAGCAGATTTGAGATCATAAGGATAGTAGACTTTATGGCATTTGTGATCCAATGTTGAGAGGTGGTTTAAGTTAGGATACCTTGGATTTTGAGGGTATTCTGAGATTTGATGGTTGTATTTGTATTTTAAGTGTTAGAGACTTGATTTGGTTGATAATAGGTAATACTAAAGGCTCTCGATATTTATTAACCCTAGGACAACTATGATGTATAACGATTTAAGGGAGCATTACTAATGGAGTGGTATAAAGAAGGATATAGTGGAATTTATAGCTCAGTGTTTGTGTTGGTAGTAGGTAAAGGCCAAGCATCAGAGACTGTGTTGATTACTTTTGAGGCTACCCATTCCTGAGTAGAAATAGAAGTAGAATACTATTGACTTCATGAGTGGTTTGGCTTGTACTTCTATCAGTTCCGACAGTATTTGGTTCAGTATAGATCAGTTGACCAAATCAGCTCATTTCATCCCCATTTAGATTTCCTTCAGTTCTATGAGGTTATCCTGTATATATGTTCGGGAAATAGTTTGCCTTCAGGGAGTACCCATGTCTATTATTTCAGATATAGGCTCAATGTTCACTTCTATCTTCTGGAGGATATTTTAGGAGGAGTAGGGCACATTGGTGTATCCCTTTACCATATTTCATCTCTAGATCGACTGTCAATTGGTGCAGAATATTCAGATTTTGGAGGATATGCTCCACGCATGTGTGATTGACTTTGGAGTTCAGTGGGATAAGTACTTAGGCTTAGAAGAGCTTTCCTATTATAATAGCTACTATCTGAATATTGAGATTGTACCATTTGAGGCATTATATGGTAGACATTATTAGATTTTGATAGGCTAGTTTGAGACTTTTGAGGTCAGTACGCGTGGAATCGATTCCAGAACAAATGCCAATTTTGATAGTTCCATATGCTCTAAAACATTAATTTTAGGCTGGGGAACCCTTGGTTCAGGTCTCAAGGCTTTCAAAGTCGTTGTGGGCTATTGGGTGGATTTTAGTTAGAATGTCCCTTGAGTGTGGGACCTATATTTCATCAAAGCAACCCCAGATGGAAGTTTCAATGGCATCGTTGAATTTGAAATATCAAATTTTATAGGGTGGCATAGTTCATTTGAATTCATGAGATTCCAAATGATCTCGAGGGTTTTGTCACGAACTTGGCATTGCTGGTGCCGTCAGTTAGTGCAACCATGTTTTGGTTTTTGCATTTGTGAGGTTTGGCTATGTTTGCGAAAATTAAGATAAAACTTGGCCTTCACATTCATGAATGGTGAGTTGGCTGACCGTTCCAAGCTTCATCCTTTCATTTACAATTAATAGGTCTTGTTTGTGAAGGATTTGTTGGTTCACATATCGCGATCACAATGGGTCCCTCGCATTTTCTATTAAGGAACCTCAAGTAGCATTTAAAGTTTTGGAAACCAATTCTCAGCCATTTTTCTTAAGTCCCAACTTGATTATAACTCTTGGGAGCTTGTATAGCATGGAGTTCAATCATTGGGTGGTCCGAGTGAGTTGGAGACACTATTTGGGTCATTTCCTCATAGATATTTTTGAAAGCTTTTGCCTATTGTCTTGATTTATTCCTTGATTTAAATTTAATCTCTTGTTACTTTGTGGTCTTATTTAGGGCTCATTTATGCTCAGATTTTATGTATTTTTAGGATAAATGAAGAGCTTAGAGGGGTGTTTTGACTTTTTACAAAGTTGTGATTCTGTAAGCTAGTCCCACATAGGACTTTTAGATCGATTGTAGACCAGGGGAATTTATATGAAATATTGGTATCATTTTTTTTGTTTAATGTGTAGATTACCTTTTTGATATTGTGGTAGAACATGGAGGCTTCTCGAAAGGGAAAAGCTCTGGTTTACTGAACTTTCTTGAGCTTTCAGCAACATTCAAGTGGGCTAGTCTTACTTTTCTCATAGATCAAACTTTGTTTTGATATTGTTCTTGTATTATGGTAGCGATGGATCGGGTTTCATGATATGGTTGCATGTTTAGTGACTTTTGGATTATTTGGCTGCTTAGAGAGTCGTTTTAGGTAAAGTGTGGGCTCATTTTTCCTCATTTGTTTTAGGTTGTTATCTCAAGCCAAGTTTCTACTTATTTAATATTTAGTAGTGAAAAATTGGAGCCTTAGATTAGTGTGGGTAGAATATTTCCTTAATATCAACTTTTAGGATTAGAAGCGGATCCGTCAGTCCTCTTTTATGTCAAATCTTTACATTATCCCCTTGTAGACATGGGAGGCCTTCTTTGGTCATCCTAGAATAATTCTTGAACCTTAGCATGATTTAGATGGCTTTTTGACCTTTAGTTAAACCTTTTACCTTGTACTTACTTACTAGTTCTAACTCATGTTCGGTAATTACGATTCATATGTGATACTTTAATATAATGGTATGATGTTCTAGTTTTGGTTCAAGTCTGCCATTTATGATCTGTTCATGATATTATTATAACAATATCGCTCTTCAGTTCTGGTTCATTCCCAACATTATGATTTGAATTGAATCTCAGGTAGGGTTTCACTGTAGTCTAGTTAAAGTTATGATTATACATACTCTCTTCCTTGTGTACATCCACCGTCTTATGGGGGTTCATCTGGGTTTTTCCTCATTTGTTTGCATCTTTTGGGCTTATGGAAGTTCAGTTAGGTTTTAGATAGAATGTTTTTATTTTGATTTGTTTACTATGCATAGTTATCGTTTATCCAAAATTTAGAGTAGTATTTTAGATATTTATTTTACCCATGACTTCATATTACCTTCTCGCTTATTATGATTTAGCTCAATCGACCCAATGATGCCTCCGAGTACCCATTTTTTTTATACTCATGCGATACTTCTGCATATTTTTTTGATGCAGATTCGAGTACGAGTCACTGCCACTGACATTCTATCTAGATTGATTTTGGGACTCAAAGATAAAGTGAGCTTTTAGAGCCAGAGTTAATCCTCTCTCCTTCTACTATTTTTGGATATTCTTTTCTTTTAAGACTATCTATATATTTGATACTATTCAGTCCTTTATTTATTTTTAATTTAGTGGCTCTTTTACCGACCTTACTAGGTCATGGCATACTCTTTTGTATACTTTTCTATTTTCCACTATTGTTCAGTGTCTTGCACTTATATTTATCTGCTTACAATTCTGTTGTATGCTTACTTCAATATTTCTTATATCTTTCACCAATTAGCCCATTACTGAAAATTTTGAGCTATTATTTAACTTTCCCATTGATGGGTTAAAGTAGGTGTCATCATGATTCGAGAAATTTGGTTGTGACACTAATTAAACTATATTTGTGTGGTGTAAAATTCTTAAGCATCTTCCAGCTAAAATACCTTCAACCCTTGGACATTAGTAGATGCTTATCTATACAAACACTACCAATTGACCTTGGACATCTACAGTCTATGTTTTCTTCATGCACTAGGTAAGGGCATAAAATGCTGAGAGACCTCTTAACTTTGGAAATGGGAGGTTCAAATTTAAAGTCCAAAGGGATTTTTTTCTCTAAGAGTGTCACATAGAATCCTTGTCAACTTTTATTTTTCGCTTAAGCCTTACATATTGTGTCTTGTCTGAGACAGATATTCCTAAGAATATTAGGAGTGTATCCTTCTTGAAATTCGTATATTTGGGTGGAAATTGTTTCCATTGTCTGCCCTTTAGGTTGTCTAAGTTACAATCCTTGTTTTGGATGAATCTGAATGATTGATCCAGATGAATAGCTCAAATTCGGTTAGTCTCTCTATCTATCTATTTGTATCTCTCTCTCTCTCTATATATATATATAGGTTTATCTATGCATCTATCTATCTATCTCTCACAAATCATATTCTCCTTTTATTTTGTTTTGTCTATCGTACTTTCTATTTTGTTCGTTAAAAAAATGTCTTTTTCTTTTTTGGCAACTCTTTCGTTTTGATTTTCCGCATGGCATATTTTTTAGGACGATATCAAAGGATATTTTGGCACATCCTATATATCTTTATTTAAAGAGTACAAAATTTACAAGTCTTTTATTTCTTAAACTTCAGATGAGTACTAATAATATGTTGAACTGCGGTTACAATTGTTTCTCCAACGTGATGTAATTCCAGATAATTTCAGTAATTAAGTAACGTCTCCATCTATATTCTTCAATATGCCATCACATAATAAGTTTTTGGGAATGATTATTTGGTGTGTTCGCAAGTTTGTTAATATTGTACCCTCTTCTGGCAGTAGTGAGCATCGTTTGAGCTTCAGTATTGGTGAAAAATATTATTCAAGTCTCTGGCCATTTGTCGAAGTAATTCCTGTTGGACAGGGTCGTTTGTATTTTATATGTCTTATTTATGGATACCTCTTGAAGGCCAGATAAAAGATGAAAGTCTTTGAGCAAGGTAAAGAAAAAACAGTAAAGAAGATAGGGATTCATCTATTATATTTAGATTAACATGGTGAAGTTACATCATTGCAAGCAATCATGTATCATTCTCATTCTCAAATGAACAGAAGTGGGTAGATAAATGTTGAAGTCTCAGTAAAGAGAAAAGACAAGATTGGAGAAAGCACATTGAAAAATCAGAAGAATTTTGTTCTTTCTTGATCTATTGTCTTATTTCGCTTGCTACATCTCTATTTATGCATCTCTTCATTTTCTCTATGTGTTCATTATCATGACCCGATCCGGGTTCCTAGCCGTGATGAGCATCCTAAACCGTGGAGGCCCGAGTGCCCTTCTATATCTGGTAATCATGCATAATACTTGAATAATAAATAAAATATTCAGAATTATAATAAACAGAATCATAGTCATAAATCTGAAATATGTTTAACAATACGGAAAATAAGTTTCTCAACATCTTTCTCAGTCTATGAAATCTCTACTACATAAGACATCAATAACTTGTCTGAATCTGGAACAAGGCCCCCAGTGTACCTAAACAAAATTAAATCAAAACTGACATAAAAGAAATAGGCCTTCCGGAATAAAGAAGGCTCACCAATTGCACACACTTCTCTTCTGTCGGAATAAGTCTATGGCTTAGCAGGACCTCTAGATTAAGCCTCAGACCCTGAAAGATAGGGGATCAATACAATTGTAATGGTACGCAGAGAAATCCAAAATAGTGCATTTATATATATTTAATAGATGAGAGAAAGTCATGACAACATCATGCATGATATAGTTTAAAACAAATGGGCAATTTTTTTATATTCATAAAACATTCTTGTCAATGCATTTCTAATCTTTATATTACTTCTAAGTTAGGTTGTCCAACCTACATTTCTACAACCCCACGTGCTATATGGAGTTTGCCCGTAACTCAGTGTCCAAGCCCCAAATCCAAGTTTGCCGCAAGGGTTGGAGTTTCTGATTCTGATTCTGATATGCCACAGGGCACTAAGCCAGTGTATAATCCCTCATGGGGATATAATAACCCGTATCAACAATACACAGTTTTGGACGATGAGTTGCCTGAACTCATGCCTTCTTTGGGTAACCACCTAACATCTCTTTATGCCTATTTTTAACCTTTTCTGAACATGCATAGTTCTAAATTCTAAATTTAAAAATCTGAATAAACATCTGGATTCTGTTCTGTTCTGAATTACCATGGTATTATCTGTATTGGTGTCGTCACACCAAGAATTGCAAGTCGTGTGTTTATGCCATAAGGTGTTGCGTATGATTATTTCATTCTAAACAATGTTCAGTCCACTTGAACATGCATATAGTATAAGAAAATTCATATTTCAAATCATAAGTCAAAATCATGCAAAGACTTTCCATTCATTCAACAATTTCAATAAGTGCTGGCCAAATTCTCAAAACATTCCTTAAATCCCTTCATTTATCATTTTCATCATATAAATTATAATAATATTCCTCTCTGTAATTCTTAATCATCATAAATTTATGTAAGACAATGAGGCTCTTGGCCTATTCTTTAAATCATGCAATTTAGGACTTCATAACTTGTAAATCAAGTAGTAACACAATGGAAGAGGGAAGAGATTCTACAATTCATGCTCTCAATTCATATTTCAAGGTTTCAACACAATCATACATATATACTAGTCAAATCACTTTCAAGGGAAGGCCTAAAGACCAAAATAATATTATCAAGAGCTTCAAAAGCATGATTATAAGTTGTAAATCCAAAACCTTTTTTGAAAGTTCATGATTTTCTAAACCTTCAACATAATTAAGAAGAATTTACTATGCCCATGTAGATTTAGGAAAACCCCACGTGACTTAGATCACCGAGAACGAAGAGTGGAATCCGAATCATGCTTAGGTTCTTTGAAATTCTTCAACTCAAAGATGAATCCGTAGACCTTATGGGAAGTAACTAGGGTTTTCTTTTAAAGTAATAGGAGTAGTTTGATGAAATCAAGCCTAATATTCTTAGATTATCATTAAATCTCGTGTCTTGGGTGAATCGGGGTGAAGGAAAAGACCTATTTTCCCTTAAAATTGTGGATAAAATAATGCAAAACTGGGCTTCCATCGCCTCATCTACTTGGGTCCACTGGCCCTCGCATCGCGATCCCTACTTGGGTCAAATGACCCCCGTGATGCGACACCTATCTGAGTTAACTGGCCCTTGTGATGCGGGCCTATTGCGAGGCCTCAATATTTTGGATATCCAAACTTACCCTTACGCTAGTCCGAAAGTTCCGAAACTTACCCGGGACGTACCCTTGACACCCCCGATCATGAATCAACTTACAAATTAACTTTCCGAGATTGGGAAGGTCAAAAATAAAAACATCCAAGTTTAGGAGTTAAAAAGTGACTAAGTCCCTTTTTATACTAAGAGTATTTTCAGATTATTAACCCACTTAACATACTATGAAATAAGGTATTTGGTCGAGGACATCATGGGGTTTTACATTACCCCCCTCCCACTGGGATCATTCGTTCCCGACTGATGGGTTAGAATAAAGACAAGCACGATTTTGAACGTACCAAGGAAAAGAAAACAAGAGGGATGTAGAGAGAGTAAAAGAGTGGTACCTTCTATGTCATCACCCCTAACTCAAAAAGGTTTGGGTATCTAGTTCGCATGTCATCTTCTGATTCCCAACTAGCTTCCTTCTCCTTTTAATTCTTCCAGAATAACTTGACCCAAATATTTCCCTGCTCTTCAACTTTCTGACTTGGCGATCCAAGATTGCAATAGGCTCTTCTTCATATGATAAGGATTCTATCATCTTGATCTTCTCTACAGGCAACACTAGGGAATGATCTCCAATACACTTCTTCAACATGGACACATAAGATACGGGATGGACAGAAGCCAGAATTGCAGGAAACTCTAACTCATAAGTGACCCCTCTTCTCCTTCTCACAATCTGATATGGTCCAATATAGTGAGGATTCATCTTCCCTTTCTTCCCGAATTGCATGACACCCTTCATAGGGGAGACTTTTAGAAACTCTTTTCTTCTAATATCGGCATAGGACTTCTGATGGCTCTGAGCTTTCTTGAGTCATTCTCTAATTATTTTCACCTTCTCCATTGCCTGATGAACAAGATCAGTCCCAAATAGCCATGTCTCACCCACTTCATACCACCCAATTGGTGATCTACATCTTCTCCCATAAAGTTCTTCAAAAGGAGTCATCTTAATGATGGCATGGTAGCTATTATTGTAAGCGAACTCTATCAATGGAAAGTGGTCTACCCAACTACCCTTGAAGTCAATTACATAGGCTCTCATCATGTCCTCAAGGGTCTAAATGGTGCGTTTAGCTTGCCCATCCGTCAGGGGATGGAATGCAGTGCTCAGGTTCACTTGGGTACCTAAACCTCTCAGAAAAGATCACCAAAAATGTGATGAGAATTACGTACCTCGATCAGATATAATGGTTATCGGTACTCCATGTAAATGAACTATTTCTTCAATGTACAGCTTAGCATAATTATCTCCAAAATAGTTAGTCCTCACAGGAAAAATATGGGTTGACTTGGTCAGCCGGTCAATAATTACCCAAATGGAATCATACTGGTTTCGAGACTTCGGAAGTCCTGTGATGAAGTATATATTTATCATATCCCATTTCCATAAAGGCAAATCTATATCTTAGGAAGTACCACCTGGCCTCAAATGTTCCACTTTAACTTGTTGGCAATTCAAACACTTGGAAACAAAGTCAGCCACATCACGCTTCATATTATTCCACCAATATATAGTTTTACGATCATGGTACATCTTAGTAGAGCCTGGGTGAACAATATACCTTGAAGTATGATCCTAATCAAGGATTTTTTTCCGTAATCCATCCGCATCTGGCACACATAACCTACCCTGATATCTCAAAATCCCATCACTATTAATATCAAAAGACATCACCTTCTGTTGAGCCACATATTTCTTAATCTGCACTAAGATGGGATCCTCTACCTGCTTCTCCTTAATTTCTGCACAAAGGGAAGATTTATATATTTCATGCACAACTACCCCTCCATCTTCTAAATCAAGGAGTCGCACCCTTAGATTTGTAAGCCGGTGAATATCTTTCACCATCTCTCTTTTTCCTTCCTAAACATGTGAAAGAATGCCCATAGATAATCTGCAAACTTTTGTGGTCAGTAAATATATCAACATATACCCTATACAGATAATGTCACAACATTTTACATGCGAACACCACAACCACTAACTCCAAGTCATGGGTAGTGTAGTTTCGCTCATGCACCTTCAAATGCCTAGATGCATAAGCTACCACAGAGCTATGCATAAGCTCTGTGGTAGGGAGATCATCGGGAATGACTTCTGGAAACTCATTAACCACAGGGACAGACTGAAGAGAAGAACTTTCAATATTATCATCTTTTACTCAGACCAGATGATACAAACGCCCTTTGGAAATAAGCTTACAGGCTCTAAGGTAAGATATGCATTTCCCTTTAGGAGAGAAAGAATGACCCTCCCATTCTATTACTGGTTCATTCGAAAAAAAGAAAGTACCCTTTCGGGTGCTACAATCTAGTGTGGCATAACACAAATGGAGCCAGTCCATTCCTATTATAGCATCAAAATCAACCATGTCAAGCTCTATGAGGTCAGCCATAGTATCCCAGCTACAAACAGATACAACACAATTTTTTAAATACCCTCCTAACCATAACAGAATCACTTATAGGACTAGAAACAGAGAAAGGTTTTGTAATAATTTTGGGCTCAAACCCAAAACCGACTGCCACATATGGTGTCACATAAGACAAGGTATACCCGGGATTAAGTAACACATAAACATCACGGGAGAAAATTTGTAATGTACCCGTGACTACATCTAGTGAGGCCTCTGCCTCCAGGTGATTGGACAAGGAATGCTACTAGTTGCATCCGCTTCCGGTAGCTGAAATAGCACCTTTGGGAGGTGGTGGTAGCGCGAAGGAGTTTGCTTGGGACTTAGCACCATTAAGGTTCCTTCTAGCGAAAGTTCAATCTCACTGGAAATAAACCGTCTGACCACAAGTATAGCATACAATACTTCCCAGCTGACACTTTTCTTGGTGATACTTACCGTATGTCTCACACCACAAAAAAGTCCTATACAACTGAGCCACACTACCCTGGGACTGGGTACCCTGTGCTCCAGATGCATGATTAGTCTATAAATTTTGAGATCGTTGGTGAACTGGAGGTCTGGGCACTGGAGCATTGGCTTCAGACTGAGCATTACCCCAAAACTTTTTCTTCGTCCACCGATTACCCCAATTACCACTCTGAGGCTAACTGTACTTCTAGTCTACTGGTCGGGCCATATTGGCCTGCCTATCCTTCTTCCTTTCTTCAGCAACCCTCTTCTTCTACTTTTCAACCTCCTGAATATGAATAGATAATCTAGAGAAGTCCATATCTATGTTCAATATCTCCCCCTTGCACTCCAACACTAAGTCATCCGAAAGGCCAGATGCAAACTTTCTCATATGGGCCCTCATGTTTCTTTCTAACTTCGAAGCATAACGATATAGTTGGTTGAATTTAAGGGTGTACTCTTTGACGCTCATCTTTCCTTGTTTTAGGTTCATGAACTCTTCAGCCTTAGACTTCCTTAACTCTTGAGAAAAGAATCATTCCAGGAAGGCTGCCATAAATTTTCCCCACACAGAAGGCTCAACACTATCTCCCCTTGAATCTTTCCTCTCATGGTATCACTGATTTTTTACCTCCTTCAATTGATAAGCAGCTAGTTTAACCTCTTCTACTTCATCCACATGTATCACTCAGAAGATTTTCTCCATCTTGTCTATGAATTCTTGTGGATCCTCCTCCACCTTTGTACCAGTAAACTTAGGCGGGTTCATTCTCATAAACTTACCCAACCGTGTGGCCTCAGATATGACAGACGCATACCCAACATCCTTCGACCATCAAGCCTGTGAAGCCACCAACTGTGCGATCATATGCATTAACTATCTAAACTCTGCATTAGATATCTCTCTCTGGGGTGGTTGTGTATGATGAGTCTCGGACCGAGGAGACCTAGGTGTTTTGAGTGGACTGGTCTGAACCGAAGAGACTCCCGGAGTAGCAATAAAATCAGGAGTGTGATCCCTGTTACGTGTCCTCATCCTATGGGTAGGACGGACGTCTTCAGTTTAGGCATTCTGATCATTGGAGCAACGTGGAGGCATGATAGTTTTTCTGAAATACAATAGATCAATGATTAGGGAACATTCAGACTCAACAGCACGAACTAAATCACAAAGAAGGGAAACATTCCTAAATGCCTAGTAGCCTACTGCCTATAAGTGTGACGTGCTACACACCTATAAACAAGACTCTACTTGACGCAATTTCGCAGACACCCTTGGACCATAAACCATGCTTTAATACTAAGTTTGTCACTACCCGAGGTGGGGCCCTGGCCGTGATGATCATCCCAAACCATAGAGGCCCGAGCGCTCTTCTACATCTGGTAATCATGCATAATATTCGAATAATAAATAAAAGATGCGAAATTATAAGAAATAGAATGATGGTCATAAATCTGAAATCTATTCGACAATACGGAAAATAAGTTTTTAAACATCTAAACAATATCTTTCTCAGTCTATAAAATCTCTACTACATAAGACATCAATAACTTGTCTGAATCTGGTACAAGGCCCCCAGTGGACCTAAACCAAATTAAATCACAACTGAATGAAAAGAAATAGGCCTTCTGGAATAAAGAAGGCTCACCAATTGCACACACTTCTATTCTGTCGGAATAACTCTACGGTTTAGCAAGACCTCTAGATTGAGCCTCAGACCCTGAAAGATAGGGATTCAATACAATTACACTGGTACGTATAGATACCCAAAGTAATGCATTTATATATATAAAAAATATGAGATCAAATCATGAAAACATCATGCATGATATAGTTTAAAACACGTGGGCAATTCATTGATTTTCATAAAACATTCTTGTCAATGCATTTCTGATCTTTGTATTACTTCTAGGTTAGGTGGTCTCCCCTATAATTCTATAACCCCACAGGTTATATGGAGTCCTCCCTTAATTCAGCGGCCAAGCCTCCAATCCAAGATTGCCACAAGGGTTGGATTTTCATATTCTGATTCTGATACGCCACAGGGCACTAGGACAATGTATAATCCCTCTTAGGGACATAATAACCCGTATCGGCAAAATACGGTTTAGGGCGATGAGTTATTTGAATTCGTGCCTTCTTCGAGTAACCACCTAACATCTCTTTATGTCCATTTTAACCTTTTTTGAACATGCATAGTTCTAAATTCTAAATCTAAAAATTTGAATAAACATCTGCATTCTATTCTGTTCTGAATTACCATGGCATTATCTGTATTGGTGTCGTCACACCAAGACTTGCAAGTCGTATATTTATGCCATAAGGTGCTATGTATGATTATTTTATTCTAAACAATGTTCAGGCCACTTGAACATGCATATGGTATAAGAGAATTCATATTTCAAATCATAAGTCAAAATCATGCAAAGACTTTCCATTCATTCAACAATTTCAATAAGTGGTGGCCAATTTCTCAAAACATTCCTGAAATCCCTTCATTTATTATTATTAGCATATAAATCATAATAATATTCCTTTCTCCAATTCTTAATCATTATAAAATTCATGTAAGACAATGAGGCTCTTGGACCATTCTTTAAATTATGCAATTTAGGACTTCATAACATGTAAATTAAGTAGTAACACAATGGGAGAGAGAAAATATTTGATAATTCATTCTCTTAATTCATATTTCAAAGTTTCAACACAATCATATATATATACTAGCCAAATCACTTTCAAGGGAAGACCTAAAGACCAAAATAATATTATCAAGGGCTTCAAAAGCATGACTATAAGTTATAAATCCAAAAATCTTTTTGTAAGTTCATGATTTTCGAAACCTTCAACATAATTAAGAAGAATTTACTATGCCCATGTAGTTTTAGAAAAAACCTCGTACCTTAGATCATCAAGAATGAATAGTGGAATCCGAATCAAGCTTAGGTTCTTTGAAATTCTTCAACTCAAAGATGAATCCTTAGACCTTATGGGAAGTAGCTAGGGTTTTCTTTTAAAGTAATAGGAGTAGTTTCTGATGATATCAAGCCTATTATGCTTAGATTGTCATTAAAGCTCGTGTCTTGGGCAAATTAGGGTAAAGGAAAAGACCCATTTGCCCTTAAAATTGTAAATAAAATATTGCAGAATTGGGTTGCCATTGCATCGTAACCCCTACTTGGGTCAACTGGCCCTCGCGTTGCAACCCCTACTTAGGTAAACTAGCCCTCACGACGTGACACCTATCTGAGTTAACTGGCCCTCGCGAAGCGGGCCAATAATGAGGCCTCACTATTTTAGACATCTAAACTTACCCTTACGCTAGTTTGAAAGTTTTAAAACTTACCCGGGATGTACCCTTGACACCCCCGATCATGAATCAACTTACAAATTAACTTTTCGATGTCGGAAAGGTCGAAAATAAAAACATCCAAGTTTAGAAGTTCAAAAGTGACTAAGTCCCTTTGTATACTTAGAATATTTTCTGATCATTAACCCACTTAATATACTATGAAATGAGGCATTTGGTCGAGGACATCACGGGGTGTTACATTCCTATACTGTGTTACATTATAATTCTTCTTAAGAATACCCCTACCATCTTTTTGTATCCTTATTTAGAATTGAATTGCCTTTTTGGTTTCCACTGATTATCAAAAAAAAAAAACTAAAACCACTTAAATATAAACTATTACTGGCGAACTTTCCTTTTTAATTTGTCTCAAAAGGAATGTCTCTTTCGTGTACTCACAAATAATGACTTTAAAAATTTTCAATTATCCTCAATGAGATTATGTAAGGTCATGAAAATATCTAAGGTTTGTTTTGGACAACAAATTTTAAAAAGTTTTCCTTTCTTTTTTAAATTTCATGCCTAGTTGAAAACATGACAGATGGAGCAATGTAAATTGATAAAATTGGGTTGTAAGATAAATATTAAAGAAAGAACATTCAAGTCCCTAAAATAGATGATTAATGAAATATAAATTACTCAACAAAGGAAACAATCGGACCATACAGAAGGTCCACAAATGTGAAATTTCTTAAAAGACTATGATCTAGAATGTTTAAGTAAAATCAACACAACTCAAAGAGAATCAGAAAAGAGAAACTATTTCTATCAGTAACCTCTACCTTAAATTGTTTCTTATTCCAATAAAAATAATTAGCACATTTGATCTCATCGCACTATCATAAAACTTCAAATCACGACAAGGAATTGTTAGAAATAATTTCAATGGGAACAATGATTATGTACCTATTAATAGCAATGGAAATTGTTGACACCTTTGGAAACGAAGAATTGCTCCAAGACAATTTATATCACTAAGAAATAAAACTTCAATTCCACAAACAAGATGTCTTGTGTATGTGTTATTGGAGAATCATAAAAGATGTAAGAGTTCCCCTTGTTTAAAGCATCATGTTGTTTCTCTTTAAAAGAAGAGAAAAATTACAGAGAAAAAATAGACTTCCCCATACACACTCCCACGTTTGATAATCGTAGGTTACCAGAAGAGGTGTGGTAACTTCCTACTTTAATACATCTTATCTTTTCCTCCTAATTGGGTCAGGTTAGTCCACATCAGTAATCAGACCAAAATAAATATTTAACATCTCTCACTTCGCACATGGTGAACTTGATCCACCATATCACACTACTAGAAATTACCCCTATGGTGAAGGATGCAAAACCATTTCAATAGATAGAAAAATCATTGCCATAGCTCTACCGCAACGGTTCAGCAAGCGTCCTATAGGTGAGCATTGCGATAGGTCTATGGCAATGGTTTATATGACGGTTTTCTGAACCATCGCCATAGGTCAAGCTATGGCGACGGTTTCAAACAACCGTCGCCATAGCTTGACCTATGGCGACGATTATTTTTTGACTTATTGAGACGCCTATTTTCATCTATTGCAACGGTTACTAACCATTGCAATAGAAGCTATTGCAACGGTCAGTAACCGTTGCAACAACATTTATTGCGACATTTTTGTTATTCTATTGCAATGTCTATTTTCATCTATTGGAACGGTTAGTAACCGCTGCAATAGATTCTATTTCAATGACATTAAACCGTTGTAATAGATTCTATTGCGACGCTTTTATTATTCTATTGCAACGCTTTTTGACTATCTATTACAACGATTATATAAATAGTCACTCGTATTAATTTAAATTCTTATTTTCATACATAATAAATTATAACACAATATATAAACATCACAACACAAAATCATTCATTAATAATCTCATAATTCAAAATATGCAACAAGCTAGTAATTTAAACCCAAAAGAAAAATGTAATCAAGTCCAAATGGTTAGTCAAGTTTTTACATACTAGCAAGTTTGAGTCGCGATAAGTTTGAAGAAATTCAACAAAAAACTATTGATATTAGAGCATTTATCCACAACCCAAAAAATCTTTTCAAGGTCAATGTCTTCATCACTTTCTTCATTTCTTTCTTCATTTTGGACACCTATAAAAAGAGAATAAATAATATAAATTAGCACTTAAATCACAACATAAAAAGATTAGAATCACATTGCAGTAACACTCAAAGCTGGCATGCAGTAATTCTTGAAGACAGTAACATTCAAAGCTAGAATATCTGATAGATCACCCAAGCAAAGAATGTGAGAAGTCATTAAGAATTATCTTCATATTAGTACTTACAAAAATCAAGGTATACAAATATGCCCCTACTGTCACTATAAGACGAAAAGCTGTTGTAACCTCCGGTAGAGAGCGCTGCTAATTCACACTGATGCCAATAAGCAATAGAGAAAGAGCCTCTCACAGTGACCATTTGGTTTAGAGAGTTATATCTCGTAGGCATTATTTCAGGGTCCAAGATGCATAAACATAGCACAGACAATTCTAGAAAATAATTAAATACAATTGATTATAGTTAATAATCAAACCTCTATTAGCTTAACCAACCTGAATTATGGAAAAATGACGTTTCATAATTATCTTTAACAAGATTTTAATTACCAAAACCTACATGTTGTAAAGAATTTAAAAAGGGAAAAACAGTCACCAACGCAAATAATAAGATGTTCCATGTTAATAATTCAATCAATTCTTCAAACTATATTTTGTTTCCTTCATTGATAATAGCCATAAATTTACTTGGGAAACAAGATAAGTGAAAGATAGAATTTGGAAGAAGTTAATAATCTGATCAGATTTTTTTCAGATATTATCCATTAATCACAAGTCTATCAATGTCAAGAGAGCTTCATTCTTTGGCAACACAAAAAGGATGATTTTCTATTCATACCTTTGTAAATGACAGTTCCAAGTAAGCCAAGGAAGTTGAAGATTGTGACATATCCGTACAAAAATAAATTCTGCAAAGAGCAGTATCGTTGTTTATATGGATCATTAATAAAGTCATAGACACACATAAATCAAACCAGGCCTAGAGGTTACAAGCACTTCACTACTTGGAAAATAGTGATTATCATAATATTAGCTTAGTATAATTACACCAAATAAGAATATTGCTCAGGAAAAAAATCTTATTATTAGCAAACCAATATACAATTCTATTTGATGGTTCAAACTGACAGTGAAGACATAGTGGAAATAAAAGAAGAAGCTATAGAAAAGAAGAAATCAAATATTTTTCCTGGGATCTAATTGAATATGTCAAACTCACTACAGCAGCTTAAAGCATTTTAGGAGTAATCAACAGAAAAAATTCACCTGATGATAAATGTTGGTCTCGAATTAACTTTTCAAAGCGTACTCATTGTAGACAGCCGCCAGCGAAGGAACAGTGACCTGAAATATTACATTGCATCAGTATCTATCTATTAAAGAAGGCACCTAGGTCTGAAGTCAAGAATGTATGGCATAAAGTTTTGTCCAGTACAAGTGGCACATATGGTGAACCACATATGATATCTTCTCTTAGGATACAAAAAATAAAAAGAAAGGGAGCATGTGTGAATTGATGCCCAGATCTTCCAAGGTAAAGTAATTCTTTAAGGCAGTTGTCACTGTAAGACCTAACGTTGTTCTACCTTCCAGCAGAGAGCGCAGCTGATTCACACTGATCCCAATAAATAATAGAGTAAGAGCCTCCCACTGTGATCATTTAGTTTAGACAGTTGTATATAGCAGGTATTATTCCAAGGTCCAAAATGCATAAACACAGAACAGATAATTCTAGAAAATAATTAAATACAATTGACTATAGTTAATAATTTTAAACCATAATTACTTTAGAACTTTAACAAGTGAAGTGAAAATTCTAAAAGTGTCAGCAATAACTATAAGCAAATGGATACCTTCAAGCTACTCAGCATCTTTACAGTAGCAGGGCTAAAATATAACTGCACGAAGTACAGAAGCATTAGAAGGAAGTGTAAAAGGATAATTGAACTCCAATAACATGCACCAACACTGCAACACTTAAGGGATAGACAAAAAAGCTAATCCCTACATCAAAAGCACAGACGATAAAAGTACAGAGGCAGAGGACATAAATTCTGAACTACCAATAGTCAACATAAAATTTTGATGAAAATAATCACAACAGATAGAGAATATAAGAAACTCAGAAGGTCAAACAATTCCTCTTAAAACAAGAACCAAATCTTTTCATGCCAAAGTTCTTAACTTTCATGGAAGATACTCGATTTACTTTCTGATCTAAAGTAACAAAAGAAGCAAATAAAAGAAAATCTTCTTGTAATGTGTTTTTTTAGTTAAATATACATAGATATCTATAGCTTGGGAATATACACTGAAATCAATTCAAGTTGGCACAAAGGAATAAACTTTCTCATCTGTTCAGCTAAGTTTGTGCATTCAATGGTGAGCAGATGAGCTACAAAACATGAAACCTCTCCATAATGCACAACAACAGCACAAGAAGATGGTAGAACATCAACTAAATGGGTTAACGCTCTAGATGTGAAAGAATATTATCAGGATTACTTCCATGATTAAGCAACCCAATAAGCACAGGTACAAACAAATCCATGGAAAAACTGCTCAACGAGTCTTCTGTCTCTTTCAAAAGCATCAAACAAAGTTGTGTTAATGCCTCTAATAGATGCGTATCATTTTTAAAGGAGCAATCAAACTTTGTCATGTGATTACATATTTCAGTTAATCCAAGCAATTCTTATTATAATGATACTAAAAAAAACTATGGATGTGGAGTAAAGTTCCATATATTAGCTAGATTCAAGATGATACAGACAGTCAAGACAATCAGAGTACACAAAATTATGGGCATTCCAAGAATAGGAAATTCAATCCCCTATGGTGGCTCCATCTAACACCCCAAATGACAAAATCAAAGAAGGAATCAGAGATAATGATTATAAGATTGGTGAAGGCAACACAATACGGCCATACATAGCTACAAAAATATAATCAACTTTCCTCAAACCTGATATCATGAAGGAAAAATAGTACGAAACATATACACAAACCAATACAAACCAGTAAAGTCGTTGGCTACCATGAAGTTAAGTTCATAACCCCATGCCAAGAAATCGAGGAATATGTGCCGCATTTTCACGAAAAAGCATTCTACAAAAAGCTGGATCTTTCTAACCTGGTAAAATTAGTGAACTCAATAACCAGATACATGAAGTTTAAACTAGAAATATCTTTTCCAGACAACAGAGATTTTTACCTTGTTTTGCAAATTTTCGCCCATAGCAGTTGGTATGAAAAGATTTACCCCCGAACCAGTCGAATGCAACACTTCTAAATCTGCTAGTGATATTTGAACCTTGATGATAATTTTTATATGATAAAGGTTGTTAGTTTCCAGTCTGTAGAGGTCAGAAATGACAGAAGGATGAAAGAAAGATCATTTACCTAATTAAATCATGCTATCCGTTTGAATCAAAGTCATAATACTCAATAGTCAATGGATTGTCCTGCATTTTTTCAAATGTTATTGATATCATAATACAGTTTCTTGACATACCCAAAGAATGCTTATTATTTAGAAGATTCATCTCTAGTAATTTAGTAAGATTATTAGCTGTACAAGCCCTTTCTAAGCTATAGATGACTACTGTAATATGAGAACCTTCGATTGTATTCTGCAATGGGCAATGCATGAAACACTTCTGAAGAATTCTGCTAATATATGACTTAACCAGCTAATAAAATCAGAAATTAGCATATTACATTAAAGATCAAAGAAAAGGGCATCCTGGTGCACTAAGCATCCCACATTAATTCAAGATTAGGGGAACAACTGCACCCCTAATGGAAGTGATGTCAGAATATTATCCTGATGCCACATCAGTGTCTGATTCCACGGATCAAACTCGTGGCCTATAGGTCACACGGAGATAACTTTACGTTACTCCAAGGCTCCCCTTCAGATTTTTACTACAGACATGGAGCAAGCAAACAACTTGTAACAAGAATGGAGTATATATCTCACTGATGATTTGGATTTGAAAGTTTATCCATTTATAGATCCAAAATCAACTTATATGATGTAGACCTGACACAGGGAAAATACATTACTATTGACTAGGATAAAGATCTTTTGAACTCAAGTAGATATATATCTTTGGACTCAATCTAGAAAATTCATACCCCTATAAAGTCCATAATATCATATAAGACTTTCTTAAGGTAAATAGCTAATTTTTGCAGATTGCAGTCTTAAATCGCGCCGAATACATGACACTCGTTCAAAACAAAACATTTGTAGGACACCGAATACACTTAACCTTTATCGACATAAAAATCATCTAATATACAATAATAGACAACTTTATTTACCCTGCAATTGAATTATAATGTGTCGCGAATACAATGTGCATCGTATGCATTTATCCAGAATATATTATGTAAGCATTCTAAAGCAAGTTGGTACACATACTAAAGGTTGCCAACGCCATTAATAGGCTCCATAAGTTGCAATTGATGTTGTTGTACATCCTGCTGAGGTTCAACTTGCTGCAAGGGCTGCATATGACCACCTTCTATCACTATTGCTGTAGTAGCTAGGGTTCTATTTCCCTTGATTAACCGCCATATATACCATGCCCCAATCGATCGGTATTGCCTCAATTTCTCACATAATTTCTCCATTTGTGACGGCTTTGGCAATTCCTCAAACCTATACAATATTCTCACTCCTTTCCAACACAAAAAGGCCTTGGCATATTTTGCTAGCACATAGTTTGAGTATATATCTCACAAAAGTCACAAGAAAGAAACATTATACTATATCAAAAAAAAATATCTAAACTGTATAATTTGATATCAAACTTGGTATTTCAATGTCATAGAGGTCAACAAAGTCATTGATATCACTGTTATTGAAACCCTTGAACTGGCTGTGCTCGGTGAAGAAGGGAGAGAGATGATGGAGGAGGAAAGAGGGGAAAGGGAAAAGAAGTGTTTCGTAAAGAAGAATGTGTGGATTTGATTTCTCTCTCTATGCTTCTAATAAAACAAATAACATAACAAGTGGAGGGAAAATAAAACCAATATAATAGCCTTTTTTTTAATAAAGCGTTGCCATAAGTGTGTCTATAGCAACGGTTCATCCAACCGTCGCTATAAGACACGCTATTGCAATGCTTATCTATCAATAGCAATGGTTATAGTACCAACTAGATCTACCACAATAATTTTTTTACAACGATTACAACCGTTGCAATAGACCTTTTATAGCAATGCTTTTGAAACCGTTGCCAAAAGGTTTGTTGTAATAGGGGTAATTTCTAGTAGTGTCAATAACACATAATTCATATGACAAATAGTTTGTGCAATTCTTGAGTGTAAAGAGATATATTTCATAACCTATTAAGGTTGTAGAAAAACTTAACCTAGGAAATAAATCATGTGCGGAAAGAATTTAGTATAAATATAAGGATCATGTTACTCTCAATACCCTGGACATAGTTTTTCTCCTTTTCCTCGATGATGACCATCTAGTTGACCCGGTTACGAGATGAGATCAAATTAGTGTTAGCATTTGTTAATGTTTTTTATTGAAAAGTATTGAGAAAAGATATTTGTGAATGTAATTTTCCATCATCTTTAAAGAATGAACTATTATTTAATAAATAAATGTGATTACTTATGATTGAAAAGGTATTTGTTCCTATGAAGGGTTTTGACCGCAAAGGTACCTTTTTCTAGGAAAGGTTGTGATTTAAAAGGTATTTCTTCCTAATGAGTTTGCCTGATAGTTTGAACAGACATTTAGGTATTATAAATATCCATTTATCTTAAAGAAAATAGTTTTTTAATTTCTTTCTCAATTTCTCTTTCACTATAAATCATAACATTTTGTTTGTGTGAAAAAATTAAACTAATTGTTGATATTTGAATTGTAGTGGCTTTGTAGATCCTAGAAGAATTCGGTCAAATTCATGCATCAATTATAAGTGGGAAGGCTTAAATTCTATAAGGACAATGACTACACTATCAAAGTCAGTTTTTTGTCAAATCCTTGCAAAGTTTTTCTAACAATCTTAATGTTCACAACAATGGAGGACACTGGAGTTGATAGTATTCTTGACAAGATGTTTGATGGTTTCAAGTTGGATCACTTTGATGGCACAAAATTTACCCTTTGAAAAGACAAGTTGTTACTCTTTCTCATAGAATTGGATGTGTCATATTTAATCATGAATGTTGTTGTTACAATTTCGAATCCAACTAAAATTGACAAAGGATATTAACGAATCACGTAAAAAATGTGAAGATGATGAGGTGTGTTGAAGAAGTTTTATTTTGAACTCTCTATTTGATCATTTATATTACTTGTTTCGTCCTATTATATCACCACGAAAAATCTGAAAAGCTTTGAAGTATAAAGATATTTCTATAAAACAAGGAACAGATAAATTTCTTGGTATGCAATTTTTTTAATTTCAAATGATTAATAAAAAATGTCATGATACAAGTTAATTAATTACTTATCTTTATTTCATGGCTCAAAGATCTTAGGGTATTTTTTAATCTTTTCAAGTGGCTGCTATACTTGCAAAATTGTTAGTTACTTGAAATTGACGGTAGGTAGAAAATGTTACATTCTTCTAAAGATTTTAATATGGATCAGTTGACTAAGCATATTTAAATTGAGAAATAAATACGAAAACGTGAAAGTAAATATGCTTCAGAAACTGATCAAAGGTGAATAATGTTGAGTCTAGCAAAACAAATAATTTTGAAAAAATGATAACAAGGCAGAAAAAAAAAAGTTTGAGGCTTTAAATGAGAACTTTTTTGACAGAAAAAAGGACATGACATGCTATCATTGTGGAAAGAAAGGTCGTTTTAAGAGAGACTACAGATTCTTCAAAAATTAAAAGAGTGAACGCAATATTGAAAAATAATGAATAATATTGAACAACAAAAAATTTCTTTTTCAAATATTTTTTCTATGATTTCAATGTTTTTTAATTTAAGTTTGGGTATGGTGATCGAATGTAATATGGCAGCAAATCTAAAATCTATAGATTGGTGGTATGGTTCTGATGCTGCATTCATGTGTGCAAGGACAAGAGTTTTTTGAAACATTATAAAGTTGCAACAAATGTTGAAAAAGTTTTAATAAGGAATCAAGACACGACCAAGATTCTTGGAAAAGGAACAATTGAAATGCAATTTACTTTAGAAAAAATTGATCTTAATAAATGTTCATCATGTTTATCATGTTAGGAAGAATTTCATTTCTACCAATTTATTATGTAACGAAGCCCCAAAATTGTTATAGAGGCAGAAAAAATTATTTTCTCCAAGAATGTGTACTTATAGGACCAGGTTACTCTTGTTAAGGAATATTCATATTAAGTATTAATATAGTTGAAGTTTTTGTTTACATTATTGATTCCTCTTTTAATTTGTGGCATGATAGACTTTCACATCTTAATTTTGAATCTGTAAAGTTTATGTCAAATAATGGTTTAATACCTTGTGTAAAAGGAGATAGTAAAAATGTGAAATATACATACAAGAGAAAATGAGTAAGAAATCTTTTCAGCCGGTAGAACGCATCAGTGGTTTACTTGATTTAGTGCATTATGATATAGTTGAATTGAATGGTCATTTAATTAGAGATGAAAATAGATATTTCATTATTTTTATAGATGATCATTCTATATACACATATTTATTTAGTTAAAACAAAAGATTAAGCAGTGGAGGATTACAAAAAATTAATGAAAAATCAATTAAAAAGGTTAAAATCCTATGTAGCGTTTGAGGAGGTGAATATCTTTAAATGAATATTCAAATTTCTGTGAAAAATAATTTGTTTCACCAAGTTATTGTACCACATACTCCGCAACAAAATTGTATTTCAAGAAAAAAAACATTGATAAAAATGGTTAACGACATGCTTTTACATGCTACGTTACCAACAAACTTGTGAAGGAAATTCTTATTAACAGCTTGTTTTGTGCATAACAAAGTACCTTTAAAGATATTTAAAGTCTCCTTACGAGTTACGGAGAGGAAGAAATCTTAATTTAAATATATCAAGGGTATGGAGTTAGTCTATTATAGAGTTTTAGATCCTAATAGAATAAAATTAGGACCTAAAAGAATTAAAAGCCTATTTGTAGGATATGATAAGA